>VZTY01003681.1:712875-826375 GCA_013400935.1 Turnix velox
GGGCGGTGGCAGTGGCTCCGACTCCTCGCACTTCAACGGCTTCGCAAACCGGCTCATTCCGCCATGTCCTCCTCCCTTCTCCTCATCGTCCTGACCCTGGCAACGCTGTGGGGATTACCGCCCGTGGTTGAGGCGCTGGCAGCGGGGACCCGCGGAGGTAAGGCGGAGGGGCGCGGGAGTCCTTGAGGAGGCGGTAGTGCCCGCTCAACTTTCCACCGGTACTGGTAGGGTTTTTTCTTTCCCTGCGGAAGTTTTGCCGACCTTCTGCAAGCGAATGTGGTCGGGAGTTTGGGGAGAAGGGGATGTGTCACCCCCTTGGTTGATCCTGAGGGGAGGCAAGGCGGGTGTTAATTTTGGGGGTGCAGCTCCCTCTCTGGTGTTAATTGTGGGGATGCTGCCCTGGCTGGCTGGCCTGGGAAGTACCCGCGGCTGCCCGTTGGCGAGGAGCGGTGCCGGCCGAGGGGTTCCTCTGCAGGATCCCCGGGGGGCGGGCGATGTGCAGCGAATGCCCTCGGCTTCCCTTGGTATCCCAAAAAGTTCCTTGGTTTCTAATGTTCCTAAGTTATCACCTACTGAACCCCCGTCTTCAAGCGGCGTGTGGGTGCTGAGCTGAGTGCGGGACCCCGATGTGCGGGAGGTTTCAAAAGTTGCGACTCTCCTTTTTATTTTTTTTTTTTTTTTTGGCTTTTCATCGACCCGAGTTTGCCCATCGGGATCTTCTCCCGCTGGAGTTCAGCCTCGGGGCTCCACGTCGCATTTTGTGCTTTTATCGGACCCCCTTTTATTTTTCCCGGGAGGTGTTTTTAATAGAATGTTCTCCCGCGTTCTCCTGGAGTCCCCCCTTGCGTGCCGCTCAGGTGCGGGAATGGCAGCGCGCTGCTCTGACTCAGGTTTTCTTAGAGCTGCTGCTCCGAGGGACAGTCTGTCGCCTTGTTTGTGGCTTCAAAACTGCCTGCTCTCATGAATGAGGCTGCGCTGAGCCTTGCTGTATCCAGACTGCGAGGATTTAGGAGAGATTTCTGGGGGGATATAACTCTATGAGGCGTTGAGTCCTCCCCGTCAGACACCCGGCGCCTCTCCATCACCTACTGAATTGTTTACTAAGTGCTTACAACTCGTTTGGGTGATTGCGGATGCCTCTCTATAATCAGTCTAGGGCAGGGATTCCTGCTTCACTCGAGCTACCGAACCTCCCCTGTCCCTTTCCAACCTAGCTATAGGAATTACTTAGGTGATTCATGCTGTAAAAATGAGAAATAACTCCCTCTCAAAGAGAAAAAGTATTGCTGCAGCATCACAAACTCGCGTGGTTTTGAAACACTGCATCGTAAGGTACAAAGATATTGCAAAGAAACGAGGGTAGTATTCAATGTAATGGCACCTGAACAGCCGGCTGGGAAAGGTTCTTAGAAAATCTTTCAGTTTTATGAAGGGTACATATGCTTTTACTTTGATACATGAAGATTCGTGGTTGTGATAGTGCTTGTTGGATGGGAAAGTATTTCAAGAACTTTCCATGGGATTCACAAAATGGTCAGATTGCATTTCAGCAGTTGTAGTATGCATTCCATCTTCTGAATTAAAATCAAACTTCTAAACATTTAATGAAATTGTTCTGGAAACGGTACTCACTGTGGCTTCCTTGGTGTGGTGGTAAGCAGATGCGAGTTATTCATGAATGTTAATTTTTGGTCTTTACGTTTTGCTTAGTTTCTTTCCTCTTGGTTTTGTTATCATAGTTACCTTGCTCTGACTTAGTATTTCACAGGAAGAAAGTGCTGTCAGTTTACATGAAAATCAATCCCATCTTAAAAGGCAACATCCTTGTAAATCATACCAGCCCAAAAAATGGGATAAATCAAATTTGCTTAGAATCAACTAACTCATCATATCATAATGTCATGTCTTATCAGAACCGAGTGGAGTACAAATTAGGGCTTAAAAGGCATTTTGTTTAAAAAATGTCAAGTGGTCTCAGCCTAAAAGGGATTCGGGATGAAGCGTCCAGAGAGAGAATTACATTTGCACATCAGATAAACTTTATGATACACTGCAAAAAATTATTGACCATACCATGCTGATTTCCCTCTCCAGGAGGAAATTCTGAGTCACTGGAGCATGCTAAGCTTAATGTATGTGAAAGGCACTGAAATTTGGAATGCATTGAGGCTCACTATGGGCAATAAGAGAATTGGGAAAATGTCATGGGTTGTGTTAATAATGGTGTTGTGGTAGCCATGGTAATGTAAAATATTAGTGAGATGTTGAAGGGAGAGGTAGCATCTTCAATCAGATGAGTGGATAACAGGGAAACTAAAGTTTGAATTATCTAAACCTTTTCCTGGGTGGTTTGAAATAGTGACAAAGAGTTTTATTGTATTGGGTCTGTCCTCAGCCAGGTTACAACTCCTCTGATTTTATATATGTGTGTGAGAAACTGATACGAGTGACTGATTTGGAGAAAGGGAGCTGGAAATAAGATGGAGAAGGGAATCTAGGAAGGAGGGGGCAATAGGAGAAGTCCTGCAGTTGAGGTTGAGCCTTTTAAGCCAAGCTGAGGTTTGATTTCTGTTTTTTTTCTGCTTCTCAGTCTCTTCCTGAATGAGCTCATGGACCCAGATTCCCTCCCATTTATGCTGGTGAAGGAGATGCAACTGTTGCAATAAATAAATTTCAGGAAATGTTAACAGCTTTGGAAGCTGAGAAGGCTACATTTGTTACCTGCTCCCCCTAAACACATGCAAGGAGTTTCACAGGTCCCTTCTCCACCTCCTGAGGGCTTGAGCTGAAGATGCTCCACAGCTCTGGTGGGTGCGTTTCCTTCCTACAGCTCTCTCAAGCCTTGAAGACTCATGCTTAGTCTTCCACACCCCTCTTTTTTTCAAACTTGTTTGGTTTTTGTGGCTCTGATGCTCTGGAACAGCATTGCATGAATCCACTGTACTAATTATCTGAATTACATAGATCATAGAATGGTTTGGGTTGGAAGGGACCTCAAAGATCATCTAGTTCCAGCTCCCATGCCATGGGTAGGGACACCAGATAACAGCAGTTGGGTTTGGATGATCTTCACAATTGTGTGGTGTTAGTGAGATGTGTATCTGATGCTCATTATTAATTGGCTTGCTTTCTGCTTGTGTTGGGTTTCGGGGCAGACTATTCCTGTCAGTGGCACTGAAGTGCTATGGGCTCTTCTAGTATTTTGCATTTGTCTTTCTAGTGCTGATGTAATGAAGCTGCTTGTCAGCAGAATCTTGCAAGAGATTTGCTGTAAAAGTAGAGTTTATGCTAAATGGGAAAATGCACATAGGGAACTTAAAACCCGAGTTCTCTGAGTGATGGCATATCACACTTTCATTTTTTTCCACTGGCAATTTTTAAGATGTCTGAAAGAAGGAAAGACAAATTTTCATGAACATTACTCTTCTCTGGAGGCATAAACATTTCCTAAACTTGTCTTTATTCCACTTAGCAGGAAATTTATTGCTTTTATTGTGTCCTCTGACCGTATTTAATTGGAAGCTGGAAACAAATGACTCTAAAATGGAATTTTTGGGTTTAAGGTTCAGCTGATGTGAGTTTGGATTACTCACCCTGGTGGCACAAACACAAACCAGGTGAAATAAATCTGTTGCCTTGTGATGACTACTGATGGCCTCCCTTCTCTGGTAAGGTGTCACACCAGAAGTACATCAGGAGGTTTTAAAACTGCCTGTTATTAGTAGCTTAAGGGTTGAAACTGTCCGGCAACTGCAGCCACAGGGAGCTCCAGCTTGGCCATCCATTGGAAAAGATTCTCAAAATAAGTCCTACAAAGCTGTTTCTGTGCTGCACTACAGAGGTATATGTCCTTATACTTGTTAGGTCTGGAACTAAGATGATAAGTATTAGTACCTTGCATGCAGAGGAGATGCTTCCAAGGTCACAGTGACATTGCTATTTATTTATTCCAAAGAACAATGATACTTATGAATTTGCTTATGATTGTGGTGAGGCAAAATATATAAAGTATAAGACAGCAATTAGAAGGATATGTGATAAAAGGTAATTAATGACAAATTGTGTGGCTGGTTTTATAGATAGTGATGTATAAATGTCCTCAGCTGAGGGTGTGACTGCACACACAGAGCTCTGATGCTACTGGAGACTGAACATATTCTGTGTGTGGTTTTCTGTGAGCTGACATACATCTTAAGTTCTGTTGTTTTGGAGAGCTTTAGTATACTAAAAGGAGGGAGGGAATGAAGCAATTTAATGGAGTAAAGTGCATTTTGAAATTCAAAACTAGATGTTAAGTCTGAAAATACTATGTATAAACTTGATTTGTAGCAAACCTTATATTAACTTATCCTGAAGTTTCTGATGATACTCCAGTGAGTTCCACTGACTTACAGGAAAGCTTTTACTTAACACAGGAGCTTTCTTGAAGTATTATGTGACTGTCTCTGTAAATTTAAACATACATCATACCTCTATGGTTCACATGAATCTCAGTTTTTCTTCATTTAAAGGAGTAAGCAGAACACTCTGACTTCAGTGAAGTAAGTCTGCAGCTTGGAAGTGCCTGTTCATCTAGTGCCCATTTATGGGCTGTGTGTCCTTTTATCTGTAGTTTGCAGTTGAAGAAAATAGCTTTGTCTTTATTGATTCTTAAAAGGATGTATGTGATTTTAATTTCTGAATTCAGAATTATGACTATCTGTAGAAATGCTAGTAATTTAGGTAGTAATATCTTATTTTTGTTACAGCAGCATATCTTGAATCCCAGCATGTTGTTACTTTTTCCTAGTCTTTATGTATTAATATGCTCTTTAATAGTCTTGTTCCTTCAAATGCAATTAAAATTTTTTGCTTAGGGAACTCATATTAATTGCACTTACCCAAACCTTTTTAATGATGAACAGTGAAGATGAAAATATTAGAACTTGGCTATTTTTAGGCAAGCCACACAGACTACTGAGGCTGTATTTAGTGTGAGTTTGGGCTAAGTGTAGACACTACAGAGCTAGGTCCTAAATTTGTAAGTGCAATTAGGAACTAATTGGATTTTAAAAATATAATTAATCAAATAATGACTCTGCACCTTCTGTCCAACCCACTAGTTTGTTTTTTAATTAACCAAGCTGATTTTTTGCCCTTAAATTCTGTCTCTTGAAAAGATGAAAATATTTGTAAATGGAGCTGTATTCCAGCTAGTGAGTCAGCTGTTGACCATAATGTGAGAAATTCTTCAGGTTTATCAAAACTCCCTACTGCTGTAAAGCAGAACCTTCCCTTTCTTGTAGTTGAAGTGAAATACCTAGGTCTTGTTACTGTAAAATTGTCCACCCAAACCCTGCCCTGACCTCACAGTCAGATAACCTTTTCTTTGTGTGTGTCTGAAGATGCTACAGTGACTCTGTGGGCTGAGGAAAGGGCTGTTTTCCTGGAGTGCCAGGCTGAAAGCAAACAGGATTGGACCTCAGTAATGGAATTCCAATAAAACTCACTCAGTGCCTTTTAATTAGCTTTAATGGGAACTGAGAAGGATCATTAGAGAGACAAACATATGCTTTTGCCAGTAATATGTTCACTATATTATTAATCTGATTTAATTTCTAAGATGCTTACAGCAGGAATACGATCCTTCTATGTACCTGGAAGGTGTTATATGGGGCTATTATTTCTTGTTGTTATATATATCATTGCTTCCCAAGCAATATGTAAATACAGAGTTGGAACTGGGCTCTGTGTATGCTGCTTATGAACCCTACTCATCCAAAGACAGAATTAGCTACTAGACAGAAGGTTGTAAGTCTCTTCAGCAAACATGTTTTTATTGACTGTTTTGTAGTAAATTACAGTTGTGTATTAATAACAATATACTGCAGCATGTAGAGTGTGCTACTAAGTAACAGAGCTTTTAAAAGATGATGTAATGCCCACATGGAAGTGAGGTAGACTTGGAGATTTTTACTTCTATTCACTTAGAAATACAATGTAATTCTCTGAGGTGGAAAAATAGAGATTACAGCATTATGAGTTCTAGATACGGTACGTTGAGTCCTGAAATGTGCTTTCGACACACACTGGATGTTACCAAAGATCTTGTGTGCTGCTTCCTACTGAAGGATGTGGCCTTCCCGAGGAGCCAAGCTGTTAAAACTTAAAGATAACAGTGTACTCATTTCCTTTCCTCTTGATAATATCGTTGTCATTTGGATTATCTATTGCCTGATTTTCAGGAGGACATCCCTTGGTAACTTTTGTCCATTACATTATTGAACAACTCATGCTTCAAGTGTAATTGGATAAGTGCTGCAAGATTAACGTTCAGCTTTGAGAATAAGAAGAATATGTAGAATTCCTCAAGGTTTTCATCACCATGGAGCTGTCTTATTAGCAGTTCATAAGCTTCACTATTGTTTTCCCTCAAATGAACAAAGAAAACTTGGAGATTGTAAAGGTGTGGTTTTGTTTTAAAATGAAATGTTAGAGGGGCATTTTTATCATGTGCAAGACAAATGCTGATGCAATGCTCTGCAAATGCAGTGTGTGAGGGGTTCATTCAAAGAGGAAGACTGTTAACATGTACACACACTCACAAAGAACAAAAGGATACTCTTCCATCTTTCATGTAATATTTTCTGATTTCAATTTACTTACCTGCAAACTAGCAAGAATGCTCTTGTCAACATTTTAAAGAATACAGGCCTGATATTGTCACATAGTGCTGCTGTTTGCACTATCCTCAGAGGCTGTGATACAGTAGAGAGCACTTGGGTCTTTACCTGTAGATCTCTTAACATGAAGACAAGTATTTTTCCTCAAACACAGCTCCTTTGAATAATTCAGAGGCATTAGAAATACCACAGTGGTGCTGCTGTTTCTGAAACATCCTAGTTCAGATGTACATTTTTTGAGAAATGCCGTAGTGTTGCATAGTCATAACAATATAAATTTTAAAAAGTTAACGTAATGCTAGATGCTCATGGAAAACCACAGTAATTTTCTACCTTGCCACAAAACACTGGCCTCATTTTGCTTGCAAATACTGCAAAGATAAAAGAGGAGAGAGCTAAGTGAGATCATAGCTAGTTGCATGCTCTTTTGCATATGTAAACACACTGATTTACCCAAAGTGTATTGGTATTTGTGTAAAACTGTGTGCTTATGAAATGAAAGTATGTCATTCAACAATGAATTTTTTTTTTTCATCTGGAGAAGAGCAGTTTTTATTTGTTTTACTGTAGTAACAAATAGACTTTACACTGTTGAAGTCAATGGATTCTTTGTTTTGATTTTATATGGTTGTATGTTCAGGCTGCATTAGTGTAAGGAAATTTGGACTATTAAAATGAAGTCCTAATTAGAAGGCAGTTAAATAATACTCTGTATTTTCCTATGGATTTACACATTTCTTGTAGTATTTTTACTC
Organism: Turnix velox; assembly: GCA_013400935.1. Lineage (NCBI taxonomy): Eukaryota > Metazoa > Chordata > Aves > Charadriiformes > Turnicidae > Turnix > Turnix velox. Next base: position 720,293 of record VZTY01003681.1, read on the forward strand.
CAATCTTTGACTCAGTTTTGCCTTGGTTCCTTATCTTGAACTAAGGTTTATTTTGTCCATATCTAATTTTAAGATATATGGATCAAATGTTGATTGCTTTCCATTTATCTGTTTGGAATTATTCTTGAGGAAATTATTTATTGCATAAATTGTTTATTTTTCACAGATGATAATCTGATAATTATTTCCTTAAAATGATTTTGCTGTGGAGAGACCACCCACTCATGAGGTCAGAAAACTAGAGCTGTTTCTAGACAGCTCAAGGTAGCAAGATGTGTGGTCTACTACCTCTAAGTCACTAGGTTAGTTAAACCTGAGTCTTTGTAGTACACACGAACTTGCTCTTTTTCTAGGTGAAGGTTTTCATTGTGGAAGATTTGCCTTGCTTTTGGTGGGTTTTGGTGATCTGGAAAAAATGTGAAGAGTATACCTTCTCATGCAGCGTGTTGCTTCCCTATGGGCCTTCACAGACTTATCTAAGGATTAGCACACTTGACTTTGTTTTGAGATCTGTCTTAAAATAGCTGTTTTTCCAGAAGTATTTCATAAAGCTATGGATGGGTGAACCCTGTGTGTTCTCCAGTACTGAAACTTATATACTGCCCGAAGGGAAACCAGTCTGATTTCCAAGATCATCAGAAATACTTGGTATGAAATATGCTTACTTTCTGAAACTGAAGCTGGTTTTTTGAGGGATGTTAGCAGACAGAGTTAAGGACTAGATGTGAGTGAAGATGTCTGCAAAGCTGAATTCATTCTGTGTGGATCCTATGTTGTAATATGAGTTTATTCTTTAAAAATTTTATTCTTATATTCAGAATACAGAAAGAGAGGAGAATAGTGAGTAGTTTTTCTCCATAGTACTGTCTTATTGTAGTAGTTTTAGGCAAAATACCTGAGGCTGCAGTATTAAATCATATACAAGGGAGATGAAGCAAGTAGAGACTACAAATGTGTGAAAGCTAAAGCAGTGTCCTATGCTTACAGCATGTCAGGTCGAATTGCTTTTGCTCCTTTGATAGAAACAAAGCTAGGCTATGTTGGAACAAGAAAGTATATTGCAGACAGTGTCTTGGAGGCTGACCTGAACTGCAGCAGTTGCCAGTGTAGGACTGCTATAAACCACTGCAATGAGAATGTTTGGTACGTATATGCATGTGGATATAAAACTGGATATATGGGGAGAGCCAGGAAAGGTACTGTTGCGAAGTACAGTGAAGCCAGCAGGTTTTTTTGAGCAGACAAAATCTTATGCTCTGACCCAAGTGGCCCATTATCACATTTCCTCAAATTAGAGCAAGCTATTCAGGTCAGCCCGTGTGTGCAGACCCATCTGGATGAATTCCTCAGCTTGCACTTGATATGTTACATTTCTTTCTCTGGGTTTCCAACAGCTGTGACTTGAACAGAGTTGACAGTACACAATATTACCTATTTACTCTGTAGATTATACTCCTCTGGAGGGTTGGTGTCAGCTAATCTGCCACTTCTATGTTTTCACAGAGACCTGCAAACTGTGTCTCCAGTAATATCACAGGAGAGTGTCAGTTATAAGTAATTTTCTTATTTCCTTCACATTTCTAGGCTCGTATGTCCAGGTCTCTGGCCTTTTTCACTTACATTTTGTCCTGAAAATACTTTTACTTTCTGTGTAAAGATTCTGTCAGTACCAAATTTTGGCCACTCTTAGGGTGTTCAAGGAGTTTAAAGGCAATGGTTGTCAACAAAATACAGAAAGGATCAGCATTTAAAGCATATTGAAGTGCATAAAACCTGCTTAATTTACTGCCTTTGCTGTAGAATATTCTTGGCACAAATTATGTGTTTGTGATAACAAATGGTTTCTTTCACTGAAAACAGTCTAACTCCCCTAACCAATTAGTGGTATTCGGTAATGAGTAAAACACTAGGAACCCTGTTATGATTTTGTGTCAGTTAGAATCGTTAAAAGCTCCTCAATGAAACTGTGCTGATTTAGATTAATTGGTGGCCTGTCTTCCCACAATAGTATCATGCTGTGTCAAAAGTGCCTTGCAAGAAGTTGTAATACAACTAAGCTCACGGTGATTGCCTGTGATTGCCATTCTGTTGTTGGCTGGTGCTCTGAAGGCTTCAAAATTCAGGAGAGCTTAATATGTTGCTGTGAATCTTACAAGCATAACTAACAGCTTTTGTATAAAGTAGATTTTAAGAGATAGAAGGTATGGCACAACTCGGGCTCTGCACTGCATTTGCAAACCAAGCAACTCACAATAATTTAAGTGTGTTATAAAAGGCTGTTTATGTGTCTATGAGAAGCATGATGCAAATACGTAAATCTAAGAGTGTCTTCTGCAAGTTTATATATTTTAATGAGAATTGTCAGAGCGTAATAGATCAACAGTCTGTTCAGCTCTTCAGTAGCCATTTTATCCTAAAAATAGTTTAGCATGTCTGTGGTGGTCCTAGAAGTACATTACCAATGCAGGAAGCTTTCTCTTTAAGCCAGTTAATACCTCTTTGTTTTTGGGAAGAAATACCCATCTGTTGAGGATGGTCTCATTGAAGGTTGACCACCTTAATTCACCTGATGCCTGATTGTTTATATTTCTCCTTACTAGTTCTTAAAAAATAGTAGTTTTTAATTGCTATCCTATTTTATGTTAAGTGTTAAAGCTGCCCCACTTAAGTGTCAACCTTTGCTGTGAATATTCAGAAGTGTATGCTGGACATGGTATTTGTGTTCATGCTGTGGCCAAGAGGAGTGGTAATTCTGCTTGTTCCCTCCTGATGTCACATTAGCACCCTGAGTAGGATACCTCACTGTTTTTTTTTCTATTGAATTTACAAAATCTCATGCCTGGGAAAATCTCTTACGACTTGAGGTGACCAGGTGCTGCAGAGCATAGCAGAGACTAAGTTTTTGGCAATTCAGGCACCTGTTGAATGCTGCTTCCACTTGGGATTGCAGCCTCAGGGAAGCAAACAACCTAGAAAAGGATAATAGAAACAAAGAGTCAAGGAAGGTTACTGGTTAAATTACAAGATAATTTTATTTGGTAGGGAGCAAGGAGGGCCATGTCCAATATGAAACCAGCTTCCACAGTGCTTCTGAACCACTTCTGAGCTTGCATTTCTGAACAGATGAGGAGACCAGCAGCAACATTTGACATGTGGAGATATTGTTTTTCATAAGCCATGGAGAAACTGAGCTTTGTTTCTTGAAAATAAGGGAGCCTCCTTCAAGCTCTCACTTCTGGGAATGAACATGCTAGTGAAGAGTTCATGGGTAATCTAGATCTAACTTTTATGGAAAGGAATGGTAACACACTGTGGGGACTTGAAGTCTCCATGTGTGTATTTTACATGCACCTGCTGTTATTCTGGACTTCAAGGAGTTATTTTTTTGTGCAATTGATAAGTAACAGAAGGTTTAAGGCAGCTCATTCCAATAGAAATTGCTGCTGCTGTAAAGAAAAAATGTTAGTAGTGCAGGGATGTTTTACTAACACAAAATAATCCCCCTGTACTTCAGTAATGAAGTTGCTTGGGTTGCAGTTAGCTTTCTTGTCAGCATCTTTCTATTGACATCTTTCTGTCAAAAAGATGAAGCAAAGAGTAAAACCTGACTCTGTTTTCTCTGATGTTAAATGCATTCTGCAAAGCTTTTATGAAATACAAAGCATATGGACTTTGCAGATAATGTTTGCATTTGGGACTTGTGGGGAAATTTATGTGAACTTTGTGCCGTGGAAATTGTTGCCCTTTAAAGCAACTGGTTACATTAAAAATAAGCACATCCCTCAGAACTGTATTTTGTGGAGTATTCTAATCTGTAGAGTTCTTTCAGTTGTTTTAAGAATAGGAGTGTATAATTATTGGTATAAATTCAGTTGTCAGAACTGGCCACTTAGAATGCATAAACAGATCTACCTTTTTTTTAATGAGAAATTTGTTACTATTCAAAATAAAGTCAAAACTCAAACCTTGGCAAAGTAAGCCAGTTGTGGGCTGAAACTGTCTATTATAGTCCAGAGGCTCATCAATATTGATCTTCTTAATTCTCTCAATAACCTGAATATTGTTTCTAATTACTAGAGGAATAAAAAGCAGACTAATATCTTCTTAGATATCAAAGTCTGATGGACCACAAAATATCCAAAAGGCTATCCTTCAAAATCTGTAAGCAGGAGCTATGTGGATGTATTTTATTAGCTGGTAATGATATGCATACCCATATTGGGGGGGAAAAACATCACTTTAAAATATGAGCTTTCTGCCAGACCAAGGTTAAAAGCAGGTGCTTCTGTGGAAGTGGCTGGGGCAAGACTTTTCAAAAATATGAAGTACCTCAGCAGATGGGAGTAGGTAAAGCTCTGTGGGGAGGGTTGGAGTTGGAGTTCATCTGTGCTTGTGCTGGTGGTGGAGCTGGGTTGCTCATAGACATGTCTGCCTCCATTACCCTGTAAACCTGAAGAACATCAGGAGTTGGGGTTAGTTCACTGAGCAAAGATAATGCCTTAAAATGATTTGTAGTACTGCAGTCATTTGGGTTGAAGTTGCTCTTTCTGTGCTCTCATTGAGTGGGAGATACTAAGGTTCAACATAGCTTTGGCATTTCAGAGGCAGAGATCTGGAGAGAACTGGCTAGTGATAGAAAGAGGAGGAGAGGCTGTATCCCAGAAAAGGCTTAAATGTTGCTGAGGGAGGAAAACCCAAGGGATTTCTTTCCCTGAGTATTGGCAGCTGGGCTCTGCCCTGTGTGGAGGAACAAAGGGAAAGGCTCCATCAATCTCCCTCTTATTAAATTGGCACAGCTACTGCTTGCTGCTAAAATGTGTTCATCATGCTGTTTAAAACAACCAGGTTAGGTATCTACTGACAGTAAATGAAGATTTATTGGTTTTGATGTCATTGGGGCACCTAATGCAGGTTTGGAGTACTAACTGGAATTTGTGAAAGAGCAGGGAAAGAAGTGTCCCAGTACCATTTAATTAACTATCTGGCCAATATTTCTTCTGTTTTATTGAAAAATCTCTAAGTTGCAACTGGCTTCAAGCTCACTCTTGTACAGCTCTGCCAACAGCTAGCAAATAAACATGCTAAAATACAGAAAGGTTTGTGCAGCTTTGTGTTGACCAGATAAAATCATATGTTGAACTGCTGGGATGGTTTGCTGCAACAAACCAGCAAACCAAAGTGTAGTAATTGCACTTGGTAATGAAAAGAAAGTGATGAGAATTAGTATTTATTTTATAAGCAGAGCAGCACTGTGTCTTAGTTAAGTCTGTGTCTGTTGGATAATTGAATGATCAGTGCAAATATGAGCAGTGTTCTCACCTGGTAGCAAGTCATGCTGCAAAGGCACTTTTATTACTTATTCACTCTATTATATTGTTATTCTGAGTGTCACCATGAGCTGCGATCAATATAAATGAGCTGCAAGTCTTAATTTCTACAGGAGTCTGAATCTAGTTTTTGGATTAATTCCTTATATCGTTTAATAACAAACATCACAAAATAGTGTATTTTTTGGGGGAGATGATTTGATTAAACTTTTGGATAATTTGTTCAAGCAGACTTGAATGAGAGAACAAGTGTGATTTGTGAGTCTTGTCTCTCTGGGATGCCCTGGAAGTTTAAACTGGAAGTTTCTGTGCTTTTTCTGGTAGTGGTCTGTCTCAGCTTCCTTTGGGAGTGCTGCTCTTCAGGCTCCTGTGCTGCTGCAGCTCCCTGACTCTTCGGGAGGTTGCACCCGCTGTCTGGGGAACTAATAACACAAGAGAAAAATTCTACATTTGTCACTCAAAGGCAAAGCACTGGCATCAAATGAATAGTTTAGGTGTTAGCTTAAAATGTTGCAGATGGCATTTTATGGACACACAATGTGTAACTCACCTTTTCTATGAGATCTCCCAAAGGGGGGAAAAAAGCAAAAAAAAAAAAGCCAAACTTGTCTGATGTCACATTAGTGTCATGTCAAACAACTGTTGCTTTGGAATGTGTTTGGAATAGTTTAAAAAAACAACTAAAAAAATCTAAACGCAGTAACTTTATATCTCTTGTAGTCTTTCTGGTGGTACTTGAGTGCTACTGATGGTAGCTCTCAGGTTGAAAGGTTAACTACTCCTTTACTGAGCAGTGCAGTTTCCCCTCATTTTTAATTTACAATTATCTCTACTCCTTTAGAAAGTGAAAGGCTCTTCAAGAACGTATTGTACTTACACATTTTTGCTGAAAATTGAAGTTATTAAATCATATCTCTTTACAAGTGAAATCCAAATATGCATTAATACGTTCAGTCTCTGCATAGCCACTGTGTTACAGAAGTGATGAGTATTGTATGGAGGCATCAGGAGTTTCTAAGGATTGAAATGTTCATTTGAGAATCCATTTGGTGGAGGCATTCTGGAAGAAAGACAGGCACAGAAGGATGGGCCTTAAGGCTGTCAGGAGCCGAGCAGATCCAGTTGCAGTGTTGGTTGTGGGTAGCAATTTGCTGGGGCATAAGTGATGGAAAACTAGGGTGAGCAGGTGTGGTGGGGATGCCCTGATGTAGGGCTAATAAAAGATAAGAAAAGAGGAGCCACGTCTTGAGCCCTGGTTAGAGGGGTGATGAGGAGGAAAGAGGAATTGCCAGTGTGCAAACTGCAGGCCAAAAAGACTGAAATACTGATGGTAGTTTGAGGGAATGGAAGAGGACGAGGGCAAAAGCCATATTTTTCACAGCCGTTTGATATAGTATTCTTGTTCGTGCTCCTCTCTGAATTCCTTAAATTAGCAATTTCACTATTCTGCAAGTCTACTGTACTTTGACTCTTAACTGAATTAAGTCCCATTATAAATGACATCTTTCCTACAGTTGGAATACAGGTTAGTGCTCCCAAGAGGAGTACTTTAATGAGGTTGTTGCTATGACAGCTCAGCTTCAGGCAGCACTCGTGCCACCTCAAAATACCCTCTCTCCCCTCAAATATTACAGCAACTTCTTCAAGCAGATTTAAAAACTTCCTTTTTAATGGAATTTATGGCCAGCACTTTATATTTTCATTCAGCTGAGCTTTTGCCTGTTCTGAAATTTTAATAGCAATGCATGGCTTGACAAGTTAAAGAAACTATACAATGTTGATGTTGATCTTCAATGATGCTCTACGGACTAAGTCAAAAGCTTTAAGAGAAGCTGGCTGGGGTCTACAATTGAGCTGTGTATAATGTCTCTTGGTATCTCATAGATGTTAAATCAGTTATTTTTCAGGAAAAAAACTTTGAGTATGAGTGTCAAAGGGGTTAACCAAAAGGCAGATAGATGCCAGTGGTGATGCTACTAAGGGGCAACTACTGAAACTGTATTTACTTTACTGCTGCTGCCTGCCCACCGCCTGTGGGCTCCTGGGTTAGGAAAGAAAGAAATGAGTCATCTCAAGAACTTATTCACCTCATCCCAGGCTTTCTCTAACTCTGTTCTCTAATACCAGCTTTTCTACAGTTATTTGTGAGTAAGAGGGTTCCAAGCCCAATATTTTAAATGCCGATATGGTCCAGAATAATGATAATCTTCAAAAAAAACCCCCAAAACCACAACCAAAACCAGCAAACCACCACCACTATCTAACAATGTTACTCTATGAAAATGTTGAGCCAGCCATTGGGAGGGGTGGAGGCAGTGTGAGCAGTCAACATTGTGAGTGTTTGTTTGTTGTTGTTTGCCTATGAAATATCAAAGCCTCATGTTTCAACTCAAATGAGAAGCTCTGAAATGTATTTCTGCTGCCTCAGTCTTTTCCAGTTGCTTTGTAGACCTGGATAATTTCATTGTTTGTTCTCTTCCTTCCAAACTTTGAATGTGACTTTTCAAATGTATGGCTTTGACATACAGAAAGGAGTTATGCTTGAACCTGACTTAAACATTTACTTGAATGAAAAGACTTATTTCCTTCCCATAGTGTGCAGTTTTCTTGTCTACTTGGCTATGAATTGGTGCCATTGCTTCTCATCTGGCATGTACTTCTACCTACCAGTGTGTGCTCTGCCACCTCACTACCTGTTGGAAACAAACTTATTTATCACCACTCATCACAGTGAAATTAAACCCAGGGAGATGCTCGGGAACTCTGTATTCAGCCCCAGGAAGCTTTGTGTTTTTGAAGTTAATTGGCTTAAAAGATTTTGTAATTTTGTTTGCTGCTGCTTTAGAAAGAGTGCTCTAAAGTTCAGGGTTTTTTTTTTCCTTTGGAGTACTTTACTGTAAGTTATAATATCTTGTTACTAACGAGCAAAAAGACTGGCTGTATAAATCAATGCTTCATTGTATTTATTTTGATATTTAGCAGACTTCCAAGTATACTAATTATTTATAAATGCAAAATCATTCAACTGTATCCAAATTGGTTTGAAAGATGATGATGAGAACATATAAGGATTTTACAGGTTCTGATGATGCTGGTTGCTGTAATTGTACTTGTCCCAGCTCCTTTATATGAGTGTACCAAAAGTGCTGTTTCTGTGCAGTATTAATGACTAGTAATTAGGTTCAAATATTCCATACATGATATTCTTATTTCTATTCTCTCTTTGACTTGCAGTTCTGGTACCACTAGTGCCATTTATTCCTTGATCATAATTTTGTCCTCTCTATGGAAAGAAGGTGAGATGGAGATTAGCAGATGTCTTCCACCCCCCCCACAAAAAGAAAACTCACACACAACAAGAAAAGCAAACCCAGCACCCGACAAAAGGAGACCAGATGCAGAGGGAAAGGCACATGGTGTAGATTCTGGCTTTTCCCTACAAAGATTGCTACAAGAAAAGCAAACACGCTGTGATTTATTCCCGTGGCAGAAAAAACCCCCTGCAAATGGAACAAGAAGTACAGAAGTCTCAATATGTTGTTGCTAATACAATTTACATTCAGAACAGTGTGTCCTCCTTTGCCATGATGCCCTGTTTAAATGTATCTAAATTAGCTTAGTCTATAGGCAGAGCTTCTTTAACTGCAGTCAGAACTTTTGCAAAATGAGCACTGAACACTTAATTTAATGCTAATTATACAGCTTCTCAAAAAATTTTCTTCCCATGTATTTCATTTGTTCAGTAGTTATCAGCAAGTATACTATCAAATTATAATGCTGTGTCTTGGAGCTGTAAATTGTATCATTTTTATGCTGACCAGAAAACCATTTGCTCTTAAAGATATGTTTATCTGTATGTGCACATATATATATTTAGTTGATTTTAAATTGAACAGTTCCAGACATAATTTTCCTAATATTCGTTAATCCATCTATAATTAAAATGTTAATTGCTAATCCACATATTACACATGGAAAAATCAGCCTACAGTAAAACTGTTCTTTATTTGCACAAGGATGAAAACTATAGGATTACATGGTAGCCTGCTTTTTGGAACTGCAATGTAGTCACCTTTCAGCTGTGACAACCAACTGCAAATACATTGTAGAATTATTTTACTTATTGCTTATTCACCAAAAAAAGAGAGTGAGGAGTTAATCTAGCGCTAGTTAAAAGTCCCTAATTGGGTCAAAGTCGAGCCTGAAATACTCCTTTAGGAGAACTGTTGCCCAGAATGGGTTCTGCCAGTGCTGCTGCTGCAGCTGAAGCTGCCTCTGATGGTTCCTTGCCTACAAAACACTGCTGCAATTGTGTCTCTGTAGTCCAGGGCAAAACTCCCTCTGTGTCTCAGCAATGTATTTCAGACTCTGTCGATCTTGTTTCTCGGCCAGGGGTTACAGGAGGCAAAGTCAGCTGGATGGAGTTTGTGTTTGTCATGTTAAAAGTTTGTTGATGCTGCTGACTTGCTGCAGTGAGGAAGACTCGTTTTGGCTTTTCACTGTTGAGATACAGCCTGTGAAAAGCTCAGTTTGCTGATTTTTTTTTTGTTTTAATACCCTGTTATGCAAGCCGAGCTTTCACACTTACCAAACCATCATCTGATTTGATGTGTAAAGTCCTATGTATAACCATGGCCAGTAAATCTTTAGTGGGACTTGAATTAACTGCTCTTGTTAACAGAAGCTAGTTGTAATCATAGAGGCTGAAAATTTATTTGCATAAAATATTATTTAAAAAGATTAATTGCTGAATGGAATGACTTAGTGTATTGTACATCTGCAGTCAGCTCCTTCAGATCTTTTGGCTTGCACATATCTCTTCTAATGGCTTTTTCAGGGACAATAAAATTTAAATCCATTTCATGTAACTTTTTAAAGTTAGTTATGTTGAAATTACAAACTCTTCAAATCCTGCAGGATTTTTCAGTCAAAGCCATACATTAAGTGAACAAAATAAAGACTTGCCTATAGAGTGCCATCTGTTGATTTTTATTTAATTAGAAAATAATTTTCATAAATCTGTCTCACTTAGATGAAGTGTGTGTTGATAGGCTTTTAAAAATTTCAGATTTCAGGAAAAAAATTAAGATAGGAAAAACATTGTCATAATACATGTAAATTATTAACTATCATTAAATAGTATTTAACAAAAATTATGTCTCAATTCCAGAAATCTTAACAATCTGTTCCTTTTTGGGATTTGCCTGAATACCTTTGGAAAGACCTGAGCTCTTGGGTTTCAAATGTGCTTTTTTTTTCCATAGTTCTTTAACCTGTTCATTTTTTCATCAAAGGAGGTCACCTCTTCACCTTTCTTCTAATCTTTCCTTCCTTTCATTCCCTTATTCCAGTGTTCTTTCTGACTTGTGAAAGTCACTTAATCTCTGTTTGAAACTGTATCTGATTTGCTCCAGCGCAGCTTCTCTTAGCAAGTTCATCCAAATGGATGAAGAGGAAGATGCTTTTGACATTCCTGCTGCTCCGGGAGGATGCAGCCACTCCTTGGCTAAGGAGCTACAAAAGAGGTTATTTTGGGAATGGTATGGATTTTGTATGCATGACTTTGGCTTGGTTTACAGTCACTCTGTCTTTGAGTCGTGTTTGAATATCTGCTATTGATGCATGAATAATGCTATTTCTAACTTGTTTTCAGGCAAGAAAACTGGCCACTGCCACCATGACAGGCAGTCTGCCTGCCTGCATGGGAATTGCTTTCCTTTTGGGTTCCATACAAGGCCAGAATAAATTTTTGGAAAGTACAAGCTCCACCACTTTCTTTTAGGGTGAGGTGGTGTTTTTGTTCTGCTCCACTTGGCCCCTCCTGTGTGCCAGCTGACCTGTCCAGGCAAGGCCAAAGCCAGGCTCCTGGGGGAGCTCTTGTCTTTCCCTTTTGCTGAGACTTTACACTGTCTCTGTCAATAAATATGGAAGCTGTTCCATCTGCTGAAAATGTGCTGTCCTACTACCTGGTGTCTTTATTTCTGCAGACTGCTTGATTGTTGATCTTCTTCCTTGTGGTCTCCCAGCGTCTGCTCTGCTTAATGGAGGTGGATAGCTGGGGATTCAGTGCAAGTTCCCTTGTATCTCAATTGTATTATTTCCTGAGCCTGTAAAGATAGGATTAAGAATTATTTCCTTTTCCTCTTGTGTTGGAGGCTAGAACTAAAAAAACCTAAAGATGAATCTGCTAATAGGATTCTCATCTACAAGGCAGTGGTAAGTAAGTGATAAGTTACTTGCAAGTAAGTGATAAGGCTCAGCACTGGAGACTGAAACTGATCTTCACAATACATTCCCAAAGTTGTCATTCAGTGAATAATCTTATAGATGCCAACTTATCTTCATGGACCTGAAAAATTGAGTTCTTTCCTAAGCAGAGTACCAGTTATCAAAAAATTATGTAATGCATATCGGATGTATGTTGAGTCGGGCTGTCAGGTGTGAGATAAAGGATGCATTTAAGATGAGAAAATTGAGATATAATCAAGATTTCTCTTAAAAACAGATCAGGACACTCCATGGATGTGAGGAATGGCTAGGCTTCGATTGCCTCCTATTAGCTGGTGATGAGGAAGGATGGAATGGTGATGATGAAAGGGAAGGATGGACCATTTGACTTGGGTGCTTTTAGAGGGTAAAGCAGCCAGAAGAGTCCTTAAGATTTGAAGCAGAAGAGATTTGTGTGAGATTGGTAGTTCTGGAGAACAGGACAAATGCAAAGTGGGGAGGCAATCTTAATTTCTCCAAAGATGTTTTCTTTTTCCCTCCTTGTTCTACTTAAGCAGATTCACTCTGGGTCTGTAAAGCTCTTGGTTTTATTTTGGAGAAACCATTTCTAAATTCTCAACCTTTTTACTAAACTACTTTTAAAAAAAGTGCTAAGTGAAAGTTTAATGACCCCTTTTCTCCAATAAAGATTGTTCAATAAAATAATAACTGTGTATTTCTTGGCCTAAATCAATGTATATGATTCTGTGTAGATCCAGGGTAGATCTTGCTGAAAGACAGATTTGCAGATTTTCAGTGGCTTTACTCTATTTCTAATTTTTTTTCTCCGCCTGCTCCCTACCCTTCCTACAATTCTCCTTTGTATCTTCTGGTGCAGCACAAGTTTCCAAGACAGTGCCAATGTCTCAGGTGCATGAGCCCCATCTTCATATCTGTTTTTCATATGTATTTTCAAATTTTAAAAGCTTTAAAGAGGGTAATTTTCTAATACGAAGTGCATAGTTTTATGATTGGAAAGTTGTGTGTGACCAAACTCCTATTGCTTATTTATTTGAGGGCAGCTGCTCCTGGACCAGCCTGCCATCAAACTGAATTGATGCCCCTCTTTTGTACTGAGTGGTTCTCTTTGTGGTTAGCCATTTATTCCCCATTATGTTCTTCAGAAATTCTACTGGCTTTGTACTTAACATGCTATGCTTGTCGTCATCAATTTAGAACTTCTTTGCAAAGTAAGCACAACCTTTGATTTGCTCAGGCGGCGCCTTAAGTCCTAAAAACTGTGACTGCAGTTGTGGAAAATCATAGAGGGGGGAGAAAAGTCTCCCTTAAAAATACATCTAATCACTGTGTTTGTATTTCTTCAGCGGTACAGCAATAACTTTTAAGTGCCTTCCTGCTGTGGTGATTTCTAGTTCACTTTCAAAAATCCAGCTTATTGAAAATGTCACTATTAATAGCCTTCTGCTGGTGCAATAAAAGATAATTCAATAGGATATCCCAGTTAAGCAGGGCACCTTGTTTACATTGGGTTTCTGCCCAGCAGCTGCTTATGCTAAAGTTCTACAAATAATACAGGAATTAATCAAGGTGTAACCATGGGGATGCTTTGGTGTTGGTATTCACCCCATGCAAGTCTAGTCACCATAATGTGACCTGTGAAGACAAATTACATAATTCATCTGCAATTTGGGATGATCACAGGTAATAAGCTACCGATTTCCTTCCTGCCTTGGGGATATGGTAATACTGCTGTTGCTGATACTTCCCAGAAGGGCTGAAGATAATGTAAACCCAGTATTTATTGAATTAGGGCTCCATTTTTTCTTAGAACTATATTCATAAGGTGTGAAACTAGGTTGCAAAACTGTTCCTTTATATGTTTATCTAGCATCATAATCATATCTGGGTGCAAATTCCCTGAAAACTTGTACTTGCAGGGGGAAGCAACTGGTCAGTATTAGTGAAAATGAAGTAGTTTAATTGGATTTTTTGTACTTATTTTTAGCTTGCAAGATAATTGGCTCATTATGGGCAGTAGATTCTGATTTTATTATATCAATGTTTATCAGAATTACATGCAGTTCCCAGAAACTGCTCAACAAAAAGCCCTTTGGATACTTAGAAATGGCTATTAAGAAAAGGAATAGTTCAAATATATAAAGAGGGGATATCTAGTGAAACAGCCATTTTGGAGGGGTGGCAAGGATCGTTAGACTCAGACTAAATTAATATTACTACTTCTGTTAACTTGGTCCTACATTTAGAGCACATCAGGACACCCATGGGAATATGTGAATTACTTTGTTTTAATTATTTTATTTAATTGTTTAAATTGCCTTTCTGTTTTTGTGTGTGATGATGTTGTAGCCGAAAACACTTTCTGATTCCGGTTTCTGTGAGTGCTTGTTGTGTAGGCTCACTCCTTTGGTTCTCCTCCAAAGATCTTTTCCCTCGGAAAAAAAATAGAGAGAATTAATGTGTTGGCAAAATCCAGCCATGACTTCAGAGAGAGTTGTGAATAATGAATGCAGGATCTTTCTCTTTCACCGCAATGGCAATAAAACATTAGCTGGCTTTTTATTAAAAATGCTGCATTTGTAATTATGCCCCAGAAAAGAACAATTCAAGTGCAGAAAACTCTTGGACCCGAGTCTGCCAATACATTCTGTGTGAGGGGACAGATGGGGTCTGATTTGATCTAAACAGCTCTGTACATGCTGCTGGATCTGGATTCTGATGTTCCTGGAAAAGAAACCAAGTTAGCTTCCAACTCAGGCTGGTTAAAAGATAATCATAGAGGGAAGGGGAAAAGCATTCTGACTCTTTTTCATTCATCTTGCAATGTGAGGTCTTGTGTTTCTTCATGTCCTCCTGTGTCTATCTATAAAACAGATTTATCAGGTGAGGCCAGTAATTGTTTAAATAGGATTCTGGCAAAACACAGGGAAGAGTTTGGTTTGTGCTTCCTTAAATGAATGTTTCTAAACCATCCTTCTGAAGTCACAGGCAGCTTTGTCATTGACTTAAAGATTAAATGGTTCAGGAAGGTGAATTGACTTAAATCAAAGCAATTTAGTTCTGATTTAAGCACCATCAAGCAGAAAATTTTGATTTAAATAATTGAATTTTATAGTGAATTTATAGTGTTAGCTGTTTTCTTGAGACAAATTATTTGACTGGTGTATCAGTTTAGATCTACTTATTTGTGGCCAGAGAGAAATTTAGCAGTTTTTGACCAAACAGTGAAATGCTCCTTTCTCCACAATTACATGATTCTTTTTCTGACCAGGTGCATATTCAGCCTGAACTCTTCATAAATTTTTAGCTCCTATCGGAAATGTGAATGGGCAAAATTTAATTCAGTCTGTTCGTTCTCATGCTGTGTATTAGTTTTTATATACCTATCTAGGTATGACTTGGTTCTGACTCCATGCCCTTTATTCCATGCAGAGTGGATTTTTGTGGACACTAGAGGGAGCACACATTGTTTCAGGAACTTGGAACTGTAGTCACATCAAACAAGGATGACCTAATCCGGCAGAGCTATATAGGTTTAAATACGGTGTTAGTACTCAAGTCACTTGTCAAGGGGAGAACATACAAAAGATAAAGGAAATTATTTTGAAAAACCTTCTCTAAATAATAATGAAGTATTTCTCAAATTTTCTAAGCTGTAAGAGCAGCACCTTACATTCTCCAGCATAGTTCAGAATACAAATTAGGTTCAAATTGGCAAGGTAACGTAGGAAAATTTCAGGTAATATAGGAAAATTTGCTGCATATGCAGTTACTTTTCAGTATATATTCTGCATGACTGGATGTGAGGGAGGGGACACTCATAACATCTGCCTGTTCTTCTACTGACCTGTTATTTTTTCCCTACGGGGCTCAGTGTTTTCTTGCCCCGTCAAAGGAAACCCCACTGAAATCAGACAACGTAGACAAGTTATTGGAAATTTTTTTTGTCAGTGAGATTCCTAAAATACATAGGTGAATAAAAAGAGAGATTAAAAAGAAAAAACAGTGCAATATTCTTAACACTTCATTCTTTCTGAGTTAAGAAAATCTATTGTTTGACTGAAATGAAATTGCTGTGATCTAAAATAATTTTTGGTCAGGGACATTGAATTGTTGACATGGCATTAAATTGTGCAAGATGAATGAGTTTCAAGTACTTGGTAGTGATCTAGTAAGAATATTCCGTCTTTTCTGAAACACAATAAGAGCTGGAGCACTGGTTAGTGATGTCTGGTTTTTTTAGTGTTTTAACTTTTGAGTCTCAGACTCTAGGCTGATTTCAGTTATGTTACATAAATTCCAGGAGAGATATATTGGTTATAATAAGAATATTTTGGTTTTGGTTGTAATTTTATTGCCTTGTATTAAAAAGCCTTGATTTTTTTTTTCTTAAATATTTGAGCTTTGGTGTAGATGCATTTGTTTCTGTTCAAAATGTGCTGTAGTCAGTAGAGCTCTTGTGTCTCAGCAAGCACATTTCCATTTAAAAGCAAATGTTAGATCTGAGAAGATTAAAGGGACATTAATTGTTCAGGTGGCATATTTTCCAACATGCCATTCTTTCTAACATGTAGAACATTGACAGTTGAAAGAATTCTTTAAGCCTTACTCGATTAATCATATTTTTAATATACATGATTGTAAATATTCTCTGTAATTCAACACTTGCCTTGCTAAAATGTGTTTATATTAGTGATTTCTGCCTTTCTCTCTTAACCCGAAGATAATAAGATTGGCTGACTCATGCCTATTTAATTTCTCTTACCTTTGTAATTTAATTGAATTGAGATGTGAATGCAAAGTGTTTAACCTATCATCAGACAAGAGCCTTCAAGTTTCTGGTCTGAAGCAGTGCTATCAACATCATCCATGATAGCAGGTAATCAGTTCCACTTATTGATTTGACACTGATTTCCATCACTTCTGCCAAGTGTGCTGTAACCCTTCCAAATCCTCTGCTAGTCTGAAGTTACTGTGTTCTCTTTTGTGCCTCCTTTTCTGCATTGAAAATGATAATAGTTTCCTGTCTGGTGAGAATCTTCAGCAGGTTTCCAGTACCCAAAATAGGCCTACAGGAAAGCTGAGGAGGGAACCCTTTATAAGGGATTTATCAGGGGTTGTAGTGATGGGATGAGGAGTAAGAGTTTTAAACTGAAAGAAGGGAACGTTTGGATGAGTCACTAGAAATTCTCTACTGTGAGTGTGGTGGGATACTGGCCCAGGTTGCCCTGAGAAGCTGTGGCTGCCCCATCCCTGGTGGGGGTTCAAGGTCAGACTGGACAAGGTCTGGAGCAGCCTTGTCTACTGGGAGGTGGGTGTTTGCTGCCCATGGCAAGCAGTTGAGAACAGGATGATCTTTAAGATCCTTTCAACCTAAACCATTCTGAGTCTGTGATTTTACTTTTCCAGCACTGAAATACATGAAAAAGGCTTTGATAATAGAAATCTACAGTTGTTTTTTCAGGAGCATCTCTCCCTCTTATTTTTTTTTTCTTTTTTATATTTATTTGTGGTTCTCTACCAATCATTTCTCACCAGGAAAAGTTGCTTGTGCTCCATTTTCATTGACTAGCCACTTGCTCAGATTTCTGACAGGTTTCTCTGCCAGAGATGAAAAAACTGCTGAAATTATGAATGTGATGATTTAGACGAGCTGTGGCCAAGTTTGTTGTACATGTCAGCAGATGGAGCTCCAATGGATCTGAGCTCTGTTGCCAACACTCAAACAGCCTCCCTGGCTGAACAGGACAGTTGTTTGACTCCTGGCAGTCCAGTCCCAGGTTCATAAATAAAATGTGGTTTTCTTTCCCACAATGGATGTGACCAACAATAACTCGGATGGAATGGGCTTATATGGTGGAGTTGGCTACATCTGTGAAAGAAATACTTATGCTGAAGCTTTAGACTACTGGGTCTGTGCTGTTTGGTCAGGTTGAGGTGAGTGGAGAAACCCTTCTCTTTGTTCCTTTCTCCTGACAAATACCCTTCCTGTGATAAATCTGTGACGAGTGTATGAGGAGAGTGACAAGATATTCAAGATTGCTTAAAATCTGCTTCATTAAGTCATCCACAAGATTTTGAGGACCACAAACCTGTTATGGAAATACTGTTTTTTCTATGTAGCTTAACTGTTTGTTTGTTTTTTTTTCTGCATTTGGCTGCCCAGCTATCCCTAAATCTCATGCAAGTACTAACTTCATGTTCAGATTTTTTGTGGATGTCTTTAATTTATGAAAATGCAGGCAAGTTATTAAATACTAGAAGAAACTAGCAACTTTTAGAACTTCTATCAACTCTTAATGTTGTACCTCAAAGTTAACTAAAGGCAAATAGTCTTTTATGTGTTCAAATCCAAGTGGTATGGCTATCAACAAATTAATGACTTAAAAACCCAAAAAGTAATTCTAGTAAATTTAATATTCTGTAACTGCAAGCCAGTGTAATATATATTAATCAATTTGTCACACATGAGCCCTACTTTGTGTATAGGTAAAGGAAATAGACATACCATAACATTTCATGTGTATTGATCTCTGAATATAACAAAAAATTGATAATCATTTGATCTTCATAAATATTCTTACAACTATCTGTTACACAAATCTATGTAACTTAAGTTAATATATTCTATATATAATCTATTTTTAACTCTGAAATGTTTGAGACTTCATAATTGCCTCAATTTAATGAAAAGTGCCTGGTTTTCAGACAGTCCTAGAAGCAACTTCAATTTTTTAATTAAAAGGTTTTACCTTAGTTTTAAAAAGGTCATTTTAGCCAAGGGGAGATAATGTCCTTTCATAGTAGCACATCTTGCTGCTGCTCCTAATTGATGTTATTTGTGGGCTGCTGTAAAGTAATTCATGCTGCTGTAAAGGAGAAGGAGAGGAAAAAAAAAGCAGTAGTTTAATTGTAATTTTTTTGGAGTAATGTTTTGCAGTGTCGCAATGTTTGTGCTTGTGCTTTGTCCTGGTACTTAAGTAGAGTTTAAAAAAGAAGTCCATAACAAAGCTCTTAATTGACTGAAGATTTGATATTTTCCTAATGAAGTAGAAGTGACTGCCAGGCTGTGCTTACTGATGAGACCACAGTGTCCATGGGAAAAATATATGTTGGAGCATATATCCTTCCTTTAGCTTCCGACTCAGTTCTTGCCTTATTTCTTTTCATTTTTGGTTCGGAAGGTATACTGTAGTGATTGTTGTGGAGTATTTGCTTCAGTGTTGTCAGTGTCTAATTATAGAAAAAACCTTCTATTTATTAAAACTAAAAAACAAAGCAGAACCAATTACGATTTAACAGTTAACAATTCAAAGAGAACGTGCAAAACAAATGCTGAGCATAGTTCTAAAATCAAAATAGTTAGGCTTTTACTCCAACAATTTCTTTCCTGAACACATCTGCTTTTGATATAAAGGACTTTCTTTGGAAGGCTAAAAACTAAGAGGTAAGTGATGGAGGGCAAATCAAAGCAAAGGGAAGATGAACAATAGTCTGACAAAAGCAATTAAGGGAACAGTAAACAAAATGAGAAGAATGAGAGGAGAACACCTTGATATCTTAAGGAAATTTCTTCGTAGTCCTCCTAGTGTCTCCAAGAGTGGTCCTACAGTATGTTGTAGTGCCTGTTTAATTCAAGGGAGTTAGAGAAACAGAAGGCAAAATCTGTTTTTGCTGGTGCACATCTCCAATAGCAAAGAAGGACAAAAAGGACCAGTTTTGGAGATGTTTCTCCACTGCTATATGGATGGTTATGTGATGCCCAGCCCCAAAGACTCTAAGGAATAGTTCAATATAATCTAAGGAACTCATACATATGAGTGCATTTAATTTAGCTCTATCATCTCTTTACTTCAAATAACCCTTGTGTTTATGCCACTCGTTGATCTGAAAATGATAGAAACATACATTCAGATGTATGAAAGAGTTGAGATGACTACCTAGCTCTTACTTTCATGAAATGTAATCACAAGAGTTGAGCACTACAGTGACAGATGTGTGTGTAACTTTGTTAAATTTTGAAACAAGAAATTTGCTAAAAAAGAGCTCGGACACCTTTTGCCAAGGCCCTTACAATTGAAGAGACAGATTTACAAATATTCACTGTCAGCTTGCCCTTAGAATCAAGGAACTTGCTGAACACTAAGAATTATTGAAAATCAATGAATTCTTAGTTTGCAGAAGGTCAAATTTGTTTCAAAACTACAGAGATGTACAATTAAAGTATTGTAGTACATATGTGCCTTGTTTAAAAGATCTCTTTACAACAGATCATTTCCCTCAATCTATCAAGTGGTTAATTTTAAATCCTCAAGACATGCATCCATATGTACACTACTCCTGGAGGTTATGTTACTTTGAGTCTAATAATGCATATTTTTAATGTTGCACTTCTGTTTTCATGTCATATGACATGGCTTTCAGAGCCATTGTTTTTATGATAATGATATAGTTATCTGCTTTGCTGTTTTGTAGTACACCCCATGGAGTTTGAAACTTAAATCTTTCTACTTCTACTCCCCCAGACAGTTCAGTGCTCTGTGTTGATGCTCCTCGCCAACCTGACTCTTCCTGTAGTAACCTAGATTACTTGATTTACTACCTTATTCACTTGAATCCAGAGCCTGGATTTTCAGGAATCTACTCTAAAGTTTAGGATATGAATTCATGCTTGAGTACCAGAACAGGTAATTTAATTGTCAAAAACTGCAAGGTTCCTTGCACTTCCCACAAAGTCAGACAAGAGCTATTATTCAGAGAAGGTAAATTTAGCAGGTTTAGGGGTGTTTCTGTTTTTAAAATGTTGTTTCACCTTCCCACCTTTGCCAGGTCAATAGACACAGGCAGTTTGTCTGTCTGCCTGTCTCAGAAGGTACCTGCATGTCAGATGATGCTGTGCTGTTTGCTCATGAATTTTCAATGTATTATGGGGCTGCAGGCTGGCACTGTGGACTTGATATCTTGCAGTTTTTACTTTTTCATCAATTCCATTAACAATCATTTTACCCCATTGCATGTTAACACCCCTCAATTTATTTTAAATTCTGAAAAATCAGTGTAGTAATCAGTAAAATGCTCATTTCCAGGTAAATAATGGTTGAGTGTTTTTTTCCCAGTCTCCCTCTGAGATTAGCAGCAGAGCAGAGATGGTGCATCCCAAAGCTGGTATCACTGCAATGTGGTCAGTGCTTGCTTGCTCAGGAAGGCATCTGTTTTATGGGTTGTTTTGGTTACTGAGGTAATAACAAGTAATTGGTTGAAGAAAGCATCTTGGAACTCTACAAATAAGCCCAGTCTATGTTACTGGCAGAGCAAATTATAGGAGCAACGTGAGAAAATGTGAACATGTGAAGTGTATTGCACACTGAGACAGCAGTATTGGGAAGGAAAATTAAAGGGTCTCCCTAACTTTCCTGTTGGACTATTGATATTAAGTTGTGGTCTGATGCAGGAAGGGAATAAAAAGAAATTTGAGAAGGAAAACAAGCTATTCTGAAACAGTACTTGTCAGGGTCGACAAATTGCTGTAATATACTCAAAAGCTGATAGATGACAATTTTGGTTAGTTGCAGAAGCTGCTTTGAGGACCACAAGGTTTGAGAGGAGAAAATATTTCCCTGGGAATAGACCATAGTGAGGAAAAATGTCTGTCAATGATAATGTTCTCTCAGGGCAAGAGAGCTAGTGGGGACGATGAATTCTAATAGACATTTCTCTGGAATTCTGTGGAGGTTCAGAAATACCAGTTTTATGTTATCCTGGAAGAGTCTGGCTATAGCAGTGAGCTTGTTTTTTCTTATTTTAAGAAGTTGAAAAGTAATTTATCTCATCATTAATATGACCAATTGCAGAATTTATCTACTGTAATTTGTATCTTGTTTGGCCACCCTATCATAGTTTATTATTCTAATACCTGTGGAAAGATATGAAAATAGAACCAGTAAAAATACAACTGGATAATGGTTCTGATAATACAAAATAATTGTATAAAATCATGCTGTTTAATGATGGCATTACCCCACTCATATGGGAACTACTCTTCCTCTGGCTTCCCCATTTTGGACCTTTAATCTCCTAAGAATGGATTTTATTTTTTTTTGTCTGTGAATGCTCTAAGGGAGCTCAGAAGAATGGCACTTTTCATTAAATCGGTATGTTCATCTAAAAGATTAAAGAAGTTGAGGTTTTAAGTTTTTGACAGCACTTTGGGTCAGTTCCTGTTTTTAGCTAAATTGGTTCAGTCTTCCCAAGCCACACTAATACCAATTCCTGCACGTATGAAAAAGCTTTGTGAAGCATAACATGTCTACAGACTTCTCTATAAATGTAGCAAGGAAAATCAGACAAGATGGGTACATCAAGGGGAAAAATCCTCTCTATAAGCAGTCAACTTGCAGTAAAAATAAGAAAAGTCTGTTGAAATTAATGCTTGAAGTAGCACAGAATCCTTTTTGAAGGTGTAGAGGAAGAGTGTGAAGGACAGGGTGCCCCAGCTGAGATTTCTATAAGTTGAAAACTTTAAACATCAGTTTCTTTTCAGATTCAGAGATATCTACTAATCTTAACCAAAACCACTGTTCATTCAGTACTATTGAATGTAATTTTGTTCTGAAGTCTGCCTCAGAGAAAGCTTTTGTAAGTTAAAAGTTTTGGATGAACAGGTGAGTTTGGAGAGATGGTAAAATCATAGTAGAAAGAATAAATGTCAACTCCAAACATAAATGAAACAGTTTCCATAGGAACCCAGATGTGTGGCTTCTGTGCATGACATATTTAGCAATTTGATTGCATGTTTGTTCTGACCTTACAATAGAAAAAGGCCATTTGAGAATTCTAGCATTTGAGGATCCTAACAAGGGATCGTTATGGTAATGTCTCCTGAAATATCCCTAAACTTCTATGTTAAAGTTCACAGCTGTAAATGGCTCACAAAGAGTCTGAAGTCATTAAATGACTGAGTTCCACTTTACCCTTGGCAATGTACTCTACTGACTGTTCTCACAAAGGAAATGTGTGTGGAAATGTTCTTTAATGTGTGTCATGTTGATCTTGAAAGCTGAAGCAGAAGTAATGTTGAGCAGTAACCTTTATCCAGTAAGTACCCTGTCTTCATAGGTTGCCATTTGGGTAATTTCACCCAACTTGTTCTGTTTTGTGGAAGCCCACCAGCTGTTGAACAAAGCCCTGCTGGGAGTCTGCAGCCCTCCTGCCTCTCATACACCATACTGCACCATACACTAAAAACATTGCCCAAGGCAAAAGCTGTGTTTGCACTGGTGTGTAACTCGGGTCTTTAGGGTCACAAGGATGATCCCAGGGCTAGAGAATCTTTTTTGTGAGGACAGACTGAGGGAGTTGGGGCTGTTCAGTTGGGAGAAGAGGAGGCTGTGGGGAGACCTCACAGTGGTCTCCCAGTACCTGAAGGGGCTTCAGGAAAGCTGGGGCGAGGCTGTTTGCCAGGTCATGGAGCGGCAGGATGAGAGGCAGTGGTTTGAATGTAGACCAGACCATGGTTGGGTTGGACATAAGGAAGAAGTTCTTCCCCAGGAGGATGGTGAGATCCTGGCCCAGGTTGCCATATGGGGTGGTGGAGACCCCAGTCGTGGAGACAGACATTCAAGGCCAGGCTTGCTGAGGCTCTGAGCAACCTGATCTAGTGCAGGATGTCCCTATTCACTGCAGGGGGCAGTTGGAGTAGATGGCTTTTGAAGATCCATTACAAGTAGTCATAGTCATCTAGGTTGGAAGGGACCTTTCAGATCATCAAGTCCAACCATCATCCCAACTCTTGCAAGCTTCATACCTGGACAGGGACTTGAACCCTTGACCCTCAGATTAGGAGTCTGATGCTCTCCCAACTGAGCTGAACACATTCTATGATTCTATAATATTACTGATTGCAGATAATTTTGTTGTTTAGTGGAACCCATTAAACTCAACGGTTTACAATGAGCTTTGTAGAGTTTGCAAAATAGTAGGGTCTATATGAAACTTTCTAATCTGCATAAATTTTAGCCTCTACTGGCTTGAGCACGTAGAAGCATGAGAAGCTTTCCATGCTAACTCACGTAGCTTGGTATATTTTTTTTTAATGTGTAGGTTTAAGTCACAATCCATAGGGTGTCCCCTCTGTTGAGGTGCTGTGCCTCAGTAGTTGCTGGGGATACTTAATTGCCTCAAAGGTTTCATGCTGTGACTTACTGTTAAATTCTCTTATTTCTGCTGTAGCTATAAGAGGTATCTAAATTGGAACATAATTTGTCTCTAGCTAATTATTGCATTAAATGAGCAATGTGGACTACTGAGCATTATCATGCCCATTTTGCAATTGAAGAAATGAAGCTAGAGATGTCTTAGTAATACAGATGTGACTATTTAGTTGCATGTTTGGACTCTCATGAGTATCACAAATAATACCAAAATCTGATGTGTTTCAAGTGTGCTGGTCATTGAAAACAGACTGGTAATGAAGACAAATTGGTGCATATGCTGACTTGCTCTGAATGTGCAATTACTGCTCATCTCTGCAAGAATCAAATGTGAGGGCTGAACTCTGGCTTCTGAATGCTCCAGGATACCTAGCAACCTCAAAAAATTAATTCCAAAAATGAGATATAGAGAATCATAGAATCACTGAATAGCTAGTGTTGGAAGAAAACTTGAAGTTAACAGAGTTCCAACCTCCTGCCATGAGCAGGGACATTTCCCAACAGACCAGGTTGCTCAAAGCCGTGTCCAGCCTGGCCTTGAACTTTTCCAAGGATGGAGCAGCCACATCTTCTCTGCCAGTGTCTCACCACCCTCACAGTAAAGAATTTCTTCCTAATATCTTATCCAAATCTTCCCTCTTTCAAACTGTTAGCCTTCATCTCTAGGTCCCCTTCCAAACTGTCCTGTGGGCTCCTTTGGGTAACAAAAGGCTGCTGTATGGTCTCCCAGAACCTTCTCTTCTCCAGGCTGAAGCACTTGGGTGGCTGTGGTGCTTTTCGTGTGACCCAAGATATGGTTGGCTTTTTGTGCACTGGGTGTGCATTGCTGGCACATGTTGAGTCTCTTATTGACCAACATTTTCTCCAGAGCCTTTCTTGGCAAGGCTGCTCTAAATCTGTTCTCCATGGAGCCTGTATTTGTGCTTGAAACTGCCCTGCCCCATGTGCAGGACATTACGATTGGCCTTACTGAACTTCATGTAGTTTGCAGCTTGTTAGTATCTCTCATCTCTTTGTTGTAGGCAACCTGGGTTAGCTAACAGTTTTCTGCATTTCGAGTGTCTCTCTTATCTGATGCATGATTTTTCTGGAAATAGGTTTATACTTCATAATCTAATGGTATTTTTCAAGGATTTTTATATGTTTTATTTTAAAAAAACAGGAAAAAGTTTCGTTTTGTTCAAGATCAAGATGTATGCTACCTTTAAAAACAGTGGGAATATGTGACCTGACAGGGTGCTTTGTAAGAATTTTATTTCATTCCCAGACATTTTCTTGTTAAGTCTTGAAGATATGAGGTTTAGGAGTAATTGCAGTTAATCAGAATTGTCTGAATGGAGCCTCAAGGACTCTTAGCTCTCAGGTGGGTCTGGGGCTGCTCTTGGGGTACTTGAGAAATGTGAAAGAAATGGATTTCACTACTTTTAACTCTCATGAGAAGCCTTATCAAAGTACTTGGTTTGGCTCATGAAATCGCTTTACCACGCAAAGATAGAATGTAAATTATGGTGCAGAATGGTAATTCTTCCTTTTTCTCTGCTATGCAGTGTTTTTCCAGATCCAAATCTCAATTTAGGCATTCCAGTATTAGGTGGAATTTTGTTGCCAAAATACGTATTTGAGGTGCACCTGTAGTTTTCCTCTCTAATGTGGGTAGAGGAAACACAGGACATCATATAGATTCAAGTGACTGTTTTCTCTTAAGGCTCATTGCCCACATAACATGGGGTTATTCATTGCAACAGCTGATTATGTCATTAAAACACTCAAGGAGTAGAGTGTCCATGTAGAGCTTTTAGGTGCATGTATGTAATTAGCTTGTTGAGGGTTTTGTCTTTATGTGACCTCCCTCCAGCACTGGTGCTCTTGGAGGACCTGGCAGGCCAATATAAGCGATGTCGATTTGCAGAGAGCAGAGTTCCTTGGTGAGATGTATTTGTGAGATCCTGCAGGGAGCTGAGGAAATCTATGTTTCAAATACACTGTGCCCTGCTGAGAGAGCTTTCATGTAGCACTCGCTGCAGATGTTGGAGAAAACGCTGAACTTTTAAGTGCTCACCAGTGTGTGTCTCATCCGGCCCAAGGGAAATAATTGGAAAGTGTTTATAAAATACAGTCTCACCACCAGCATCCAGGAGGGGGTGGGAGAAAAATTGGATCCCATGTTGTGGCAACCAGGCTTGTTATTGAAATCAAACAACTAAAGAATTAGGATTTATTGTAACTAGAGATAAGATCAGGAGCTGCCACACCTGCAGACTAGTTATGGAATTAATGAGGAATATTTTTATTTCTTACTGTTATGCTAATTGTTGAAAATCATTCTTGAGCAGAACCTCACTTAAAAAGACCTACAGCTTTTCTGCAGTCAGTTTAGCCTGAGTTTAGGACATTTATTTCATATTTTTGAAGTGGCTGTTTTTTACCTTCAAATCAGACAACACATATATACATCTGCCTATTAACATCCGATTTGCAAAATAGCTTGATTATTTTTAATGGCAAGTTTCACATTTGGTGACAAAAATCTGTCAGTACTTTTACCAGCATAAGATGTTTTTGCTTTAGGGCAGTTGTGCAGTGTGGGGCTGATTGTTATTTCTGATATAAATGTTGTTTAACTGGTATTTCTGGGCTCTGAATAAAGATGAGAGCTCTGACTTCCAGCCTGGAAAGCAGGAGCAGATCTCTGGAGGGCTCAGAGCTGTTTTGTGGAGTGTGAGGTGTAAGCACAGACGTAGTGTGAGTCTCATAAGTTCTTCAGATGTGACAGCCAAGACAATTTCTGCAGAGTGAATTGTGCTTCCTCCTTGCCTAAGTGCAAATTACGGGTGGCTCAAGGAAACTGCAGGGCTTCACTGATGCAAAACGAGGGCTGCTTTTCCCTGAGCTCACAACTTTTCATGTAGCAGTATTCAATCCCAAAACAGAAATAATCAGAGTCTGGTGTCCTCAGACCAGTTTGCTGACCGTGCACAGAGCAGTGTTGGGAAGGATGTGTTTCATGTTTAAGCCTCTCAAGAAAGGCTCCTTCCTCTTTGGTGCCTGTAATCCTGGATATTGTCCAATGCTGAAAGGATTCAAGAAGGGTAATTCTGTGTAGCTGTACCCTCTGAACATCCAAGGGGCTTCTGTATTTGTAGGATGCATGTTCCCACCCTCCCAGCCAAAGTCTGTGCTGGAGAAGCATGATGTGTAGCAAAGTAAAACAGACTTAGGAAAAAAAGTTATATAGCTTTCCATTTTTGTCCTTGCATCGTGTTGTTTTTAGCCTAAATAAGCCATCTGTGATTAAGTCTCTGCAGCTGAATGGTAGGAATTTATTCTCTGGGTATTTGTTTCATCTACAGCTTCAATGGCCCAAGCAAAAAAATCTTGGAAGATAAGAATATCCAAGTGTACTAATGCTGCCTCCCACAGTTTGGTCAAACCCCATTACCAGAACAGCAGTGGCTTAGGGAAAAGCAAATTAGGTGGGAAAAGGCAATTTCTAAATAAATATTTTTCACACCCACATACATTTGGAGTTTGGTATACTGATCAAAATGCTTTTCCCAAGGAAGCTGAACTGCCTCTCAGTAGGCAGCTGGGGGTCATGGTTTGAATGATGTGAAGTATCTTTGAATTTGTCAAGTCTACAGAAGCTCTCACTTCTTCCACAGTGTGTTGGGGTTTGTATGGCCAGGTTTTGGTATTGGGGGATTACAGGGATGGCTTATGTGAGAAACTGGTAGATTCCTCATGTCCAGTAGAGATAATGTCACATAATTGCAAGCCAAGCCCATCAGCAATGGATCTGAGGCAAAAGGAGATGGATACCCAAAGGAGACTTTGACCCTGTGGGCAAAGTAATGTGTGGTTTGCCTGAAAAACCCTGACCAGTGGATTTTATATTAGTGTACCAACTGATACTGGGCTCAAAAGTGTGCTCGCTTTGTCTCAAGTAAAATACCTTTCCTTTTGCAGTACAAAAAGATGAGGATCTTTTTCCTGCAGTCCCTTCCCATATCACTATAATGTAGAACTTTCTGCCAGCTCATGTACAAAGCAGCTGGCAGTGAACAGAAAAGATACAAAAGATTGACCAGAATTCAAGCTACCACAAAATGAAATGAAAGTCATCTCCCATCAGAAGCATCTCAGAAGTACAGTTTCTTTGAACAATGAAAACTAGCATTTAAATGACGTAACAGAGCTGAACAGAAGCACCAAGCATGAGAGGGAAATATATAACACTCAGGTCATCAGAGCTCCTCTGAGCTTTGCTTGTCTAAAAGGAAAGGCAATGGCTGATGAATGCACTTGGATGCTGTAAAAAATAATGATGCTTTCTGGAATTTTACGCTTTTCACTGGAAGATCTCCAGGTGGTTTTCTTTAAACAACAATTATGCATTGCAACTAATTTTAATGTCCCATTAAGGGAGACTAGATTATATCCCTTTATAAGTGCTAGAGGGAGAGTTATTTACTCATTTATGCCAGGTTAGAAATACTGCAAATGATAAATCGAGGAATAAAATCAAGGTGTTGTAAGCACAGCAATTGAATGTATTTGTTCTGATATGAGCAAACAGGAGAAATTAATTTTCTTACCCTTCAAGTTCAAACCTTACAAATATCACAGGCAGGCTGATAGCAGATTTATCATGTTGTTTTCTATGAGGGCAATTTCCCTCCCTGGTAGGTGAGTTCTTGTGCTGCTTTTACTGTCCTTTCCTGACTGGGGAGGTGTTCTTCATTTTGCAGAAGCTTAATTATCCCAGGGAGAAGTTGTACTAAAATTCATTTGAATATATATACCTATCAATGAATTGAAGAAATGGTCATAATCTGGGTACCTGATACCTTCTAAAATAATTAAACAATCATTAGACAGAAGGAAATAAGAAAAAAATAATTAGAAGGGAAGATGCTATTATTTTCTCCCCTGATTTTTTTTTTTTAACAGGTGAATTTAATGAAAGGTCAGTACTACTGGCTAAAGTCAGCTTTGTTTGGGAAAGAGGTAATAGGTGCAGTTCTCAACATGGTCTTCTACTGCTTCTCAACCATGACCATCAACACCATTTGGAAGCCAGAAATGCCAATCATGCTGTCTTGTGCAGTGATGTATGAGGAAATCGATAATAATAGAATGTAGTCATCAAAGCATGTTACAAGTTGGTGTACCAACATTAATTAACCTTTAAAAATAAGTATGAAAAAAATCAACACTGTTACCAATTCAGAGCTTGTGATAGCAGGAAGATAAGCATGGCTGGGCACTTCAGGAACTGCCAGGGCCTTATTGAAGATGAAGGAAGGCCAAATCCTCCAGTCTCAGGGTATGATTTTAGATGTACAATCTGATTAGAAAGTCTCAAATCACTTCTAAAGCTATTGAGCTGCCCTGCAATGTGTGGGTGCAATTCCCTGTGCCTGGAGCAGCCTTTCCTCTGGCACTGAGTGAACTCTGCTTTTTTCCTAGTGTATAAAATAATTTGTTCTTGTGACATATTATAGGCTCTTTCATTAGATTTAATTTCTTATCTTGTTTATTTTATTACAATGACTTAAGAAAAATACGATACCATGCCTGTCATTGCCTCAGGGGTTTTTTGTATATAAATATTATCTTTTTTGATGATTCCGAGAATTCTGAGGGGGGAAAAAAAAATATTGATTTCTCTATGTCAAAAGGCTCTTCTGTTTCTCATAAATATTCTTTTTGTCAAGATTTAATAATTCTTTGTCCAAGCTAGTGCTTAAGTGGAATAGATTTATGTTAATACCAACTTTCTTTGGTATTAAGATGATCAATTCTTCAAGTGAAGAATAAAGGGAAGGTGTCAGGAGCAACAAATGATTCTATGTACTATGGTTTGCTTGCAACCTCTGGTTCAACCAGATGATTTTGAGGAAGAGTTCATAGGGTAGATGTTAAAATGCATTGAGAAAAGGAGGCACTTATTACATAGCAACTTCTAAGGGAATTACTAATACTCATCCATGAGCTTGTAAGATGTATTTTAGGAAGATTTTTCCATATTTTGTCTTGAATAGCATCTGGGAATGTGAAAATTAAATGGGATATTCAGGTTTTTTGATTAAGGCTGAAAAAACCCCACATCCACTGAGCTTAAAAAGCAGTGGGAAGGTTTTTCATGTTGTTTTTACTGGCTGTTGGCCAGGCTGCTACCATGAACCTGTGGCAGGAAGAGGTTTTCCATGCTCTTGAGTCCTATGCACCTGGGAAAAATCTCCCTTCTGACCAGAGGTAAGAGTAATTAGGTTTCAAACTTCTTTGCGCATCAAAGGAACCACGGTGATTCAAGCTAGGGCAGATGAAAATGAGAGTAAGCACTCAGTTTTACTGAGTATGATAAAAGCCAGGTTGGGACTGAGGAGATAAAGATGTCTGACACAGAATTCATCTTTCTGGGAGTCTTGTGCCTGTTAAAGAAAAGCATTTGATAAATGATGATGCCACATGCATGTAATAACTTGTACAGGTTTACCTTGGACTGAGGATCAGAAGCAATGGATGTAAATTGGAAGGGGGTAGTTTTAGACTTGACATAAGAAAGAAATTCTTTACAGTGAGGGTGGTGAAACACTGCAACAGGTTGCCCAGAGAGGTTGTGGATGCCCACTCTCTGGAGGTGTTCAGGACCAGGCTGGACAAGGCACTGAGCAGCCTGATGTAGTGGGAGGTGTCGCTGCCTTTGGCAGGGGGTTGGAACTCGATCTTTAAGGTCCCTTCCAACCTGAACTATTCTAAGATTCTATGAAATTCCTTTTAGAAAAAGGAAAAGCTATGTCTGTTGCCTGCATTTGTTCACCTGCTTTATTAGTGCATTTTCACTTACATTCTCTCCAAATATAAATTTTTGTTGCTTTCTAGCTATGAGGAATACAATTCAGAAATAACCAAGCTCCTAAGTAATTACCCAGGCTTTGTTTTTAACTATGTGCCTCTAGTAATCAAACAAGAAATTACGTAAAATTAAGAATGGAAAAATAAATTGGAAGTGTGTCTTTCCTTTCCAGTTCTGGTGAGCTGTTACATTATGAAATCATCTGTGAACCAAACTGGGAAGTTAAGCTAGAAAGTAGAGATTTTTATATGTGTATTGATGCTTTGTATTTTAATGTGGCTCAGAAGTTTGACTTGCTGCCTGACAGAAAGAAGGAAGTTGTATTTCTTTGTGCAGTAAAGTTTCAGACCAATGAGCCTTCTGGCAGGATGATCAAAGCTGAGTTGCAGCGATGGCTGTGCAGATTGCCAGATTATATTGTATATAATTAGCATATGTTGTTCAAAATTCTTCTTGGTTATGCCAGTGAGGAGCCAGAAGTGCTCTCCTGAGATCAATGCATTTTCTCTGCTATTTACACTGCAGAAATAACAGTTTAGCTCATTGTATGGTTTTATAAT
The DNA here is from genome assembly GCA_013400935.1 of Turnix velox. Taxonomy (NCBI): domain Eukaryota; kingdom Metazoa; phylum Chordata; class Aves; order Charadriiformes; family Turnicidae; genus Turnix; species Turnix velox. The sequence continues at coordinate 751,494 of VZTY01003681.1, forward strand.
ATGTTGTACACAACTGTGAATACATATTTGATTATAATAGGAATGTGATTAAATTTCAGCTTTGTTCACTTCACCTGCTTTTGCTCACTATCTCTCCACTGAGATTTATTCCATTGTTCAAAACTCTTCAACTGCTTCAGATAGCTGCCAGAAAAATGAAAACACCAAACAAACAAAATCTCTTCTGCCAGGACCTTGATTCCTTTTCCTTCTACAAATGCGGGTTTCATCTCTGCCACTGGGGTAAATTTATACATAGAATATTTCCATTTTCTGTTAACAACAGAAATAGAGACTTGCAAAGAAATTTTAAGCAACTGGAAGGTTTTCAAATACTGATTTTTAAATAGTGACCCTTTCATGAAGAGGCTGAGCATAACTCCTTGTATTTCTTGTGTGGAGGCTTGTTTTCCAAGAGGAGAACTGGAAACTATTCTGATAATTTTCACAACTTAGCAGTCTCTCTCAAGGCTTTCTGTAGAAAATGTGGCAGTCCTGGAGTGCCTTAGCAATGTGCATGTGGGCTGCCTGGTGTGAATCTCTGCTTTGGCGTTTATGAGGACTTCTGCAATCCCAAACACCAAGTAGCTCTAAAATGATAAATACAACTTAGGTGCCGTTACTGTCCTCTCATTATATGTGAGAGTGCAAGCTCTTGGGGTAAATCAGCACTGTTGCTTTAATGCCTGTTGAGATAAAGCAAAATTCTCTTGCTGTAATTTTTCCTTTAGTATTCCATCCAGTTTTACTAAGTCAGCCTGTGTTTATTATCAGCTTCTCTCCCAGCTTGAAGCAAAAAAATACAAGGTATGTTTTGTCAAAAAGAAGGGCAGATCTGGTCATGGAACTTGTCTCTCTGTGGTGCCCTGAATTTGCATGACATGGTTTTCCTATTATTTGGAAACAACGTGCCACCCACTGACTGGATCAATAAAAAATTGATTTTTGAAGAGCGAGTAGAAGCAAACAATTGCATAAAGGGGAAATAATCTTATGCTGAAAACAATTGAATAATATACTTTTTTTGTCATTAACTGATGGCTGCGTAGAGATAAAAAATGAAGCAGGATGTTTGTGACTTGGGAAGGTTTTTAATGAGGTTTTAAATTTGAATTTCTGGTATTTTTGAGTGATATAGAACAAAGTAGCCAATTTTATTCTAGGTAGAGTGGTTTGATTTTTTTTTTTCCTCATCTTTGCTAGCGTATTCCTGTTTAGATGTGAGAGAAGTGTGCTAAGTAGCCCCAGAAGGGCTTTCAAAGGATGGATTGCTATTGCTTTCAGTTGTACAAAAAGGTTAATTATGGAGGTTGGGAAAATGTTGCTACTTTAATGATAAGGGACTGCTCTACAAAAATGAGTAACTGAGCCAGTTTTCATGGTCATCTTAATTCAAGAATAAATGACAAAACATCAGGCTCCTTGATCATTCTAAGCATTAAAAATGAAAGGTCTGACATGCATGAGAGAGCCCTAATGACCAGAAAATCTGGGATAGGTGACAGAGGAGGAGATCAACCAAAAAATAATTCATAAGAATTTCTATGTAACATGATCTTTTAGAAAAACTAATTAAAAAAAAAAAGTACAAAACCAAAATTGTAGGACTTTTGCCAGACTTTATAGTCTGTTAAATGAAAGAAAATTTGTGCTAAATTAAACTGTAATTTTAACCCCTATTTTTATGCTTCCCTTCATGGACCTTGTTCTGCCTTTAAAGTAAATGAGGGACTGCAGGATTTCGAAGGAGAACAGAATGTAGATTTTAATGCTGACATACTAAAGCTTATGTCATGTTTTTTGCTTTAGTACCGGTCCTGTAATACAAGCTTTCAAATAGAATGTGTTTATTTCTCCCCGTTTTCCACTAAGTGTCAGAGGGGAAAAAAAAGGTCTATTCAAGTTCTTTTTGCAGCATTCCTTTTCCAGGAATACGGAGACCTGTGAATTACAGCATTTACTAGAAAATACTAAATCATAACTGTCAAATTAAAGAATGATTGTTTAGAAGCATCATTCTTAAAGTGTTGAGACCAATAGTGGGTAAATATCCATAGGTACCAGAATTGGACATTCTACTTCAGTAAGTGTTTTTCTATGAATTCATTGAGTCCAGTGAAAATAGCTCCAGGCTAGCAAACTTCTAACATCTCCAATAACCAGCTGCCTTCTGAGATTGTCTCAGGCAGGTGCCCTTGAGGATCACCTTGGTGAGCAGCACTAAATGTGGGCTGTTGGACTCCAGGGCTCTTCTGCCTTTGGAATGGTTGGTGCTTTGCTGCCAAGATAGTCCTGGCAGAATTTCACAGAAGGGGGAAATCCTCTAGGACTTCAATGCAATTTATTTTTTTTAATATCTATTACCTTATGGCTTCTGACTACTGTAGTTATTTGAAGTCATCTATTAGATTCTGGCTTATGTTTGAGGACCCAGGATCCAAGGAAGGAGTCTGAGTTTTCATATTCCACCCCTACTTATACAGAATTTTGAAGAAAGACTTTTTTTATTACAGTTTTACCCTACACTTTACAGACTGGAATGAATTGAAATCCATCTTCCATCTGCCTACTATGCAAACAGAACATCTGTAGGAAGTGACCAAGCAACACTCTCATCAGTATTCCCAAGATGCTGAATTTGATTTTGATTTTTCAAAATTCAATACCCTAGTGTTTAAAAAATTTATAATCCTAGCTTAATTTTGGTTGCAATGAAAAAGATACATATTGAAGTGATGCAGAACTGGTAGTACACTAGAAATTAGCCAAGGTAGGTGTTTGGAAGTTATTGCATTAATTAATATTTCATAAAATTAATGAGTTTTGTATAAAAGTTAATATCTTGAGATACTTTGAAGGAAAACAGTTATTAGAAGCATTATTAACATCAAAATGAAGAAACATTTTGGGTTTCATCATTTTTTGTGCCTGTCTCTTGCAGTTTTGAAAGAAGCTTGTTTTGCAGATTATGAAAGTTTAGCGGTACTGGGGGCAATGGTGAAATATGGATTCTCAGCAAAGCATTAACTGTATGTATTATTAATATTTGGATTTTTTGTGTTATTCCTTTTGGCTCCTTAATATAAGTGAAAAAAGTATATTTTTCAGTTAGGGCTTAGTTCAGTTCAACAGTGGCTCTTGCCCTGTGACATCATGCAGGTGCAGAATGAGCTTTGGACTACAACAGGTATCAGGAGGTTGTAGTAATTAAATAGATATTTGTCAGCTTCTGTGCTGCTTTTATGTCTTTCCCTGTCTTGTTGGTAAGAGTTACAAAGCTTACTCACAAAATTATCTAGAACATTGGCTACCATAATCTTGAAGGAAAGTGGAAACATTGTGGGATTCAAAAAGTCATTAGTGAAGTGTTGGGTTGATGTGAAGAAGAAAATACTGCCGGGGTTATAATGTGGGAAAGCTGGGCATAGAAGCTGAAGTGATGAGAGCATGCTGATGGGCAGAAAAGGCTGTTTCTGACTGAGGCAGGGAAATGAAAGGAAGCCAAAGACCTGGAGAAGGAAAGCATTCAGTAGGGAAATGCTGTACTGAACAATGGCTTTAGTAGTTTCTTGAGCTTGTAGTTTATCCAAGAGAATCTTGGATGCTGAGAGAAATAAAAATTACAAAGCATGGAAAATTAGACTTGTGGATATTGAAAGTCTAGAAAATTGTGGAGGATGAGAAAAAGATAAAAAGGAGGGACTGGGAGAAGTAGTTTGTGACCATGTGCAGGGAATGGATCCAACCATTGGTGAAGGCTCCTCCAGTGCTTGAGGTTTTTTGACCTTGGGCTCAGGCTGACCCTTGGCTCCTTTCTCACACTACATTTTGCTAAATTTTTAAGTCTTTGTACATGTTGAAGTATGTTGGGTATATATAGTAAGTACATAAATGAAATGTGTTGATTCTTGAAATATCTTCCCCAGTAAATCTAAAATATAAGCAGTTGGCTTTGTTTATCCTGAAACATGTAGGTTTGTCATGACAGATAGCTCCTTTTGCTTTTGTTTCACATAAATGCAGGAAATAAACATTTTTAATTTACTGTAGTTATTTCTGGCTAACATGTTTGTTTGCCCCACAAGCAGCATGTATCTAGCTTTAAGAGTTAACCAAGACTTCCTTTTGTAATTCCTTCTGAGCTTTTAGCTGTTAAGTTCATGCAAGTAAAACCATTGACATGCTTTTTTAATGACTTATTTGTTTGTATAGAAAATCAATTAGCACAGCCCCTGTGGTTTCCTTACCTTTTCCCATCACAGATTGTCACTGGGAGAGGCACTGACACAGTGTGCTGCTGGCACCCTCTGAGCCCTGTGGTTTGCAGGGGGCTCCTGTGGTGCCAGGGATGTGTCAAGTCCATGCGTCAGAGCAGGATAGGAACTAGGGATTTTAAACTTACTTTTAAAGGTTAACATTAATAAATACCAACTTCATATGTCCTTGTTAATGGAAACAAAACCAGATTTTTTTTATACTAATAACTGGGGGCTCCAAAAGTCTTGGTTCCAATCCATCCTGTATGAGCAGTTGCAACTTTGCTAACTTTTCCTCTCCATTTAAGAGGCTTTGTCTCCTTTAGGGCATGGAGTCATGTGTGTGCCAGGGGAAAAAAATGCTGGAATAGCATGGTGTGCACCCAGGGATGGAAGAGAGTTGCTGGGCACATCTCTCTTATTTGCTGCCAATTCTTCTGGTTCTGGGCTGTGGGAGTTCTAGGTCTGTCTCTCCTCTGAGCCAGAGTAGCCAAGAGCCAATACTTCCAAGCTGGTTGCTGGGCCTTTCTGTAAACTCTTTGAAGCAGGCATATATCCTCTCAGGAGCCTTCCTCCAAGCCTCCAGCATTTTGTGTGCTGGCATTGATGCCTAAATTGTCCCAGATTTACAAAGAGGTCAGTATCTGCTTGCTGCTGTGAGATAAACCAGTCTCTTTTTTGTGAGAAGACAAATTCCCATCTATCTGCTTGCATATTGTTACTGATAGGAAGCTTTCCAGTCCAGCAAAGTACAGTGCAAAAGAAGGTGATGGGCAGTGATCCCCCTACCCTTCTTCTGGTGTTAATACATGGAATTGATACCATCAGGCACCAGGATGCCATTAAAGAGTAGAGCTTTTGTCAGCAGTATGTTCTTGTATCTCCCCAGTCCAAAATTAAAAACAAACAGCAGCAATAGTGCAAGTGAGATACATGCTATTAATAATATTATTTTGATATATCATGTGAAGGAGTGACAGTTACTTATTTAGCGGAAAAAAAAGCCAAAACCTGTGAGGCCAACCTTCATCTGGCACAAAGGGCCCTCTAGCAATGTCATCTGATTTTTAGTAGATATTCAAGACTACTTGATTTTTAATTCCATATTTCTCTAAATCATCACTGCAAGTAGTTACATAAACTCAGGAAATAAAGCAGCAATACTTGGTTTTCTGAAGTCTGTTTTGTTCTTCTCAGTGATGTTATGGAGCTTCTTAAAGAATAAGATATTTTGATAATTATAATTATTTGGACTCTGAATTTTATTTTTTACTGCAGAAATGGAGAGAGAATGCATATTTTTTTAAGACAACTGTTGAAAAAGTCAGTTTTAGATAGAAAGTTTCTAACAAGTTTGGTGACTTAAAAGGAAACTGAAACATAGGGAATATTTACACATGGTTGGACATACTTTGCCTCTGAACATGATTGGAAATACTATTCCTCTATCAATTATTTAAATAATTGTCCTCAATTTTGAAGCTAAAAGTTTTAAAAGGCAAAGCAATTATTATTCATGGAGAAGGATGCTGTAAGTCATTTCACAGTTTATTAACCCATGCTGCTCAGCAGAGGAAAGGAGGAGGAAACATCAAATCCCTGCTGAATAAAGTTGAATCGTTGTGTTGGGTGTTGATGAACTGAAACAGTGACATTCAGCAGGCTGGTTTTAAGGCTTCTGTGGCAGATATGAAATGGAGAGTAAATATTCCTGGTGGACTGTATAAGCTTATACCATCAGCGTCTCAGATTGCCTCAGTCAATCATAACCCCCCCTTCCCCCACCCCCCCCCGAGACAGTGCTGGAATTGGCCTTGTGCTACACAGGCTCATTGACTTTTATTGTGTAATTTATTTCATCCTCTGCAGGAAGAAAACAGGCAAACAGTCTTTCTATTCAGCTTGTTCTTAATTGCAAGGCAGGGAGTTTGTTGGGAAGAAAATCAAGACAACCACTTGCTGCCAGTAGAGGAGGAGATGCTTTGACTATTTCAGAAGGCATCATCAATGTGAAATCCTATTTACTAATTATATTTTTACAACACTCCACAAATACTTTCAGGTGTTATATCTGTGCCCAGGGATGTCAACCTTCTAATTTTTTTCCACTTCTCTCAATTTTCACCTCCACAGCTTCATGAGAACTTGACTCATGCAAAAGGCAGCCAGACTGTGACTTTATTCTGCTGCCTGCCCCTGATGGGAATATGTGTATGGTACCCATTACAGTGAAGGGATTTCAGCACAGGAGCAGTGCTGTGCTTGGCCACAGCTGGAAAAACTGCAGTTTAAAAATATTATTTCAAAAGAACAACTGTGAAACTGGTGACTCATTGCAAAAAGTGCTGACAACATCTTACAGTGCATGTATTTTTAACATACATAGTAACACATGTATAGAAAGCTGTGAAAAATACAGAGCATGGAATTGCTATTAAAAGTAAGTGTGGTAATTATTGAGCTCAGAATTTCTCTAGCAAAAAAAAAATCGGGCTCTAAGAAGTCCCAGCAGACGAATTAAATAGGTTATATCACTGATTCTTCTTTAGCAGGTTTGTGAGTGGCTGGGAAAAAGAAAAAAAAAATGAGAAATTTTATATATTCTTGAAAAGGGAAGATTGGAATAAGTGCTCGGAGTCAGAACAGATTGAGTACAAGACTGTGAGAAGCTGGTGTATGGAGGTAAAGTAATTTTGAAGGAAGCCCTTTTTAAAGTATTCTGTATGAAGATCCTTTGTGGTCTTCATTACAGAAAAGGGAGGATATACTTCTAAATCAGTACATTCTACAATGAAAATACTCAATTCTGTGCTCTGAGCCTTTATGCCAAGCAGGAGAATAGATCTGTAAGACCTGCTGGCAAAAGGAGAACATGTTTCCATTTAATGGAAATCAAATGATGTCACATGGAAGAATTTGGGTGCAGTTGGCCAAGGGAAGTAGAAGTGGTAAAGGTTTGTTAATCATTAAAGGCCATAAATCACTGTGACTAGATCTCTTTAGAGAGGAGAGTTTGCCTTAGGTAGTTGGTTTGTTGTGCCCAGGGAGCAATAGCTGAGTAATGACCAACTTGAATCCAAGGGAAGTTTTGTAAATGGTCCAAGTTAATTATTACCAGTTCAGCGGAAATGAAGTAAAATAAAAACATTGAAAAATTAAAAGAATGTAGATACAATTCATATTTTAGGATGGGTTTTTGGGTTTTCATAAGTTATCTCTTGGTCAGCATTACTCTTTCATTTATTTATTGTAGTTACTTGGAGTGTAAGGGGGAAAGGAAGTGTGGCTGTGAACTTCTCTAGGAACTACACAGCTCTTGATCTCCACTCCCACTTACACAGTGGCACCTAAACTGAAAGCACTTGCAACTAAAACATGAATCCAGGTGCCTATTGATGCTGAGAAAAAGAGAGATGTTTTCTTTTCAAAATATCTGTAAACTTCAGTATGACACATCTGGCAGTGGATGGAAAGACTTGCTGCTTGAGTTGTATGATTAAAATCTTATTTATACTAGCTCTCCTACCTTTCAGATGCTTTTAGAGAGACTGAAATTTATATCTCGGAGGAAAAATATTCTGCTTGAAGCTGGGGAGGGAAAAAGAAAGGCCTGTTCCTCTTTCATCTTGCTGCAATTAGAATGCTACTGTAAATCACATATTTAAAAAAGCTGTTTATGAACTCAAAGGTCTGAACTGAGTAACCATCTGTAAAATTTTAAAAATTAAAATCCCTTTAGGAAATAGTGACCTTGCAGAGCTTGTATTGCTTATAGAATTCTGAAGGCTGAATTAGTTAGGAATAGCCATGAACTAGATAAAAACGAAGTGAAAAAAGCTTGTTCCTCTCTATCAAAGGGTTTGTAGAAAAACCTAACTTCTTGCTGAACTGTCAGTGACTACTGTTTCTTCTACCACTTTTCTGTGTTTATGGTCAGACCTCAACAGCTTTAGCAAATGACTCCAGGCTCAGCTTGGAGCAATGAACTAAACATCTCCTGCATCTGCAATCAATACTGCCAGTGGGATGGAGCAGCACGTGCTGGTGGGGAAGGACAAGTGTAAAACAGCCCTTGCAACAGCAGCATTTATTGCAAAGTGTAGGTCAAAGCCAAGGCTTGCAAACCTGGTGCTCTCTGGAGAGCCAAGGTAATGCTAAACCTCCTCATCTGTGTGGTGCAGACCCTATGCTGTGAGCTGTGTGGCGAGGGTATTGTCTTATCTCCAGTGGTGGTGGTCTACTGCAGTGAGAAAGGTCTCATTCTGTTCTTTCTTCTTTAACTTTGTGTCAAAGGTGATGCTCTCAAGGAAGTTTTTGGTGGCAGTTAGAAAAGTTCCCAGTGGCCTTTGATTGTCAAATGTTATAGACATTTTATTAAAATAGGTGGTGGAGACCCCATCCCTGTAGGCATTCAAGGCCAGGCTTGATGAGGCTTTGAGTAACCTGATGTCCCTGCTCACTACAGGGGTGTTGGACTAGATGGCCTTTGAAGGGCCCTTCCAACTCTGTGAGTCTAAATGGTAAATAAAAGATGTTATGGGAGAAGAGCCACAGAGAGATCTTGCCTGAAATACCTTGCTGCAGAATGGTCTATAAATTAACATGCTTGTTAACTCAAACACCCGCAGAAACAAAGAAGCTTATATTGGTCATTATGGGGCACTTAGGAGTTTTTACAGCAGGCTGAACTTTCTGCCAGTTAATTTTTATGTTGTTTTTAAACCTGATCATCTTCACTGCTGTTGTCCAAATGCCATTAATTGAAAGGACTGTCAATCAAAGGTGATTATTAGTTTGCAGGGGTTGTGGTGTTTAGTGTGTGTAGCAGAGTTCTTTGAAGACTTGAAATGGTTTAGTCCGTTTTGTTTGTGTATGGGATGGAGATCAAATGTGACAGAGGCTGTTAATGATGAAAAAAAACCCTCATGAAGTGCACCATGTTTTTTAAATAGTACTTTGAAGTTGAATTTGGAGCTTTCAAATTCCATCATTTAATGTTTAACCTTAAAAAAACGTACTTTCCTTAATAGGTAGCAGTGGTGTGGTATGGACAGCTTTTAAGGTTTTCTTTCAGATACAAACAAGCAGTTGCCAAATTAATTGCTTAAATCCAAAATGGACAGAATGGTTGTTCTAGTGATGCAAAAATAACAAATACCTGTAAAAATCAGCTTTGTGTAACCAGGGAATGAAGTGCTCTGTAAAAAATCCTGAGTAAAATTTATTCTACTAGTTGAAAACTTTTCCTCGTTTTTTCAGAGATCTGAGCTGTGTTGGTTACACTTCAGGTCTGCTGACTTTCTGCTCTTCTTTATAGGTAGTGTCATATTTGTACCTAAAACAGAGGAAGAAATAGTAATAAAACTGTTATAACCAGCACAAAATCACAATGGTGTACAAAATGTCACTTAGGAAGCTCTTTGATGTTTGTGGAAACAGGGTATTAGCTTTATTTGTCAGTTCTTTCCATTTGCATTTCTGTGCTCTTTGCTTCCTGAGGAAATCTTTTTTTTTTTTTGCATTTAATTAAATAGAAAACCTAAGATAGATTCTTGTTAACAGGCTTAATTTGCAGTGCTAAGCCAAAGGTTGTTGGTGAGTCTTTGTATGGAGTGTGGGAAGAGATGAGATTTTTTTGTATTATTCCTACAAAGCCTGAACAATAATGGTCATTGCTGCTTTCATACCACTGTCTCCTTTATGTTTGCTCTCGAGTTCCATGCTTTTCTTGCTCTTAATCAAATCTTAAAAAGATCTGGCATCACCTGCCTCACCACTTCGTGCAACCACACGTGTATGTAACAACACCAAGGTGTTGCTAAACCTCTGACTTTCAAAATCTCACAACAGGTACATTTATTATCAAAATTTGATATAAAATCTTGTGAAAGCAAAGTTTTTCAATATTTACTGAAACTTCAGTTCATTTTGGATTATGGTAATCTCTTGTAGCTAATGTAGGTTTCTTTCAGAAATAACAAGGTGGGAACTGGTTTTGGAGCACTCAAGGAAAAATTAACAAGCATGCTAAGATGGGGAAAAGAGAGAGAATGACAGGACTTGACTTCATGGGATGTCAAACCGCATAGAGCAAGGCGGAAAAGCCAAGGGATACCCATGTGCCAGTCTACTGGGGACTTCACAGAGAAGCCACCAAATAACCCTCTTTCTGTGCATTTCCCACCAGTTCTACAGGCTCAGTTAGGCTGTGTGAAGTTATTGTAGGGTGGGACACTTTCAGATGCAAATCCTCCAAAGTTTTTCCATCCCTACTTGACTATTTTGAGGAAAAAATTTTTTTAAATGTTCATTTCTGTGTTTTGAAAATTTCAGGCTTGGCATAAATTGGAATAAAAATAAGATTTCACGTATCTGTGCTGTAGACTAAAATCACACTCTGAAGAATGCAAATGATACTATGTCTTCCCTCAATCCAAGCAAGTTCATGAAACACTTTTGTTACTATATTACTATATTTTTGCAACATTGTACTGAAAATGCTATAGTAATTGAAGGGTTTTGATCAAAAGGAAGAAACAACACTTTTTGTTTCTTACTTCTATCAGCACTTACTGCAGTATTGAGGCCTAGGACCAAAACCCAAAAGTATAAGAGACTATACATCTATCTACATATCAAAACCTTCCTTTATTTGATGGAAGAATCAATTATCTGCTTTATCAATGATTTGCAATATAGAATTTTAATTCCTACTGTCCTTTCAACTTGTGCCATCACAAATTGGCTATAATCCATGCCTGAAGCTACATGTGACAAGTCATAAACTGTGTTGATGTATCCTACCATGTGCAATATCCATACATTGTACAGATAAAGCTCATAAACCAAAATACATATGTATATATGCAAATACAGAGTTATACATCAGGCCATATTGAATCGGCTCCATCTGGGCAAGGATGACCTTCTGCAGTACCAAATGAGTTACAAAATCTTTTCTAGACACTTAAAAGTATATAGATCATATTCATACAGCCCCCATAAAAGTCAGAGTCACTGTCATTTTGAGAAATTTTAGCTTGCTGCTCCTGTTTCTCTCTTGCTGTCATGGGGGAAAAGAGATTCTTCTTATTAGAAGGACAAGATGTATTCCTGGATTGTACTTTGACAAATGACCTTCTCCTGGCTTTAATAGCTGTAGGATGGATATCCTTGAGAACAAGTGAGTGTTTATTTACACTGTGTAGGGGAGCACTGCATATTTTGTTCTGCCACTTTGGGTAACACGGGTGAAAATTGCCCTTTGACATATTTATGTTGTAACTTTGTGCTAAGGAACAGCCTGAAATTTACTGCTTTTGTTTCACTTAACTCTTGAGTTTCATGAAAGTAGATACTGAATGTCTTGAGGAAATAGATCTATGTAGTATTTCTTGTTGCCATGTTGTATTGCTGCATTAAGTGGAAAAATAAAAGGCTTTATTACAGCCTTTCACTAAGGAAAGGAAGGACATCCTTCCTTATTCATTAGACACATTGAGGCTGTAAGTGTCCTGTCAGAGCTGAGATGACAGGAGACCATCCTTCACAGCCATGGAGATGTCAGCCTGGCCTCTTCACAGCTGTCACCAAATCGTTATGTATATGGCAGAGATAAAGAAAAAAAGATGCAATTTGATTGAAACATGGATTTGTGCAGACACAAGGATCGTGGCTCAACAGATGTTATCCTTACATTTGAAATAGGAATGAGAATATGAATCAGCCTTTATTAATGTCTGCTCAGCTGCCCTTTGCTGCTGCTGTGTTGGGTGAGAGGAGTTCTAGTTCTTCGCCTTTCCTTCACAAAATACTTGCTTTTGTGATGCCATGTCACCCACAGAACAAGCTCCTTTATTTTTAATTAGACTAACAGCTATGTCTTACAGTGTTTGTCATCACAGGTACAGTTCCTAGTGCTAGCCTTGACACTTTAAAGTAGGAATATCCAGTAAAGACTTTGGTGAGTAGCTTGTTGCCTCTCTGAACATTTAGAACGAAAGCTTTAAGTCATTCATGGTTGGAGGAGCTGTGATCTCTAAAAGGAAGGCTGCTGTACATGGCTGTGCTGAAACTGGTTGTGGAAGTTGCAGCAGGACCTTGGGTAAATGGCTGAATTTTAATAATCTTTTAACAAGCACAGTTCAGAAAATGCAAACTTTGTTGTTTTGTGTGAATAATACCATGCAGCTCTAAACTAAAATCACTGCTGCAGTTAGAAATTTGGATTTTTACAGTTCACTACCTGCTGCTTTGACATGGAGTATTTATATAGCTTCTTAGTTTATTAACCATATAGCCATCGAGAGAGTAAAAGCATCCCCTGCAGATTTCAAAACAACCTGGTGTCAGAAGAAGTGGCAGTGGAAGTCATTACATTTGAAATGTGTTTTAGGATGGCTTTTTGATGCAGCAAAATCACGCTTCGAATATGTGGTCTAACTTATTTGGAAAAAAAAGGATGATAATGTGACAGGAGAAATAAATGTGGAGACACTGAGCTATGTAGAAAATAAACTGTTGAAGGGAAGTAGATCAACTATAATGCCTGTGATGACCACATGAAAGCATTTGACTTTATGAAGAGGAAATTATGTCTTGGTGAAGGGCTGTGGAGAAGAAAGACTGGAAAGGTTCTTAGAAAATACTTGTCATCTGACTTAATGCTTTCTGGATGACACTGATTAAGGAAAAATTAACCCAAATCTGAACACCTGACTCCTGAAATTATTTTAATGCTTGTAGTCTGTTCTGAGATTCACTGGTGATAAAAAAGCTTGCCAGAGCATCCAAAGGCTACCTGAAAAAAGGGGGGGGAGAAAAAGTGATTCATTGTCTTGGTATACACTTGACATATATATATATCAAAGATAAATATATACACACTTGATATATACATATCTCATTTACTCTGCTTATTGCAAATTAGTAGAAACTAATTTAAGCCTTACTTAGTGCTGAGGTGCTGCCCTGATCTCCAGAGTCAGGAGGGAAATGTGAATGCCAACATCAGCCATCTGTACCAGCCCTTTTGGTTGAGGTCCTGAAAAAACTCCATAGTCAGGACTTTTTTAAACTTACATAACGTGTCCCAGTCCCAATTGCTCTATCTATTAACCTATATATGTCTATACTGGGAAAAAGATTGCAAGTCCAAGATGCCATGTGCTATTTCAGTCTGTCCTTGAAACTTCAAATAAATCAGACAGAATAAGACCACTCAGGTTTCTTCAAGTACCACATGCAGTTGGATTTCACAGGGAGTAAGTTTCCGGGCTCCCACTGCAGTTATTCAGTGTAGCTGCAACATATTTACAGGTTTTTTAAAAATTACTTTTCAGATGAAAATATAGCATCAGTGATAATGCACTTGTAACCACACTCTAGGCAATAACATGTCTTTTAAAGTATGATCAGTGCTGTGTGCAAAGCTCCTTTTTCTTTTTTTTTTCTTTTTTGAGAGAGATACAGAAATACTGAATATTTTTAAACTATGACATTCTTTAAAATACTATCCTCTACTGTCACCAGATTTTAATAAGGGCAAATGTCACACAATAAAATAAAAGGTCATTTGTGACAAGAATGTAAATACAGGATAAGTCCTTAGCAAAGAGATGCCTTGAAGTTTGCTGGGGGAGCTCATTCCTGTCTCACCTCTATAAGAGTGGAGTATCTTAAGCTATTATTTTATCAACAAATATTACTCTGATTTTCATACTGTGCTTAAATCTTTCTTCACCATTTCCTTTGTCTACAAAATCAGTCTGTGGCTTCCACAAGTTGATTCATTGTGCTCCCCAGCACATGGGCAGCTGCTGCTATGATATTTGAGAGAGGGTTGAGGTTTTTGCCTTTCAAAAAAATTATTAGGAGCAATTATTTTCCCTCAGTGAGATAATACAAGCTATATTAGGGGGTGAGAGGGAAGGGGGAAGAAACGGAAAATATAGACTAGGATAACTTAAAGCCCCTAGCTTTAGCTTTGCTAGCAGAGCTGGACCACTGTAATTGCTGCTGCTGGGTCTCCACAATGTAAAGAACACGGGAGCTGCGCAGCTTCATTCTAAAACCCTGAAAACTTGCCTGTTGTTCCTTCCTCCTTCTGGTCTCACATATTCAGTCATACCCCAGGGATTAATTACACAGATTGACAATTAATGGGAGAAGACCAGATTCAGTTGCACCACTCCAGGTTTAAGAATTCCTGCTATTACCTTAAAGTCTGATGTATTTCAAGCTCAAAGGCTTGGAAATTCATCTGAGTCTGAGCTAAACAAGAGATGGAATAAGAAAAATGTAAATCGCAAGAAAATCACTGGAGTAAATCCGACCTTGCTTGATTTCATTCACTTCCCATGTGCCCTGATAGATGACTTTTTTTGCTCTGTGCTTATTAATAATATCACACAGGGAAACTATTAAGATGCAGTCAAAGTTTGAGGAGAAGATAGTGCTACTTTTAAAATTCACTTCTGCAGCAGTCACTGTTGTTTTCTGTATCTTTTGGTTCTATTCTATGATGATTTTTGTCAGAAACACTTCCATCCAGGTCTTATTTCTATCATTTTCTTTAAAAAATCAAGGTGTTTATTTAAGTACCAGAGAAGAGGTGCTGGGAGTTGAGGGGGGAGAGGGACATCACAATTGAACTGCAGGCTCCAAATCAAAAATACTTCTGAAGTTGGGTGTTGAGTGCATTGAATCAGAGGAAGTGACAAACAATTTGTTGTAAGGCACATAAATACTAGTGTGAAGCTAATTTTAGTGGCATAAAAAACAATCAACTCTTGCATATAAAGTAAATGGGAAAAGAGTATCCCTGGATGTTATTGCTCCTGCTCTGCACCACATTAATTTACAGCAATTACTTTTCTTGACCAAAGCAGTCTTT
Source organism: Turnix velox (assembly GCA_013400935.1). Lineage (NCBI taxonomy): Eukaryota > Metazoa > Chordata > Aves > Charadriiformes > Turnicidae > Turnix > Turnix velox. The sequence continues at coordinate 766,644 of VZTY01003681.1, forward strand.
TTATTTTTTTTTCTTCATGCTCAGTAGGAAATGGGCAGGAAAACATGCAGATATGCAAATCCAGTCACAGGATTTTTCTTTTTTTCCTTCCTAGTTGGTCATATTTAATAATCATGAACTGCCTTGTTGCTTTAGAGCCTGACCTTCTCTGTTAGCAAAGCTTGCACCTAAAAATCCTGCAAAGTTTCAATTTCTAAATGTCACAAAATATCAAATGGGTGCAGAATGAGGAAGCAAGTCAATAAATGTTTGTATTCTTCTCTTGATGTTCTTTTGTATTTCATTTTCTATGAAAAAAAAAATTAACCCAAAGTCTAATCTCCCCTCAGAATAAAAAGAAGAGACAGCAGAGCCTGCGGTAACAGTGAGTTAAAGTATTGATTACAGTGCATAACAATTTACTGAAAAATAAATAAATAAGCCCTGCAATGCCTTCCAACCATTCAGTAGAAAGCATACTGTTTCCTATGGAGGGAAGAAGTATAATTAAAAAGCTATCAACAGTATGGGATTGTCAAAAGTACTTTGTCACCTGAAGCACATTCCTTGTAATTATCTTTTGGGCTTTAAGCTAGATCACCATTAACCTCCAAAGAAGAAGGGTTACTATGCTTTCTGGTGTGAGAAATTGTATCATCATGTAAATTAAACCCTGTTAGGTAGTCAAATTGGATTTGGGAAACGATTGAGTATTAAACCTAGTCATGTATATTATCGAGTGACACAAAGCATGAAATGTTAAGAAGGAAAGGAACAGGAAAATATATTCCCCCCCATTCCTTAAAAATGGCAATGTTCTGGTAGAAAAATATATTTTAGTGGTGGTAGAAGGAAGAAAAAACACTAGTATCTACATGTACATAGATTTTGATTACTTTTTTTTTTTAATTTCCAGAGAATAGAAATTGAGACAACCCAGTGCTAGCTGATAATAATACAGCAGTACTCTAAATTACACTTCTCTCTTGCTCCAGATCTCATGCCCTGACACATAATTACCAGAGCTGATAAGACAGTGGCTCCTTCTATCCACATGAATCCAGTTACACAAATTTCCTCCTGCTGCAGGTGTAGTGGCTGAAAAGAGGCCAACTTTCTTTACCTCTGCTGCAACTTACTCTACCTGGAATTATGGAACATGTGAAAGAGTTTTAACCCAATGCTGAAAAATTATTAATATTCCTGAGAACATAGAAGGTATTATTGAGGAGAAAAAGGAAAAAAAAACCAAACCTGGAATTTTCTTCTTACTGTAGTCAATATATGCCTAAAGGATTTGTCTTTCGAAACTGAGGAGAATAAATGCCTTTTAAGTATACATTTTTTTATCCTTGTTCTCTTTTCTAGCTGCTTTCAAGGGTGCAGTATTTCAATGAGCAGCATAAATTAAAGGGTGGTTTCACTTCAATTGATAACTACCTTGGGTACTTGGCAGTGCTAAAGGTGAGCCTGCAAACATGCCAAGTCTGATGGTGACTTTAACGACTACACGTTCCTGCAGGTATTTTAGATGAGCCAAGCTGAGGTTTATCAAAATTTCAAGATTTCACAGTTGCTGGCATTGGCAAACTAATTCATTGCCCTGTTTCATCCCATCCTTCCTGTTTACTGCCAGCTCATCGAGATACTGTAAACTCTTTTAGTCTAAGTCATAGTAGAAGTGTCTCTGTATATGTATCATGGTCAAAGGGCTGGAGCAACTGCCTGCCCTATGAAGACAGGCTGAAGGAGTTGGGGTTGTTCAGCCTGGAGAAGAGAAGGCTCAGGGGGCACCTCATAGTAACTTATCAGTACCTGAGGGGGTCCTAGAGAAAGGCAGGGGAAGGAATTTTTAATATGATATGGGATGGGAGGACTAGAAACAATGGATGTAAATTGGAAGGGGGTAGATTTAGACTTGACATAAGAAAGAAATTCTTTACAGTGAGGGTGGTGAAACACTGGAAGAGGTTGCCCAGAGAGGTTGTGGATGCCCCCTCAATCCCTGGAGGTGTTTAAGGCCAGGCTGGACAAGGCACTGAGCAGCCTGATCTAGTGGGAGGTGTCCCTGCCTATGGCAGGGGGGTTGGAACTCGATCTTTAAGGTCCCTTCCAACCCAAACTATTCTATGATTCTATGATCTTACTGCAACAAGCTGCCCAGGGAAGTGGTTGTGGCACTCTCACTGCAGGTATTTAAGAAACAGGTAGACAAAGAGCTTAGAGATGTTATGTAGGGATGATTTTGTCAGAGATGAGTTGATGATTTGGCTTGATGATCCGAAAAGTATCTTCAAACCAAGATGATTCTGAGACCCATTGTGGCAATATGAACTCAACACATTCAACTCATTGTTGTGATTGCCCTCATCCACTCTTGTGGTCAGCAGCCAACCTGATCCTTGAAGGCAATGTGATGTGTTCAGTAAACACCCTGCAACCATATTTAAAAAGCTTCTGGTTTGGCTTAGGCTTTTTCAAATGTAACAGAAAGCCTCTTTCCCTATACAGAATATGGGGTACAGAACAGAGAATGCTTCAGCTTGTGGTAAGGGAAGAGCAAATGATATATTTTCCTCAAAAACATAGGAGTGAAACCTGGAGTTTTACAGATTGGTAATTCACTATTCCATCATTAAGAAGCACAAACATCTTTGTAGCTGGCAAATATAAAAAGAATTTGCCAACAACTTACAAAGCTTTCTGGCAGTTGAATTTTAATATTTTTTATTTAGAAAAGAACTGTGGTGGTTTTTTTTTTAAATTTTTCTGCCAAATTACTACATGTTGACAATGGGCCATATCCAACATTTATGCTCCTTCTGCTTTCAGCTTGTGGAAAGTGGGTAATTGAAGTGGTGTGCACAATAAATGAGAACATCCATTGGTTCCATATAAACCTTTTAAAAGCTTCAGAATGGAAAGTAAGGCAGGCTGATATGAATTGCAAAAGGACACAATTAATTTGTACATGAAAGAGGATTTTTTACTATGCCATTAGCCTCTGTAACAGCCAAAAATAAAAAGGCAATCATGTCTAACCTTGCCAGAAGTATGACAAACTGCTTGTCATGAAAGTTTTGTATTTTGAGCAAATGCACAATGTTTTCATAAAAATTAGGCTGTTAACTCTTGCTTTCTGCCAAAGAATTAGATTTTTAAATCTCTATTAAAAGACACGATCATTTCAAAGTAGTCAAAAAAAATCAGGAGCATCTGGTAAAAATATCGGAATGCTGTTGTTTTTTGGAAGACTTTAATTTTCAAGAAATCAATTGTTTTTCATTTTGTCTGGCTTCTTCTTCCTTCCACAATCCTTATAGATGGAAGCATCAGTTTAAAAAAAAAGAAAAAAAGCCAGGAAGAAATTGTGAATATCTGTTCCATGTCCCAAATCTTTAAAAGCTAATTTTTTCAATTTTTTTTTTAAATGAAAGTCTCTTTATTCCCCTTTCTTCTCCCACAACTCCTTAATCTTTCCCAGCATATATTATCTGTGTCTTATATAGCATATGTTCTATTTTTAGAGAAAAAAAATTATACTTCTATCACATTCTTAAGTGGTTTTATTTCTAGGTGTAAGCAGACAAGGTTGTAAATGGCTCTTGAAGATTCCTGCTAACAGTGGAAGTTAAATTAGGCTACAGTTAGTAAAAGGACAGGATTGTTTGGCTGATAATTTATTTTCTGCATACTGTGGGAAAAAAAAAAATAGCATCAAGGGATTTCAGTAGCCAGATTTGATCCATAACTCTGTAATTCCTACTCAATCGTAGCTCACTTTTATCCATCGTTCCAAGGATGCAATAATTAGTAGCTTTCTATGAAAGCCTCTGGCAGCATTAAATGATAGAGGTAGAATAGGAACACTTTTATGAAACAACAGGGAGCTGATGTTTTGCCATTGATCGTGAGCAACCATCGTAACACTTCAAAGTATCACAGCAGCCAGAAGAGAGAACCCTGAATCTTAAAGCAATAATAGAGATTACAGCTTGTATCTGCTGGAAAGAAGGTGGGTGATATTTGCTGGAAAAATGGATGTCTCAAGCAATGCATAGTTTGCTGTGTTTAGGATGTATTTATCAGGGGGGAAAAAAAATCATTATGATAATTTATAGTACAATAAACTGCAGTCTGAGGGATTTTCAGAAGCCTTTCTCATGTGCCCACTAAGGAGGAATCTTATCAATGATCAGTCTGATTTTTTTCATCAGTGCAACTCATTTGTAACTTCAATCCAAATCATTTGGTAGCAGGAGAGGGGACAGTTTAATGCCTGTGGCAATCAAGATAGTTTATCTCCAGACAGAAACATCCGTGCTCCACTGGCAGCTTGGTAGTTTCTCTGCAAAGTTCTGCCTGATCTGAACTTGATTCCCTCTTGGCTATTTACTCGCCTTCATGCTTTTCCTGTACAAAGGTTTTTATATTTCTTTTGATGCCTGTTTTGGTAGTGAACATCTGCACAAGTGACTTTTAACAAGATCCCGTTGGTTCTTTTTGTGTTGAGTAGTTTCATAATTCCCTGTTGATGTGACTTTAGACCGGCATATTTTGCCATATATATTTTGAATAATCAGGTTAATTATGTTGTGGATTTCCTTCTTTCTCTTCTTCTTTAGTGCTGTAAATCTGTAGAAAAAAATACTGATGAGATATTTACCCTCAGTGCTTGCTGTGTACCAAGGAATCTGCTTCTTGCCGATACATCAAGGTTTTTCTTCTTCCTCTATGAAATTTTGCAGTTTCTGACATATTTCACCACTCTGTCGTGCTTCATTTATCTTTTTTTACCTTTTTCCTCTGGATAAATGCTGCTGCCTTCCTCTGGCTTTCTCTTTTTTTTTTTTTTTGGCTGTGTACTCCTCAAGGCTGTGCTTGGCCCTGGGTCATACTTATTCTATCCCACTCTCCACTATGCCCTGTTGTCATTGCAGCCATGGCAGAGATTTTGCATTTCAGCTTTATGATAACTCACAATTTTCTTCCACTTTTCCAGCTGTAAACATCCCTCTTGATGAGCCAGCCTCTACCTCTGACAATTACAACCCCAATTAATGACAATTACAACCCTTGTATGTTGGCTATCTATGCTGCTAACCACAAGATGGGATTGAATGTTGGGGACAATGATCTACAACCTGATTTAACATTGATGTCACCCCTTGTATGGACAGTGAGATCCTGATTATCCTTCCAATCTAAGTGATTATATGGTTCCAAACATAACTTATTTGTTTTCCAAAGAATTCTTAAAAGAGAGATGTAAAACTCCATAAGGATAAATGAAACATCTCCTCTTCTTCCCCATCTGGGTTTCTGCACTTCATTTTGTCTCCTGAAGAAACCACACATGAAAGCACAGCTGGGGTATTCGGCTTCTTTCCAAAAGATTCAAAGAAATATCTAGTTTCAATTAGTCTTAAACATGGGTTTTTTCCCATTTTACATTCTGAGAGAGGGAAAATTAATAATAACTGCTCCCATATAGAAAGCTGGGAATTTCATTAAAAAGGATAAAAATAACAATAGTAGTAATTATAATATATCTCTATTTTACTTGAATTATTCTTTCTTTACTTATTTGTGGGGGAAAAAAAGTCTGCACTATAAGAGAGAAGAAATATGGAAAGGCTCACCCTCCAATAATTCCATGAGATTTGGTGAAGTTACACCAGGGACTAATTTGGCCCAAGAAGTTGGTAATCATGTCCCACAGATGTTACAGTATTTGAAGGCAATGGTCCATAATAGCAGAAGGAATGATATTAAGCCCCAAAGGACCTATCAAGTGAATGAGATTTTTTAGGGTTTTTTTTTGTACATAAACACTGAATCAATACTGATTGAGAGATCTAAGTGTATCTAAGAAAATTAATGACTTTACTGGATCTTAACATTTTAGGTTACACCTGCTAATGTCTAGTTTAAAGCTATCAGTGAGGATTTTTTTTCTGATCCTCTGACTACCCTGAATGGGCAGTTCCATTTGTAAATGGAATTTCTTTTTCTTTACTAATAGTCTTTTAAATGTTGGAGTAATATCTTCCTGTGTAGCTCAGAATCTTGCAAAATTTTTGTCTTAGTAGTAATGCATCCTGTAAGTTCTTATTACAAATATTTATTTTATGTAAAGCTATGTGTAAATCTACAGACATTTATGTATTTGGAAAACCAGTTTATCACTGGGAGGATAGAGGTCAGAGGCCTATTAGAAATAGAACAATTATGGTTTGTACTCTGTGATTAAATATCAGAAGCATTAACCAGCCACAGCATTACAGTCATAATATTAGAATAAAAATGACAGTTGCTCTTGTAAAAGGCTAATGAGGTTGTATGTGTGTATGGCTCTTCTGTAATTTAAAATCAGATGCAGACTTGGGCACACTGATTCATTCCTTCTACTCAAAAAGAAGAGGAGACTTCCCTAACTTTTTGTATGCCCCAAGGTAAACACTGAACCCTCTGTTACCATCCAGCCAAACTCTGAATCACTGGTGGCTCATTCCCAGCACACCAGAGAGTTAAAACAGGCAGCTTAATAGCAATGTCCTTTTGGGTTCCCTTCACCAGGCAAGTCATAAGGGACAAAGATGATGAACCTCAAAAGAAACTTTGAATTCTCTTCCTACTTCTTTAACTGGTGGTGGTAAGAACTTCCTGGGAAGCTCCAAGTAGTCAGTACAACCCATTTACCTTCTCCTCATGATAAAATAATGAGATGCTTTATATTCTCAGGCAACGTCTTGTGTGCTTTCTCATTTCTTAGTGGTTTGGAGGGATTTTTTGTGCTGATTGGATTGTTTTTTTCCGCATTGCTTCTGAAAGCTGGTATGAAATTCTGCTCCTCTTGGCATCTGCTGCAGACTCCTCTGTTATTGCAGGGTTTTTATGTGTGTGTTTTATTTAGATTAAAAGGCAAAGAACATTCATTTAGGGCTTAGGCAGTTTAGCATAATTAATTGTAAAATACAAATAATTTAATTAAGTTTAAACATTGCTGAAGTAAAGTCCTCAGAAACCACATTTACCTTTCTTATACTGCCAGTCTTATGGTCTCCATCAAACTCGAGATTATTTTCAGCCTGCTCAGCAAAGGGAACTTCCAGGAAATAGAACACTCAAAAAAACTCCTAAAGCCCCATGAGGGCCCACTGCTCTTGTGAAAAACTTGTGAGGAGATCAAGTGCTTTTACTGTGTGAGTGGTTCCCCTTAGCTCTTGGATGACTGTTGCATTGCAAAGGCTGAAATGATGCATCTCAGCCCCTTCAATCCCTCTCCTGGCAAGATTGCTCTTGCCCCATATAACAATGTCTCTTTTAATATTAAGTTGCATTTCACACATTTCCGTCCTACAGAAAATGAGTTGAATGTATCTGTCAGCCCCATGAGGTCTCCAGACAAGTATGATTTCTTCATTACTCTTCCCATGATTGGATGTCAATTAGTGACTTAAAAATAAAGTCTTCATCAAGTTAGCAATCCCTTGGGCTCATGAGTCTCCCAACAGCTCAACCGTTTTATCTAATTCATTATCGAGATAGAAATGAAGTGCAGCTGTCATGTTGCACTGGGGAGAGGGAGCAAATGAGCTTCTGTGTGCTGCAAGGTCTTGGAGATTCAACCTCCACCCAGAGGGACCACGACACGTCCTCCGAGAGAATTATCCTTAAGCCAACTCAGTGACTGTTTTCCCCTACATAATACAAACACTTCTAGATATGCCTAGCACTGCATATTTCTGCCTTTTTGCTACTCAAGGAAAAGGTTAAGAACTAAAATAACTGCCAGCTAAGGTCTTTTTGACTGATTTTTTTCAAGATAGAGTCCAGCCGTAAGATTTTTGTATTGACAGCTGGTGAAACATTCGTAGAAGTGACATCTGCCCATTAAAAATATCCCTCTTACTTTGCCTTGTCCTCAGGGATTTAGAGACTGCAAAATCATTTTCATGAGAGATGTAACCTTAGATCAAGTTATGTAAAAATATATCATTTCCATCAAGTGAAATAATCGCAGGACGGTACCAGGAATATTAAACAACCTTCCTGCATGGTGTGCATTGGAATTTTTGGAGTTTTCCTCTAAGTGTCTTTGATTGTTGTTTCATATTGTGACACCTGTAATTGTATATAGCAATCTAGATTTTAAAATCCTGACAAGGCTGCTGTGGGTTTCACAGCACACATAAATCCATCATGGTGTACCAGATAGGTTTTAAATTGATGGTACCACACCAAGCACTGAAATAAAAGCACCAGCAGCACTTATCCTTGTAGACTAATAGCTGCAAATGATTTTACGAATCATTAGTTCAGATCCTATAGTCCTACCCGTTTTAAACAATTTCTAGATGAATGCTTTTTTGCCTGTGATACGATATTAATAGTCTATTGAAAAGCATGTTGTTTCTAGCAGTGTGTCATAGCTATGTTTTTATTGATGGACAGGAGTTTGTGGTGTTGCAATAACTGATTAATTGCTCTATTTTAGGTAGCTGGGGCTTTTTCTAGAGACTATCTCCCTAGAGCTAGTATCCAATGAACAGATCTGACTGTTGAGCGTGGGTTGCCTGCTGCTGAGTAGTTCCACTTGGTTGATAACATGGGACATAAGCCCCTTTGGATTTCATGCCTGAAAGGCAATTCAGCAGCAACCAGCAAAAATTGATCCCTCCTTCCCCTGATTTTGCTCTGGGTTGTGTTGGCAGAGCAAACTCTACCATAAGTAGTTCCAGTCTGTTGTTGCTCTTCTCTGTCTCTAACTTCAAGACAAACACAGCCCAGCACAACTGGAGCTGATGGGTGGAAGCTGGGGAGGGCTGAGGCACAGGGACAAGTGTCACTACAGCAAGGTCTCATGTTTTCACTCCCCCACCCACTCCAGAATGGAGTATTTCTTCCTTGTTTTCTCTCCCCCACCCACTCCAGAATGGAGTATTTCTCTTCTGACCCCATTCAGTACATTCTAAAGGTGCAACAACTTAGAAATCCTGAGAGATGTTTTTATCTTCACCGAGTAAATAAGACTGTAAAATCTCAGTTTTGTGCCAGCAGTGTCATCTCAGACCTCTGCTCTTGAGCCTGCAAAGCAGACAAAGGTGGATGTTTTTTCTGTGCAGCCACTATGCATTTAAACAGTCATTCTCTTGTTCGATTCAATCAGTTTTTTTCCCAGCATTTCTCTAAGCACTATGTGGTAAATGTCATCACTGGTTTGCAGCAGTAGCTGTGTAGATCTCACCACTGTGAGCTGTTGATTCATTGCTTTGATGAATCCTGAGTCTGCCTTCAGTATTTAGCTGCTATTTTCTACCCATTCATCCCTTAAAGTGTGATGAAATGTGGTTGCCCTGTGTAGGTCTTTTCATGACTAATGTTTACTACTGACAATGTAGACATGATCCCTAGGGGATGGGGATTAAGGGTAAAGTCAGTACAAGGAGGGCTTTGCATTCAGACTCTGGATTACCTGGCTCTGGAAACTGTGGGTATTGGTGGCAAAATTTCATTTCATAAAGAAAATCCACTTCATATTTAATTTTTCCTACTGCTGAAGAGGATAGCTGAGTGTCTTACAGTAGTCCTTCCATCCTCTGTATGAACCTCATTTCCTTGATGAGTAGCTGTGCCCTGGTGATGGCTGGTGATGGGCTCATCTGCCTCCCATTCAATATCAAATATAACTCTGTAAGAGTAGTTAAGATTTAAACAAAAACTATTTAAGTGGTTGTTTAAAGTAGCTCAGCCTCAGCTCCTACCTTTTGTTTTAATAGGTATTTAATATCATAAGAAAGAAGTGAAATAGAATTGGGTAGAAAAATAAAACCCAGTGTATCTGCTCCTGTTCTGGCAGATAGAAAAATACTCCTGTTTTCAACCTGTTGTCCTCCCAGGAGAAATAGGGCTGACTGACCTTCTGAGGAGTCTCTCCTCTCTCTATTGAGTGCACAGAGGCTCTTCATCTGACATTTTTGACAGTGATGGTGTGAAGTCATGTTTTCATGCAATGATAGAGCAAAAATCTATGGAACTGTTGATATTTAATTTGCTTTATGATGCTGTTGAATCCAGGAGGATCAGAGGTTAGTAATAACAATGTGATACAAGGACCTGGAATGCTGGAGGGCTGGCAATTGAAAAGGATGCACATTTTGTAAAGATAACTTCATGGAAACTGTTGCAATTTTAATCTTTTTAGTGCTGCATTTAATTCTCTTCATCTTCTACAATGAGCAGTAAATTATTTTCTTTCATATCCCAAATGTGAGACTGACATCCATCTGTACCTTATTTGAAGAGGAAGAACTGTAACTTTCTTCTCCCCTTCTCTTCTGCTCTCTTGTAAATTCATGCCACACTATCAGATTTACAGTACTAAAAATAATTGCAGCAGTCTGTATATTTTCCAGATGCCTGTAAATAAAACATGCAGAGTTGCCCGTATTTTCAAGTCACAGCAGATAATGTTATCATGTATTAATAGGTGCAAATGTTGTATTGTGCTATCAAAATGTTAACACTTGTCTTTTTGGGCAGATAGATAGATAATTTCATATTTAGATCATGTTACCAGGCACATTATTCAACTGCTGCACTGCAGACCTTGAACACACACAGCCTGACATTGATAGCTACCGAACATGCTGCGGAGGCTACGGGAGAGTTATCTCTATCATTATGTGCCTCTGCAGTTTTTAAATAAGCTGAAGGAATAAAAAAGGAAAGAAATGCAAGAACAAGGTTTCTAGAGGACAACTGTTTAAACCTGGGAAGACTGATGGGTGTTACATCCAGCACAGGAGCCTCCTTCAGACCAATGTGACCCACATTGTTGCTGAAGGACAAGAGAATGGTGCAAAGTCAACATCCCCCATCCTCTTCCTAAGTTTTTCTACCTTTTTTTCCCCTCCATTCAAGGTTAATCATGGAGTGATCTTGTGTCACATAAATTAGAATAACCCATCAACTTCATCAGTGCTCCACCAGCTGATGATCAGTCCTCCAGCCCTTGTGGAGGTTAGCAGGGGGTAGCATGTACCTGACTCAGCCTTCTCTGTCTAGTTGCCTTAATCAATTCCTGAAGGCTCTGCTCAAACATATCATGATATTCATCAATTCCTCACTCCAAATAAGCAAGAAAAATTCCAGGAAGGTTTTTCTGTCATTACTGATGTTCATAATGTAGTGAGATTGATGGATTGCACTAAAATCCTCACTGTGGCAATTGCCCATTTTGAGATGCATTTGGAAAGAATAAAGCTTTAGTGCAGAGGTATGCAAGAATATTTAAAAGTGTTTGGTGAAATGTGTTGGATTTGTATGGGAGTACGAGGAAGAAGTTTAAGCTTAAACAAAGGTGTCAGTCACAAGATCAAAATTTGTTGCAGAGATTCAAAAAACCCCCTATTTTTACAAATTTGTCCTCTTTATAATAATAAAACGTGATGTTGTGGGTAGTCTTCGGGAAAACAGTGGTTTTCTAGCATGCAAAAACCTTTACAGGAGGAATTAAGAAGCTCATCTTTATATTTAAAAAACAAGGTTGCCTAGAAGTACCTGCAATGGACATCAGACAGGCAGATGCCTTTGTAAAAAGAAAATTACTTTAATGTATTATTTTGTATCTAAGACTGAGAAATGAACAAAGCACAGGATCAAAGTAAATGAGCAATTAGGGAGTGTGAAGCATGTTGATGGCAAATGTAAAATTCACCATCATTATTCAGTTCCATATATTAGTCAACATATTTGTGAAGAGTATTCATATAGTCATTTAAAAAGTCCAGTTTGCCTTTATCACTAAAAGCAGGAGAATTTCTTACATAGCAGAGAAAATCATGAAAGATGTAGACAACAAAACCCAGCAAACATCGTTCCCAAAACTTTCCAAAACCTTTCACCACTTTCACCTTGAAAAATATTTCATGATCTTGAGCATTTGTTTCTCAGCCCAGCTGCATTGTGTGGTCAACCCAAGCCATCAGAGACTTCAGTGTAGAAGGTCACATAAGGCTATGAAGCCAAATCTGAAGAATCACAGCAAATCAGACTCCTGAATCCTGTCTGGAGAACTTTAATTTTTGTCTTCAAGATCATATCTGTTCTATCTCTTTTTTTTTTTTTTTTCCCAAGAAAATATCAAGCTTCCTTTCAAATCAATTTGACTATACTGGCTTCTTTAGGAGGTCTGGAAATTGTCAGAAATCTCCTAAGTTCCAGACTAAATTTATTCATGAACAATTTATAGCCCTTCGATCTTGCATGAGTGTCAGCCTTTAAAGTTAAATAATTCTTCTCCCTCCCTGCTGTTTACTTCCAAATGTACCTATAAAGAATAATTGTATCCCCTCTCAGACTTCATTTCACAAGGCTAAACAGAACAAGCTCTTTTTTAATTTCCTCCTCTTTAATCATCCTTCTAGGATGTACTTTTTCAAACCATGGTTTGCTGTGTTCTGCATTGCAGTCAGCTCGTGCTTCATGTCACTGTCTTGTCTCTGCTGGAAACTCACCTTCCTGAGTTATCACTAAATTCTCCAAATAAGAGAATGTACTCATGAGTTAATTTCAAAAAACCAATTTCTTATTGGAGAAAGGAATTATCTGTTTGAAGTCAGTGGCTGTTGCTGCCTAATTGCTTGGGCTGGACTCAAGACTTTACGTTCAGACATTCAAAAGCTTCTGAGAAGACCGAGTTCTCTTTGAGCTAAAGAGAATGTCTGTCATCAGCCCAGCCTAAACCATGACACTTTAACTAGTGTTATTGTTATGTTCAAGAAACAGGCATCTTCACTTGAGAGTTGCAATTTTTAGGTTGAATTGTAAGTGCTCTGAAGGTATCCTGCCCACTTTCTATAAACAGAATAAAAACTCAGGTACTCTCCTCTATAATTTCATTGGCTGTGGCATAGTGCAAGTTCTTAAGTATGTGCTAGGATTCAGGAACTCCTAATTTCATCTATGTGTTGCTTAATTTGATGTTTAGGCTCCTTTTGACACCTCACATGGTTTAGCAAATTAGTTTAAATATGTTTTTTCTCTAACTGGATGACTAGCCAACATTCTCCATAACCCTCCTTTTGTCCTCCAAAATTTTTACCCAGTGCAAGGAAACTCATATGTCAGTGGTTCTGAATTGTATAAATATTTGCAGATGTGTATTTAAATCTCAGATATCAAGTGCAGTGCATAATATCAGAAATGTAGAAAACCAGACTCATAAATCTCCTCCTGTGATCTCATTTTGGGATCATTAGGTGACCTGCCAGCCAGCCAGACAGCCATTCACTGATCTTATAATTTTCTGTCTGCTCCTGAAAGACCTGATGGAAAAGAGGTGAATCTGTCCAGCAGCAGCATGGACTCTGTTCCCTGGTCTGCCAGCTGTGACCTGCCCAATCTCTCTTTTCACCATCACTACATCTGGTAGATTATAGTTATCCATCCCCTGGCAAGGGGGTAGTTATTAAGGTGGAGCTGGGTTATTAAGAATTATAAAGATTAGAGAAATATTACAATCAGTCCCTAGAAAAGCTGAGATGGTAACTCATGGTCTCCACCTAGTGCTTTGTGCTGAAGTTGAGAGGATGGGGGTGAATAGCTTATGAAGCAAACAGGAGCACGTTGCAGAGCTACAAAATTAATGACACTGTCCTAAGACATATAAAAGTGTCTTCAGACTTCTAGCCCTTTGCTTTAACCTCTGTGCATTTGTCTTCTGGGATCTCCATTTTGGCTAAGAGAAGGGTTTGTACCATTGACCTCCAGGATAAGAAGAGTGAGTTGGCTCCTCATCAGTGGCAGGCTGGGCTTGCTGGCAGGGAGCAGAGATGAACTGCTTCACTGCTTCTGTGTGCTGGGCTCTGGGGGGTTGCTGGAGAACTGAGTGTGAGTGAACCTGGCTGTGGACAGCCACAAGGTCACTCATGGGCTGATGACAGTGGCTGATTAAAGAGGTGGTACAGAAACCTGTTACGACATCGTAAAGGATAATCAAACTCATTTTGGGAATGCACACCTTGGTGGAGTCATACCTGAAAAGAGTGGGTAGATTTTTAAGATGGGAAATAAGACTCTGCCATTGCCCGGGTATCTTCTTGTGGGATGCACCTAATGTTCTTAATGATGCACTGCTGCAGAAGCTGTGGATGTAAATATGGTTTTCCCACTTCCCATCAAATGCATGTTGGACTTCTTCCTCAGGTTTTGTGAGAAGTTCCCTGCACTGGTGTACCTCCTTTTCCATAGTTTTGAGCAAACTTGACATCTGAAGACATTAGTTGTCATCTCATCTGCTGTAAATACAGGGGTTAGGTGCTGGTTGAGCGAAGACAATAGAAAGTTCCCAGTGAGAACACAGATATGAAGGTGAGATATTGAAAAGATGGAAATCACCACCTTCTCCACAAGCCCCTGAGGCTCCCCAGCATGATTCACTTGATGAGTGTTTCTGTTTTGTGTGGTAGACAGGAAATTTTTATGTGTGCAGGATAAGAGAATAGCTGGTAGAGGTAAAGATTATGTTGTTTATTTAAACCCAGTAAAATGCAGATTTCCCCCCCCCCCCCAGGTCATAATTGAAGTCCCTTGCATGAGGAGAGCTGGAATCAGCTCCCCACAGGCACATGTAGATGATCGTGTGATTTATACCTTTGAAGGCTGCATTGTGGAACTACAATTGGAAAAAAAAATCTGCAGAAAAGCATATATACATTAAGTGCCAAGCCTTCAGTCTGAAAGCAGCATTTGGAAACACTTTTTTGAAAGGCCGTATTGACAGGCTGAGTTCTAAGCACAGTTATGGTGATTACACGGAATTATAGTCTCCTTTGGACTAAAATGTGCCACTATTAGATGGATTTTTAGTCAGGTGTTATGCTAGTCTCAGAAAATGACAACCAATCTAGGGGAGCAGTTAGGTTTTCTTTTCTATTATTAGTGGCAACTTTCTCTTGAATATTGAAAAAAGTGTGCATTTGCCACTGAAAACAGATAAAAGACATCAGGTAGCAGGGGTTGATGTGCTTGGAAGGAAATGGGGTCATCAAATATCAACTATTCATCTCTCAGGGATTCTTGTACTACCCATATGCTGTCAATGTCTCTACTTTTGCAACCACCCATGTCTTTAGTTGTACATCACTGCCTGCAGGGCTTACTCAATGTTTCTTAGAGCAATTCTTCTCTCTTTCCTTGGCTGCCTTATAAAGCTCTCCCCACAATTAGACTTTCACATTTGGTTCTTTCCTCACCTTGCCTCTGGTGAGGTGTTTGCAGCATCCTCACTAACAGCTCTGCATCTGCCTGCTGCAGATGCTGGCTGTGGCACTCACTCATCATCATCATTTCACCATAGTGGTGTGTATGCCTTTAACCTTGTCTTGTACCCATCTGTTGTCTCTGCCTCACCTTATGCTTTGTTTATAAAATTGTTGTTGTGGGGATTGTCTGTTGGGGATCACTGTTTGTACAGCACTTAGCACTCTCCAGTCCTAATCCCAAACCAGAGTTTTAATTGTTGCTGCAATACTAATGCATTGGCAATGTCAGGCCAGCTGCTGTAACAAGTACAGCTACCTTTTGACTGTCTTCCTCTGTGCCAGTGCCATTCACTTACAGAGAAGGTCTCCCCACAACCTTCTCTTCTCCAAGCTGAACAATCCCAACTCTTTCAGCCTGTCATCCCAAGAGAGGTGCTTTGGCCCTCTGATCATCTTCATGGCCCTCCTCTGGACTCATCCCTTCTTATATTGAGACTTGCAAAGGTGCAGTATTCCAGGTGGGGTCTCACCAGACCAGATTTGAAGGTCAGAATCGTCTTTTCTCAACCATGACTCCAAGCCAAGGAACATGGCTGAGATGTGAGGTGGTTCCTGCATGGCCTCCTTGGGTACTACTTGAAGGTGTTTGTCTTCACACTTTTGAGAAGCTCCATGGAGATGTTGTGGATGGACACAGCTGTGATGATGGATCTTGCTTTGAACCAGGTACTATAGTTGAAGAATTCCTTCCCCATTGTCCTTCCTCACCATCTGTGAGGTGCCTAATCTGCATTTTCCCCTGGGTTTTGAGGAATACTTTGCAGGCTACCGTAATTCAAGAGGTTAGGTGAAACAGCAATTTCTTATGTAATTTCTTTACACTTGCTAATAAGCTTTCACCACCTTCTGTTCATATTAGGGAGGTAAAACTTTAGTGGAAGTTAAGATACATAGAAAGGCTTTGACAAAATCCAGTCTTCCATGAAATAGAATCTCAACTTTAAGATAAAAAAAAAATCTGCTAATAAATTGCATTCCAAAATATATCTTCAAATAATACAAGGAGTCTGATTTACATAAGAACATGTCTGAGATCCTTTAAGCTCTCACTGTTCTGCAGCAACCCTGGATCTTTTTCAGGAAGGTAAATGAGAAGTTTCCCCACTTGCAACCTTTCCTATGTCCCCTGTTATGATGGAAGGCACTTCCTAAGCTGAGTGTATTGGCAGACCAGTGCACAGGATGCTTTAAAATACTGAGAGTCAGAAGTTGTGTACACATCCCCCCAGTACTGAAAAACAATCCTGAGCACCTTTTGCCATGTGCTGTTACTGGTGGGGACCACAAATGCAGGATGAGTCTGAGCCCATAGAGAAAAGACTTTTTTTCCTCAGAGTGATATTGTAGACACCAGAAGAAAGTAAGGACTCCAGCTGATGCCAGTTGTAGAAAATCTTCTATTATGGGATTAATTACACTTCTCACATTCAATGTGGGAATGAGTTTGGGCACACAGGTTAATTCTGGAAGAGCCCATCAGCCTCATACAGATAGAGGAAGTGATATTTGCAGAAGTGTTGCTTGAGGATCCATGGGCAATTGTGCTGAAGAACAGCATTATGGATGAGATGAAAAGTTGTAGTGTCCTGTTTTCAGGGAGGCTCTTGTTTGGGGTCTTACTTGAACAGAATTTCCCCCCATGGGCTCTGCAATGTGTAAATGTCACCTATTTCCTCAAAGCTCTCTTCTGAGGTTCCCACCAAGTCTGTATTGATTGATTAGGCTCATTCTGCAGAAAATAACAGGTTAGGGAAATATTGTGCATCCATGATGTATGCTACTTACAGACAAATAAAGAAATCAACAAAAGAAAATAAATAATTTCATTTGCTTCATGACTGTGCTTTCTGGTGGTAAGATGCTTGCAGAAACCTAAGAGTCAGCAGCTTAAGCTGGGAAATTCAGATGAAACCTCAAATGAATTAGTATTCAGCCTTGGTATCAGGGAATTTTTAATCCTTCCTTAGCCTAACATCTCCCCAAAACAGTCTTATGAGAAAAGCAGACCAGGAAAAAAGAAGCTTATAACTTCAACTTACAGGTTTTCTCAAAGGTTAATTAATTGCAATTAATTGTGAAGTACTGTAGCAATAAAAAGTAGCTTTGAATTTGATAACAAAGACCAAAATAGGGGAAAGGAAAAAAAAAATAAATAAACAAGGAGAAACTCATATGGAACAATTCTGAGCTTGCAGATGTGGTTTTTTTCCCTCCCTCTCAGCAGGTATGGTTTGCAAACCTAACTCAGACAATTTACAAATATAATTACAGCACAAAATTAATTTAGGGGCTGTGCAGCGTGGTGGAAAGAACAAAATGTTTTCATTAGGAAAGTTGAGACAAGCAATTCTGTGAAGGACTCAGTGAGCCAAGACTATACTCATGCACTTGTCAAAAAAAGGGTACTCTTAGAGAAGTCCACCCCCTGGTTTTGGGTAATTTCTACTTAGAATAAGAATTAGTAGTAAAAAAGCATGGAAAGCCCTTTCTTTTAGCCTTCAGTTGCTCTAGAGGAACTCTTCTTGGAAAATGAGCTGATTATCTCGGTCAGTTCCCCAGAAGGGCATGCATCATGGAGCACAGAATCAGCACTGGGATCGTCACTGGGAGAACTGGGATCACTGCTTCTATCTTCTTCTCTTTCCAGTTCAATGCTCTGAAGAGTCTGTTGTGTATTAGCATCAAAGTAGAACCAAGAAGCTCCAGCAAAAACTGTAGTGGGCAAATGGTAGGAGACAATTTCTAGCCCAGACAGCACAGCATTATCCAAGGTGAGGGATGCAGAAGATAGAAGTGATTTCTTCAATGGCACTGTTAGGGGAAGAATTAAAACTAAACCCAAAAGCCATTCCCATCATATTGTTATTTTTTTCCCCTCTCTCTGCCTCTTGAAGTGCCTTTGTAGTGGTTTGCTCTCCATCAGGAAGCTTGAGAACTTGTGGCCAGGAATTCTGCATCAATTTCCCACCTCTGGAGATGCTGGCAGGGTGAGCAGGCTCTGGTGCTGATGAGCAGGAGGAATTCCCAGCACAGCCTCCCTGCTTACCTTGGCCCCTGCTTACCTTGGCTGTGCAGGGGAATTCATTTTAGCTTACATTCTCATCCGCTGAGCTAATAGGGTCAGATCAGTGGGGAAAGCAAAAATTACTTTCAAATTTCCCAGCTCCCTGAGATTGCTGCTCTGGCTGTATGGTGGGGTTACATCTCCCAAATTGGTGTATTTATTTTACAGCAGTAACTCTGAGTGCACAGAGCAGGGTTACACAACAAAAAAAAGTTTACAGAAAGTGACACTTAGAAAAACCAAAGCTAAAATAACAGGGTGTGGGTACACCTGGAGATATAGCTGGTAATATTTGTTCATAACAGCCTCATCCTGTCACTGTAAAGGATCCCTTGAGCTGCCTCAAAGTCTTATTTCGAAATTTATTGTACTATTTAGCATATACAAGGTTAAGAAAACCAGCACAGCAGCCAGATGGCTGGGGAATTGGAGCATCCTGTTGCTCTCTCTCTTCCCTCCTGCCAATAAATTTGGTGGCCAAGGCAGGGCACCAGATGCCACATGCTGCCAGCAGGGCCAGCTGTGGCAGTGAGGGCCTGGAGCTCCTGTATCCTGCTGCTGCTCCCCCTGCAATGCCTTTGGGCTTTGGCTGGATAATTTCAGTCACATCCAAAGTGACTGCTGTGAGAGGGGAGCCTAATATGGGATCTACAGGAATCGGCACTTTATCCACCTGATAAAGGGGAGAAATATTACCAGTGCCATGAGGTTGTTAGGAACTGAATTGGATAAAGAAGAAAAGTCATATTCAATTAAATCACACCGTTCTTCACTCCTAGACAATGTGACACTGGGGCTATGCTTCACAGTTTATAGATTTGTATAGAAATTGGTGCTAATAGTTCAATTTTGTGTAATTATCATGCTCGTAACATTGAAGATGATGAATCTGAGTAGACAGAGGAGGAGACAATACTTCTATAAATAGTTAATATCCAGAGGAGGTAGATGGGGTAGAATCATATCTGGAGATCTAACTGGCAACAAAGAACCTCCGGGATATAATTCTAGCTCTGACCTGGAGTTTCTGTCCATCATGAGATGTCACTAAAGCTCTCCAGGCTTGGGTTACTTTATTTATTTTTTTTTTTTTTAATCTTCTACATGAAGATAATACCTTGCTATCTCACTGGGGCTTTGTGACAATTCCTGCCTGTGTAACGCTTTGAAGCAGAGCTTGTAAAGTGCTAAGTATTATTAAGATGAGATGAGGAGAATCTCTTATCTCAAACATCAAGTTCTTCAGGGATGGGGGAAGGAGGCAGTGATCTATTATCTGTAACACTCCTCTTCAGCCTAAGTTTGATCAGCCTTAGCATGATTCAACAAAACCCTGTTCAACTGTGGACAAATGGACATCTCTATTATCAAGTGATGAAATGGGAAGCTGTTAGAAAGGGAGAAATCTCCCCGCTCTGTCTTTGATCATCATCTCTCTCTGCCTCAAAGGAGAACATAATAATACAAACATATTTGCAGGAGAAAGCCAAAAATAACTTGCACTGTTGTTCTGCTTGCATAAAGCCATCAGGAATGTGGGGAGACAGTTGTTGTTGCTGTTGTTGTTGTTGTCAGTGTTGTGCTGAGTTCCCCTGCCAGTGAAGAGGCTGCCAAGTATCTTGCTATGGGCCCCTGTTTCAGAGATGTGATGCCTCTTTGTGGAATTTGGAAAGCACTTAATGCATCTTTCTAAAGGGAAATGGAGAATGATGATAAACTGCCACTCTGTAATGACAAACACCCGCTAGATGGTCTGTGGGTTAAAAAAAAAATAATTAAAGTTATGTTTTCAGGCAAAAACTTAATGCAGAGAAAAAGACAGAGGCAGCTAAGGGGGGCAGATGGCAGCAAGGACGGACAGAGAATAATTTTAAACAATAGCACAGATTCTTGTCAAGACTTTGAGGAGGAAGAGGAAGGAGTGATTTTGTATGTAAAAGTGCTCTTCTCTGTCAATAACCCTGTTATGAAGCAGCCCAGAGACACACTCCAACATTCAGGGGCTACACTGTGCTCTTTCAGCAGTCTGAGCTCTCTGGACAGTACTTCAAGGTCAGACAGTGCTGTCGCTCTTCTTGTCAATCATATGAGTAGCATCTTGCTCTCTCCTCCTCACTCCTGCTGCCAGATGCTCCATCCTGCATCCCCATGCACAGGGTCAGCCTTTGCAGCCTTAGTGCCTGTAACTTAAAGGATGCCTTTCACTTGAGAGTTCAAAAATTAAACAAGACTTTGAATTCTTGTGATTTGCAAATCTTTGAGTGCTATGCTTTTCTTTTTAGAAAGAGTCTCCCTCAAATAAAAGGCTGGGGAAAAAATACAGATTCCTAAACTAGCTGTTGTTGGTTTGTTTTCCTTGTGGATCTGCAGCACCTTTCTGTGAGACATCACACTTGATGAATATTGACACCAAAATAATGACTGCCTGTTGCTACAGTGCCACTTGCCTTATCAGTTGGAGCCAATGCCTTCATTGCTTAACAAAAATAAGCTAACAAAACCTATTATGTCCATTTCCAGGGTGACACATAAATTGTACTATAAATTTGTATCTTACATAATCATGTACTTCAAAGAGTGAGCGTGCTCATTGAAATAGAGTTTTCAGAATATTTGCACTCCCCCAAAGGACATATTTCAACCAGTTTTTATTAATAATTAATCATGACATACTGGTTCTAGAAGGTTAACAAGAACATAACAAGTATAATACTCCCAGAGTTACAAGCTATGAATGAACATGGCATGATATACTTTGGCATTATGTGCCACTTCATCTGCTGGGACCACTGCTTGGGGTGGAAATGAATAATGAACAGGTGTTTGCTCTTGGTCCTTTCCTTCTGTGAGTCTCTTTCTTTCCAAAGACATTTTTACATCCTACTAATGATGTACACGCTCATTTATGAATCTGTATGTTGTGTAGAAGAGTATATATAGGAAATACATGGGGGATACTAGAAGGAGAATCTTTGTTTGTACTTTTAACTTTAAAAGTTTCATCTGCTCTCTACAGAACCATCCATCTCAGTGTGAGATGGCATTTCTCTTATTTCCTACCAGCACGGCATTCCAGGAGTGCCCTAATTGTGTGTGTCAGGGTTTGCTCTGCAGCCTGAGAACCCCTCCATGCCCACCCAGTAATCCTTTGAGGATAACTAGGATGTGCCTTGTTATTGATGTATTGCTTTTTTCAATATGCTCTTTGGAAATTTCAACGTACTAGAAGGTAAAATTGCATACTGTAGGAGCTCTTAAAAGTCAGATTTTGCCAACCACAGACTTGTCAAAGGCAAGTATATAAGGCTAATGAAGGAAGAGTAATGGTATCTCTAATCTCACAGTGCTTTATATTAATTGCTCACAAATGCTGACTGCTGGCAACTGTTCCACAGTCAAAGCATAATGGACTTAAGAGGCCAAACTTGCATTCCTGCAATGTAGCAATTTTTTATAATGCAGTCAAAAATAATTGGAGAGGACATCAGAGTGCCTCTGCCCACCCAGTGTGGGTTGGTGGGTTGGGAGGGCTGCAGAAGAGCAGACTTCAACTGAGGGCTGCAAGAAGGAGAAGGGGAGCCATAGGAGTTCCTCTGCAGGTGTCCTTCAGTGGGATGAAAACCAGCAATGGGTTTCTTGTAGCCCATGGAAGTGCTTGGTTCTGTGTGGGGTCAAAGGCTTGGTTTTTTCCTAGTCCTCACAGTGGGTATTTTTCAGACCTTTGCAAAGGCTGGATTTAAGAAAGAAGTTCTTTACTGTGAGGGTGGTGAGATACTGGAATGGGTTGCTCAGAGAGGTTGTGGATGCCCCCTCCCTGGAATTGTTTTAGCCCAGGCTGGATGAGGCATTGAACAACCAGGTCTAGTGGGAGATGCCCCTGCCCATGGCAGGGGGGTTGGAACTAGATGATCTTTAAGGTCCCTTCCAACCCAAACCATTCTATGATTCTGTACTCCAAGGACATCAGGTGTCTCTCTCGTTGGTACCTGGTTACCATCACCACCTCTACCTGCTGGTTTGGAGAGTGGCAATTCCCAAGTCAGACCACATGATAGGGTGAAAAAGTGTTGAATTCTTGGGAAGGTTTTAGTATTTTAAAATCCTGAGCTGCCAGAGTTCAGGCAAATGAGAAGATGGATTGATGCTCTTTACCAGAGGTATAGACTAAGGAAAAGCAGGTCCAGGATTTTCAGTTCTGGCTTGCTATTTAAGACTTGAAACTGAGCCTTTGTGTCTATTTTCATACAGTGACTTAAAATGTACTCCATGTCTAACATTTTGGGAGGTGGGGGGGGAGGATTGATATTAAGAACATTTTAATCCCATTTAAACAGAAAACTGTTACATTTATACAAACAAAAGATCATGCAAGTGATACATTATCAAATTTTAAAAACCACCACCAACAAATGCTTTTGATTTGAATAGTAATAATTAAACAATTGCACAAAATGAAAATGCAACTTACTTAGCAACTTACATGCTTTTTCAAACCACATTTTCAGCTGCACACTGCAGAGATGCATGATAAGGAAAAAGAAGGTCCAGTGTCCCAGCCCTTCTGTTGGCTATTAAAGTAATTTGTCTCAATTCACTGGCATAGTCATAGATGATACTCACACTAAATATATTAGTTTGAAAACCAGAGCAGATGAATGGAGTTGAAATCCTAGACCTCAGCTACTCAAAGTATATTATCTGTCTCTTTTCAGAAGAAGGAGGAAAAAATATATTAAAGACAGGAAAGCATTGGTTATCTAGTCAGAGAGGTTAAAAAATGCTGGGAGATAAGGATGGGAAGTCATGACTGAAACACAGAGTCTATCAGAGCAGCAGTCTGGCTTTATTTGCCTCCTTTTTTATAGACAGTTTCCAAGTTTTCAGCAGTTTTTGTTGAACTGGGGTGGTTTGTCTTGCTTTATACATCATGGTCTAGTTCTATTCTTTCTTGCTCTTTCCTTGCACCCTGAAATGTATGTTCTCCAGTATAAACCAAGTGAACATGCAGAAGTGGAAAGGATGTATTCCTTTTGCCTTTCTGACTTTCTTCCAGTTCAAAATATTTTAATGTTTTGTCTGCAGATGCAAGTTTGCTGGTTTTTTGCATATAAAGCCTCAGGAGTTTTTAAGAGCTGCTAATGGACAAGTTAAAAATAAAACAGCAGCCATTAAGACTTAGGGGAGTATTCTGTTTATGAAATGTATTTCTAGCATTTTTCCTTAATTCATGGGGAAGCATAAGGACATTGAGAGTGTGCATGATCCAAAAAGATGATATTTTCTTGCAGCTCCGTGCTGTGGAAATGATAATGAATGAGCAATCATAGCCTCTAATTAAAAGACACGGGGAAAAGTATCAGGGACTATGGGGTTTTAAGATACCTAAAAACTCCGTTTTCTTGCACATGTCATTAGCGATGGAAAATAAAGGAGAACTTTGTAATTATGGTAGATTTGATTAAAACCTTGCTTCTCCCTTAGGTATCAGCTGCCCATAATTGGTTAGTTTTAGTTACTAAAATGAGTTGCTGTGTTTCTGGGGGTAGTGGGGGCTGAGGTGGCCACCATAGACTCATGTTGTGTCTCCTACACAGCCCAGTGAAGGTTTCCCAGTTTGACAGGCAACTCATTTGTCTGAATCCAGCCTCCCTTTGATAGATGTCCTCTGCTGCCAAATTGCTCTTTTGCAATGCAAGCATTTAATAATCCTGCACCAAGACTTGGGGAGGATGTACAGACTCAGATGGCATTGCTTGTGGCAGGCTTTCACCCACAGAAATCATTTGGTTGATGTGGAAGAGATGTCCACGTTAATCAGGTCAGGCTCATCTTTAAGAACAAGCTTGATGTAGCTGCAAGCCCAGGGTTTGGGGCACACTTTCAATCAAAATACAGACAACAGTCATTTTTGTGGCCAGATCTGCACCCTGTGTTGTGACAGAGGAGCTGTCTCTACCTGTGGCACAGAACATTCATAAAAGACCTTAAAAGCATCCTGCAGACCAGGCTGAATTGTGGCTCCTGCAGAGCTCACCAGGAGATGGATCTAGAGACTTGTGCTTTTCACCCTACCCTGTGTCCCCAGACCATTGCCCTTTAACAAGATGGATGGAGCCCCAACCTTGCCTGAATTTTAAATTTCCCCAGAAATAAAAGAAGCCTATAACAATAGTTACTGTTTTAAAATACTGGAGATTTTTTTTCCTCTAAGACTGCCTAAAGGTTTTCTTAGAAGTCACTAGAAAATATATGTAAAGTTAGTTGTCCTTATACTTACAGTAAATCAGCTTATACTCAAATTAACTGTTAAAAGATCCAAGAATTCCTGGCATGTTTCATGTTGTTTTACCTAAAATATGTACATGAAACCAAGAGTAAATATTCCTTCCTTTTCTGTTTAGATAGAAACCAGGTAGATTTCCACATCAGGCAGCAAAAATTATAGCTCTGGCAGGGTGATGGAGATAAGCTCATTCAACCCTGCTGAAATGTTGTCATTTTCAATGACTTTTTTTATTCTGCATGAAGTAAATTACTTTGAAGCCTGAAAAAATTAGCACAATTACAGCTGCATAATGAAGCTAAGCTCTTCATGGCTGCTAATAGAAGAGCAGGAATATTTAGAGTTTAGTAAATTCCAAGAGGCTCAGAAATGTTATGACAGAAAGAGGGCAATGCAGAGATAATAACTGAACTTTCCATCCTATGACTTCATGCTTCCTATGAGCAGATTGCAAGTTCTGGCACAATCTGTGGCAGAAAACATATCTATTTTTCATTTGGCAGTTATCAGGAAGATCAGTCTACTCTTTTAGTAGACTTTTTACTGGGGGAGATCTGGCTGAGTTGTGCAGAAGTGGTTTTGTAACTTGTGTGCACCTTGTCATGGCAGCACTTTGCTCCAGGAGGAGTCTAATCCAGATTCACAGCAAGGGGAGGAACTTCCCCATCAAGAAAGACCAGCAAAGTGCAGCTCAGAGCTCATCCCAAGTTCTTTACTAAGTCCTGGACTCCTCTCCTCTGCTATCTAACTCACCTGCCTCCCACATGAGCTGCAGCTGAGATTCACATGGTCATTTCATCCCTTCTTCTTCAAAATTGATCTGGAAGGTGTGAATTAAGAGCATAATGTTAACAGAGATTTTCTGACCAACAGGATGTGTGTAAGAGAGGTGATTTTATCCCTCTACTCGGCACTGGTGAAACCACACCTGGAGTATTGCGTCCAGTTCTGGAGCCCTCAACACAGGAAGGACATTGAGCTGTTGGAGAGGGTCCAGAGAAGGGCCATGAAGATGGTCAAAGGGCTGGAGCAGCTACCCTATGAGGACAGACTGAAGGAGTTGGGGTTGTTCAGCCTGGAGAAGAGAAGGCTCAGAGGGGACCTCATAGTAATGTATCAGTACCTGAGGGGGTCCTACAGAAAGGCAGGGGAAGGAATTTTTAACATAATATCGGATGGGAGGACTAGAAACAATGGATGGAAATTGGAGTGGGGTAGGTTTAGACTTGACATAAGAAAGAAATTCTTTACAGTGAGGGTGGTGAAACACTGGAACAGGTTGTCCAGAGAGGTTGTGGATGACCCCTCTCTGGAGGGGTTCAAGACTAGGCTGGCCAAGGCACTGAGCAGCCTGATCTAGTGGGAGGTGTCCCTGCCTATGGCAGGGGGGTTGGGACTCGATGATCTTTTAAGGTCCCTTCCAGCCCAAATTATTCTATGATTCTATGATTCTAAGTCTGATTCTGACAGTGCTGTGGGCTGTGAGGTACAATTAGCCAGAGTCATTTGTATGCATAACCTCTAAAAAATTATTCCCCCCTCTCCCATAAGGCTGTTGTAGGGATGGGATCTTCAAAGTCAACAGCACAGAAAGTCAAAACTGACTTGGTAAATGCTGAGTCCGTTGATAAGCCGAGGCTCTTTCACACACAGAGGAGAAAATGAAAACAAATGAAAACAAAATCAAAGTGTTTCTTCTGCATCAAGATCACACCAGCTGTGTGATGGAAAGGGATGATTTCTGAGATCTGTTCACAGAGAACAGTGAGAGCTTTGATACCCTGTGTTCAAGGGCTGCAGTGGTTTTAACAGCACCAGCGCAGAGGAAGCCATGTACTTGGATTGTTCTGTAGTTTTTTGCTTTTTTTTTTTGCTTTTTTTTAAATTAAGGATTCATTATACTAATAAGCAAAACAGATGCATGGAAAAAGGTGTTCTGTAATGAATGTAGAGGGTTCTGTTACACATAATTTACCAGAGTGTTTGAAATGCTCTTTGACTCCCCCTTTGTGGATGTTCAGCTGCTTAATGTTGGGCAGTTTTATCATTGCAAAACAAAGTGAGCTCCTCTGTAGTGCCTGTTGCCTTGCTGTTTAAGAGAGATGCAGCACGACAGAAAGCTTCATATTTCTTTTGTCTTAGCTTGCTCATAGGTGAGGTTTGATTGTCACAACTTGGGGACCACTCAGATTTGCACCCAGTGCCATCAGTCCCTACTGCTTCTGCTGAGCAGGCACCAGCCACTCCATCCATCTCCACCCATCCTTGTGTCCGAAGGCTCTACAGACATTGGGCAGCAGCTCCCCAATCCTCCCTCCCAGCACAGAGGACAAGGAGCTGCCACAGGCATAAAGAGCACAGATGGTTTTGTTCTTAATGTCTCCAGAACTTTTTATTTTTAATTTCATTTGGGCTAATGAGAGAAAAGCAAATTAACCTTTCATCAAGAAAAGAGTTCCCCTAATAGGAAATCTCCAGAGTGCTATTGTCACTTCAGCAGAGTGAATGCCAATGTGCAAAGTACCTCATCCATCCATCCCTACTCTTCTTGTGAACTGCTGCTCCCTGTTTTTTGTGGCAGCAAAGTCCAGCTCTGTGGTACAACAGAGCATCTCTAGCCCCTGGAGAGCAGATTCAGATTTTATCTTATAGGGAATAAATGCAATAAAAAGCTTTCTAACTGAAGTTCTTTAGACCTGCAATGAGTTTTTATCCCTGAGAAATAAAGTTTGAGAGAAGCGAGAAGAGGAAATATGCTTCACATCTTTTTGGGCCAAAAGTTACCTGTGTTTGAATGCAATTGGAGTATCTTTTTTCATGTACTCAGGCCTCTGGAAGGATGTAAATTGTGAGAAGTAGTGGTGATTTTATTATTGCAAAACATGGACACTCTACATACAGCCCCTAGTAAGTGAATGGTGATATCTTTGGTTGAGCATCACCCATCCCTGGACTGAAGTATTGAAGTGCAGTGTTACAGATAGTCAGTTCTCTTTTAATTCTTCCTTTGTGCAGGTTCAAGCAGTATTTACAGCTTCTCTAAAACAAGCCAAACCACTGCTGTGTATTCTGCAGAGCATAAAACAATATCAATAACAAACTTCTTCAGTGTTACCTGCCTAAAAGCCTGGAAACAAGTCAGCCCTGGGGCTAACAATATAATATCTCACTGTTCCTCCTGTATGAGAATGTCTCTGGGTCTATTCCTTCCGACTGGTCTGTGGTGGAGCTGCTCACATGGATTGCTTTTCCAGGTTATTTTTCAGCTCATGTCAGCTGCTGGCTTCCTGAGAAACAGCACAGGAGCTTGGGGAATAAAGGCTTAACCCCAAACATGCAGGTAAACCAAACAGAGAAAAAGAGAAGACAGTGTGAGATGATATTCCTCACCCAAAATGTCCAGTCCTGCTCTGCCTAACAATCTTTTTCTTGCCCCAAAGGCACAAGGAATCCACAAAGCCCTTCTCTCCAGCCCCTGCTGCGGGCCAGCTGTGGCACCAACATCTCTGTTGCTCACCAAATCTGGTATTTAAGCACATCATAGAGAAGAACTGGAGATGCTGCTATAAATCTGCATTCCAAATAGGACAAGATATTGAAGAAATAGATTCCTTGCAAGAGGAAGGCAGCTCAACCCTGCGTGACGCAGATAAGCAGCGGTGCGAGGGACGAGCCCCACTCGGAGCTTGTGGAAAAGTTTTGTCTGATGGGGAAAAAAAGCTGAAGCAATCAGTGCTGCAAAGTGCTGACTGGAAGAATAAACATTAAAGAGATAAAGCAGACCAGAAGGCAAAAGCAATCAGATTTGTAAAAGAAAGCAGATTCTGATTTTATCTTATGGAAATAAATGCAATAAAAGCTTTCTAACTGGAGTCATATAGAGTTACATTTTTTTTTTCATGCAATAGGGGAAAAAATTGATGCCTGTGGTTGTTTTAATATTTTATGGAAATGCTTCAGCAAATAAATTGAAATGTTTTTTATTTGCAGACAGAAGGTAAATGGGAGAACTGAAGCTTTTTTGCTAAATATATTTTTTTCTATTAGGCGACTTCACCCTACGGTTGAGTGGTTCTTACAAATAGTTTTTAGATGCCATTTCAACATCATGAGCCAAGGCACCTCTGAACAGCCAGGACTGAAAGCCTTGGGAACTAGAGATGCTCACCTCAGTTTTACTGCAGTGCTGGACTCTGTAGCCACAAAATCCTCATCCCAGCAGTTGACTAGAGGAGCAGTGATGGATGGATGAAGTATTTCATAGAATTATAGAGTTGGAAGGAACTTTCAAAGGCCATCTAGTCCAACCTCCTGCAGTGAGCAGGGACATCCTGCTCAGAGCCTCAGCAAGCCTGGCCTTGAATGTCTTTGGGTTCAAGGGCTCCATCACCTCTCTGGAAAATGTGCTCCAGTGTCTCACCACCCTCATGGTAAAGAACCTCTTTCTAATATCTAATCTAAATGTGACCTGCTCAAGTTTAAAACCATTTCACACATTGCCATCCACTGTCCTGAAGGCATGTCAGCACCTGGGGGATTTCAGAGCCTCTCTGAGCATGGAGGCCAGTGTTCAGAACCCATCTTGATGCTGTCGATGTAAAGCCTGTAGTTTAGTAAGCCAGCGAAACAACAAACCATACAGACGTGTGGCTTTTCTTTTGAAAACTAAGGCTTTTCCTTTTATCTGATGGCAGAGGTGGTGAGAATTAACACAACTAAAAATAACCAGAGCATTTTGCCCTACAATCTCTCTTCATCCTGTGGATCGATATGTCCTGAGCTTGCATCTCGTGGGTGAGATGACCTTGCTGTGGATTTGATGGGTCTTTAATCAACAGCATGGCTACGTGGGTAGGGCGTAGTCTAACGGAGTTTATAAATAACATAATTCAATTAAATTCAAACCAAGGTAAATCAGAAAATGTTCTCCTAAAGCTTCAAAACTTAATGGTCATGGAGAAGAACCTTTGTCATGGAAGAACCTTGCTGATAGTAGCAACATGTTGCCAAAACCTGGTTGTTCTTCTCTTCAGCAGCTGTTGGGATTTAGGAAGGGAGACAGAATTATAAACTCCCTTTTCCTAATTTACCTCTGAGTTGCAGGAAAAGAGGAGCAGGAGAAGTGCAGATCATGCAGATGTAGAGATGAATTGGGAATCTTAGTGCTGGCTCTTGTCATCACAACAAATACCTTTGTTATTTAAATACAGAGGGAACATTTGGTTTTATCCAGCTTTTATCCCTAAAATTAGCAAAAATTGATGACATTTGTCCCTTCCTGGAAAGCCGTGGCTCTTTCATCAGTACAGAGCTGGGCATGGTGTCCCTGGTGAGTCATCAGAAGAACACTGAGATTTAGCTTTGTAATTCTGGACTTTGGTAATTTCCTTGTATGTGAAGAAAGTGGTCTTTATTTTTACAGCTGAGAAAGAGTGATTGCATTCCTTTGAGATTCTGTTCCTAAGATGCAGGCTAGGCCCTATGTTAAGAGAAAGAAAAGCCATGAATTTATTTAGTTTTTAATATTTTCTTGTCATTTCTGTTCATTCATAATTAGGAAACTAGTTTATTGAGTCACTTAAGAAAGTTGATAGGGACTGTAAAAAAACAGAGAGGGCAGATAAGCACAGCATGTAGTGCTTGTGCACAACAAGGGAGGGTACACATGGGATTCTTGCAGGAAAAAACCCACTTTATGCATTTTTCCTTCCTCTCTGTGGGACTCCACCAAGTTAATGCAGCCAGCAGCGAGGCAAGTAAAAAGCATTTGGAGTGGGGGAAAACCTGAGTGTAATAAATAGAAAAACTCTGCAGCAAGTAACTCTGTCAGATGTGTTCAGCTCTAAATTATATCTGGAGTGTGCTGGGGCTGCTCTAGGAGAAAATAGGACTGGTTGAAAGGGGATAATGCACTTCACACATTCCGACTGCACCAAAGCATGCTACAGAAATGCTCTGAGAATCTCTGGTTACATTGATACTCCAGCTTTCAGCACTGCCTTGAATTTTCATCATTTCCATGCTCTTGGTGAGTCACAGAGTCCTTGTGGTTCACAGGGCATGAGTCAGCCTCCCCCAGGAACGGGGGAACCGATAATTAACCCAGGCCATTAGGGCAGTCAAACTCAGTCCAGTCTGACGGGTCTTCTGTCACACTTGATTTATTTAATTTGTGGCTTGATTAATATCAACTTTTATTAAAACTTCAATTTACAATTTTCCTATCAGTTTTGTGCAAAGTTCAAGGAAAAGATGGGAAAAGAATTAGAATGAAGTGAAATCCTTTGTGTCCTGCTTTGCTTTCTGCTGATGGGAGAGTTGCAGCAGGGAGGAAAGACCTGTGGATGCAGAGAATGCAAATTGCTCAGCATGTGGCCAGCCCTGACACAAGCTGGGTGTTAATTTATTTAAAGCTCATGATACTGTAATGAATTCAGGGTTTGCATATATTAGGTAGCAGTGGGGTAGGATGTCCAACTGGTTAGTCTGGTAGTATGGATAAAGTCCACTGTACTTCCTCCTTCACCCTTTGAAAGAATCAAACGAAGGAAGGAGGAAAGGAAAGGAAAGGAAAGGAAAGGAAAGGAAAGGAAAGGAAAGGAAAGGAAAGGAAAGGAAAGGAAAGGAAAGGAAAGGAAAGAGGAGAAGGAAGGAAAGAAAGGAAGGAAGAAAGGAAGAGAAGGAAGGAAGGAAGAGAAGGAAGGAAGGAAGGAAGAGAAGGAAGGAAGGAAGGAAGGAAGGAAAGAAGGAAAGAAGGAAGGAAGGAAAGAAAAGGAAGGAAGGAAGGAAGGAAGATCCATTATATAAGAGAAACAACATCCTTTTGATATTGGGCATGCCATGTCTTTTCATTCAGGTGAATTGAAAACTCAGATGAGAAAAGGCTGAGCTATTTAAATTTTATAGCTGTATAAATTATAGATAGAAATCACTCCTGGAATAGGGTGAATTACAATCATCGTGTACAAACCCACCATTCAAATGGCAGCTGATGGCTGAGTTTTTGCGAGGCAGTGATCACTTGGTAATAGTCGCTCATAATAATTTTATTTAAATTTCAGCAGTGTCCAGAGACTTCAACTGAGCTTGGAGCCACTGTGGAATTCTCTGCACAAACACTCTCCAGCTTTTTAGAGCAGGAGATAAGAATTGTTATTATTATCATTTCAGAGATTTAGAGAGATGGAGCAATTTGGGAAACAGCTCTCAGAGACGTCTAAGGCAGAGCATCGCGCTGCTGTTAGTAAGCAAAGAAATCCAGTCGATACTTTGTTGGCTGCAATTTAACTGTTGTGCTTTTTTTAAGCTGTGCCTTTTCTGCCTTTACTTCTTGGGAATATTTGATATTGCAGTTCAACTAATAAAATACTTCTGTTTAAGTTCTTTGACAACTTTTTTCCCATGAATGCAAAGTTCCATATATAACCCATAACCCCTGTTCAAAGGCAGCTTTCTCCTACTGAATATGCCTGTATTATGACTTTTGTTCTGATCTTATCTCTGAGCTCAGTTCATGGATTTTGAAGTTTCCCACCCCATAAAAAGGAACAGGAGAATAATAAATACAACGTTAAATTATGCATGGCCAAATAACGCATCAACCACTTTCATGTTCCCCAAATTAAAGGAAGGAAAGCAATTTGTGTTTAAACAAGGGCAGCATTTTCACTTTGTGGAGGTCACTGGAACACATTGCACTCATTAGATCCACAGCAACCTCAGGAAGAAGTTGCATCCTAGATAAGCACAAGCAAACCTTTAATGGATGGGCTGCAGATGCACCAACTGATTTGTATGTGTTAATTTTTTATGAATAATAGGGTTTTAAAGCTGATTTTGATTAATGAAATACAATCTACTTATTCCTTCAGCAGTCAGCCTGCAAGCATCTTAACCAAGTAATTAGCCTGTTTAGGTAAAGCATTAAATCTGCCTTTTGTTTAAAAATGGGTAAAATAAAAAATCAACCTGCTTTGGAAGGTAGGTGCTGTAAGGAAAAAACTTCACTGCTGTGAATGACCTAATTAGAAAAGTACAATAATGAGAGAAAACTTTTCAGAGCTTTGTAGTTCGAAATACAATAACCATGTCAATCACAGAAATTAAATTATTAAGTGGGAAAAGATGGGGGAAACAAAAATGACATCATTGTATTTTGCAGACTTCTACAGACTAAGGCAAAGATGGTTTTGTGAAATTGAGTGAGGTCAGGAATCTGACAGCCAATTTAGTGGCCATTATGGTGGACAAGTTCAGAAAGCTGAAGGAATCTTTTCTCACTTATTCTTCTAATTTACATCTGTGCCCCAGATGCTGTAGTGTGATCAGTTACGAACTTTGCACACTCTGTTATTTGTGAATTGGATTCCTTGGAAGACTGAAAACTGCAGGCAATTGACACCAATGCCTGTATCAACCACCTTATCTTGGGTTATTTTGCTTACATGCTCTGATTAATGACAAAACAGCCTGAGGAAGAAATATCTATTGAATAAGAGCAACTAGAGAACAAAGAGACTTTAAAAGACAGTGAAATGATGCAGAGACTGTCTGGAAAAGACACATGGAAGCTCGTCTTATTCCCAAGAAAAGAAATAACATATGGGTTGATCTGTTCCATTGCAATCTGTGATGATGTCCTCTCAACCAGAGCTTGTAGTGAAGCCTGAGATGCGGTGAGGCCAAATACAGGCATATTTGTGTTAATGAGATCATTCCTCAACACTCAAAAAATGTCAGAGCTGTTAAAACATTTCAGAAAGATTGCAGTCTGGCATAACAGCTATATTATACTGTGCTTCAATGAAATTATTCCTCCTCAACTAACTAAAGTCTTGTTTAGGTACAGCTTGAACAAACGTGAAAACTCTTGAGTGACAGCTCCACTGCTGCAGGAGGCAGGTTCAGTCCTTCAGTGGTGGTAGAGACTTTGTTGAGATATTTCTCTGATTCCATTTCATATCATCTCAAAACTCATCCAATTTTGATTTATTTAGTTTTAAACAGATCATCTATTTTTTTTTTCTAGTATTTCCTCTTTTTTCTCTGTGTTTCAGATACATCTCTTTCCCTCTGCCCTCCCATTTCCCCTTAGTTCTCACAGTAACATGCATTGATCTTTCCTTCTAGTGCCAAGATCCTCCTGGAAGGATGTCAACTATTTCCCTTAGGAAATTAATTGATTCTTCCAGGAAGAGAGGAAAGTAAGAAGAAATATTATATTTCTAAAACAATCTAAATTATCTGCTTCAGTGCATGTGTACATAGAATCATAGAATCATAGAATAGTTTGGGCTGGAAGGGACCTCAAAGATCATCGAGATCCAACCCCCAAGTCAGTCAAATCTTTTTTTTTTTCTTTTGTTTCAGAAGTTTTCCATTCTTGTGCCCCTTTAAGTAGAGAAACTTCTGCAAAATGTCACACAAAATCCCTCTATTTCTTCATTTTTTTTGTGATGGCAAAGATTTGATACATAAACACCATTTCATCCTGGAACTGTACTAATCCACATATTATTAATTTAAGTGTGTTTCCTCAATCCTTCTTAGGATGACTTTGGTGAAGATCCTCTGGCTGGTATTCAACGTGCTTGTCCTGCTAATATTTTCATGATTAGCCCATTCTCTCTCTTTTTGGATGAGAATTAGGATTTATTCTTCCACTACTCTGGAACCTTCTCACCCTTTCAGATCTCCCAGGGGGTTATTTCATAATTCAGTTACTGTTTCCTCCGCAGCTCTGACTGTGAAAGCTCCAGCAAAGCTGCTTAGCAAATAAGTGAGCTCACTTTAGAAAAAAAATTACTGGATTCACCAGGCTTTTACATTTGACAGATCGGTGCCATGTGTCGTTTCACTGTGGTCTCCAATTCCTTCACTCCTTTGTAATGTCTGCATCAGCAAAAGTGGGTTGTCAACCTAAAAGTGACATGAACTATGTATTTTGCCCTTTTCTTTCTATCAATACATTTTTGAAGGCTTTTAGTGCATTTCTGTTTTATTTCCCACCCTGTTTCGTACCCTCAGAAGATTCCAAACACAGCTTTCCATCAGAAAAGGTTTAGAAGTGAGTTCCAAGAAGTGAAATGTTGCTATCTTTCCACATTCAAAGGGCAAATCCTAGGACCAGGACAATGCTTGGAAGTCATTAGTGAAAATGGAAATGGGAAAACTGCTGCTTTTATTACAAGCATTCTGGCACAATGACATTATAAAGGCTCTGACCATTGCCTCAACAACCAACAGCCTCTTGGTACACCCTTTAAGTTCAATGATGCTGCCTATAGAAGCAGTACCATCCTCTAAAGATGCAGAAGTAAAGGAACAGTCTGTCCAGAGAGGGTTTGGGGTCCGCTTCTCTGGAGACATTCAAACCCTTCCTGGACACCTTCCCATGTGACCTGATCTGGGTGTTCCTGCTGTGGCAGGTGGATTGGACTAGATGATCTTTTGAGGTCCCTTTCCATCCCTGACACTCAATGATTCTGTGGAACACAGATCAGTTAAAACCAGATCCTAGCCAGCATGCCTCAGTTGGTGGAGAGCCCATCTGAGAGGTGGGGATGAGAAAGCACTAAAAGGCCATATTGCTGGTTCATCACTAAAATGACTCCACACATTTGTCATGGGGATACATTTATTTTTAAAAATGGCCAGATGCTTTTTGCTGCGACGCCGTTAGACCATTTAGAAAAGTCAGAAATGGTTGTACAGTCTGTTAATGTGTTACTGGAGTGAAATCCTGCTGCACATTTAGGGCTGGATTCTGTGGAGAGCAGCCAATGCTTGTAGCATTGATTACAAGGTCTATGCCTAAGTACTTCCCTGCCTGATTTATGAGCAATGCATTATCATTCATTGAGTGACAGAGCGAGCCACTAGATTTGTTAATTGGACAGTAAACCACACTTTCACTCCCATGTAACAGCATTTTTCATTAAAAGAGAGACGTACCTAACATTTAATAAAATGCTTAAATAAATGAATGGATGGATAGAGAAGTGTTGAATGCAGACTCTTTGCTAGTTTCAGCAGAAGGGAGGAGTGTACAACGTGTTTATTAATTAGTCTGGCAAAGTATAATTAAAGGGCTGTAAACTCTGTGAGGAAGCTAACCAGCCTTGCAATAAATACCAGTTTCTTGCTGTGGTAGGTCAGCTAGGGCTAAGTAAAGGGGTAACCATAGAATCATAGAATAGTTTGGGTTGGAAGGGACCTTAAAGATCATTGAGTTCCAATCCCCCTGCCATAGGCAGGGACACCTCCCACCAGATCAGGCTGCTCAGTGCCTTGTCCAGTAACCTGCACAGAAACTCATTCTTAGTGTGGAGGCAATATATATATATATATAAGTTATCACCATGAAAAATACAGCTGACCTTGCAGATTCAAAGACAGCAGATTGTAATGTTTTCACAAGTTCACATAATTTTTTTTTATCTCCTAGCAACTGGATGTCATTTACATATTTTACCACATTGAGCATTTTGAAGAGTTTTTTCAGATGGCTGTTGTCGGAAAAAAAATCATTGTAGTGTAGTTCCTGGAAGACTGTTGTCTTTTATAACTGCTCCTAATGTCTTTATGGCAAGCTCTGAAGCTACATAAAAGATTTTGCTGCAGGAATTTGATATTACAAGCACTTTCAGTTATTTTGTGGTGTATACAAAAACACTGGGGTCTGAGTTCAAGAACTGGCACAGCTCCTGTTGACATCAGTCTGAGATGCATGAGCATAAAGTATAAGTATATATATGTGTATATGAGATTACATATGCTTTTTATATATATGTGTAAACTTTATATGTGTATATATACATTAAAATATATATATATTCGCTTTATATACACAGTTGATCACACTCTTAATCTGAGGGTCAGACTTTAAGTCCCCTGTCCAGGTAAAAGGCTTGCCAGAGCTGGGTTGATGGTTGGATCTGAAAGATCCCTTTCAACCTAGGTGATTATGTTTATATATGTATATTTGTAATAAGTTAAAAAAATATTTTTCTTCACTTATAATCAGACTTCTGCTCATCAAATACCTTCTGGCTCATGCAATAGCAGGGCTTCTGTTAACAGATAGGGGTACCAGCAATGGAAAGGGAAGGACAGGACAGTGCCTCCCTCTGAATTAGGCTGGACACTTTTATTTGTGGAAGAAATCTTTCATTCTTGTACCACTAATTGTAATAGATGGTGAAATTTCAGAAGATCATGTATAAATCTTGGGTTTTCTCCATACTGAAGCCAGGAAAATACTGGTTCCAGATGCAGACTTCATCCAGAATATATGAGGGTAACTTAAAGCTTGCTACTATGTCATCGATCCAGTCTTCTCTTTCCTGTAGCTGAGAGGCAGGAAGGCTCCTTGCAGGACTTGAGCTGCTGCAGTGAAATAAGGGCAGGACTCAACTGCAGCCCCTGGAAACTCATTTGAGCTCATGTCAGCCTCATCACCTGAGCCCATGAAATCACAAGTTGGAGCTGCATTTGACAAGGTCTGAACTCAGTGGCTTAAAATCTCTTTGGCTCACAGAAAGAAATGTTTGGAAATGTAACAGCAGATCATGCCTATGGGGAAGTTTGTCTGGTGGCTGAGGGCTGAACAAAGTGAGTGGGAGAGTAGAGATGCCAGTAAGCATGGTATCAGATGGGCATCACTTGCAGAGATCCAGGGAAAAGAGTCAGGATTTGTAGAATCATAAAGTGGGAAGGAGCCTTCAAAACCCAACCCCCCTACAGTGAACAGGGACATCCTGCACTAGATCAGGTTACTCACAGTCTTATCCAGCTTGGTTTTGAATTGTCTACAGGGAAGGGGCCTCCACCACCTCCCTGGGCGACCTGTTCCAGTCTCTCACCACCTTCATGGTGAAGAAATTCCTAAGATCTAACCTAAACCTGCCTGTCAGATTCAGGCTTTGTGGAACAAAACACAGACATTTCCAGACCAAACTCTGGCTTTTCCCTGCGATGCAAAAGCTGTGCTGTCCCACTGGAAATTACCCCAGGCTGATCTGCCCCAGGCTGATGTGCCAGCACAGTCTATCCAGAATCACTTCTTAAGGTGATCTGTAACTTAACAGCAAGCTGAAGTCGTGAGTGTTGTACCTGTCCCTGCCATTAGGAGTTCACTTGTGGTCTCTATAAATCGCTCTTGGGTCCCACCAATTTTCTTTCAATGTAATTGATGGTGTGCTCCTTTCTCTATCCTGGCAATTTTGTGTAATCAATTATAGCACCCCAGTCGGAGCAGTTGCTTTGTGAAATTTGTGAGATGACACAGACCTCATGCAAGCTGTACAAAATTACCAATTATGGAACTACACAATCTTTCCGAGTGCACCATAAAGTGTCGTTATTTACCCTAGAAAGAGAATGTCTAAACAGATCGGTTTCTCATCAGATGCCATCGCTCAGGGATCTGAAAAATATGGAAATGCCTGCTTTTAAATCATCTGTATGCCTGAAACAGCATAGGAAATTAGTTTCTTGAGCTATTTTTATGTTTTTTCTAGCTTACGGCTAAATCATGTATTATGGTGAATCATTAACTGCTGACTTTTATAGCTAATCTTTATATAGCCCATTTTTAGCCTCGATGATATTTTTGAAACCCAAGATCTTGCAGGCTACAAATACACACCAGACAATGCAATTATCCTCTTTCCACACGTCTCCAACTTTTAGTCCCCCCCCTCTCTGGAGAGAACACAGGGAAAGAGTGACCTTTATTTAGAGCCTGCTTTGTATTGTTGCTTTGACTCCTTCTCCAGCCTCACCTTCATGGGGAGTGATTCTCATCATCATTGGGGAGAGATGCACAATTCAGTTCCTGCCACACATCAAATCCCCACTGATTTGCTGCCCGAGCTGAAATAGCCAACATCTGCAATACCAAGTGCTCTGCATTCACTCCCTGTCACCAGGGAGGGGACAAATCACTTCCAACTGATTCCTGTTGGGATAAGATTGGAGGCCCATATCCCTTTGCTTGCTACATTTCAATTGAGAACAAGCCAGGCCTTTAAAACTCCTGTAATTTCTTTGTATGGAAATGCAGATAATCAAATCTTTTTCTTGCCAGAGACAATGTGATTTTATGCTTTGATTTATTCTGAAGCATTTGATTTGTAGTTCTCTCAAGTCCCACAGCGTCCTGTTGGAATTGAATAAAGCAGTGGGTAACATCCCAATGAGAGTTTTCAGGAGGGAAAGGAAATAAAATAAATAAAGGAAACGTCACCAGAAAGATCCTTGATGAAACCTGAAGCTTGTAGGTGTTTTAGCACATGTAAATCTTGGTGATAGATAAAACTGAGGATGTAAATAGACAAGTATGTGGGTTTAACACCATATGTGTAAAAACTCAAACTGTGGAGAAGTGCAGGAAACCTCCATTGGGACCATGAAGCCCATGGGTGTGGGATCTCATTATGCTGCCAACAGAAATGCCTGACATGGCCAGAGGTTGAACAATATCTCCTGCTGAGAGCTGTTCATTTGAAAGGAATACTAAAATGGATAGGAAAATAAATTAGGAAAGGAGTGAGGGAGAATGGGAGTGAGGCTGATGGTCTAGGTGTCATCTTCATCCCTGGGCATGGATTGCACTGGGACCAGTCTGCACTGCTGATTAAACATGAAGAAAAAATAATAAAGTGCTTTGGGGAAAGGGGTTGATGTTGAAATGGGCAATGTACTGTCCCGGGTACAGTGAGGAAAGGAGTGAAAGCTGGAAGGGTCACTAGTAGTTTGTGAGATATAGACATGTGAGAGTCCATTCCATGAGACTGTATACAAATATTGGTTGAATTTCTCTTTAGGATCTACCTTTCAGATAGAAGACTAAAAGGACCACTAAAAGTACACTAAAAAATAATGCTATGTTTTTGATTGCTCCCTTTCTCAAGAAGCTCTCAGAATTACTCACTACTCAGCACCTCCTCTTCATTAGATTTGAAAGTACTTCACAATATTTTGTTTTTTTAAGGAAACAGAAAAAAAAAACCACCTTGGTAGTTCATATTAATGTATTCAATATTAATTGAATGATCTGATTCAAACTGACAAATTGAGCTGCCTTGGTTAAATTTCAGCTATCAAAATTACATATTTCCTTTTTTTCGAGGACAGAATGGAAAAAAATCAAACTATATGAACTTTATTTACCTGGAAACTTGCCAAGTAGCTCTGTTTTCTCCTTAATTTTGGGACTTCACATTTAGGGTTTGTTCAGAATTAATCTAAGTTTGGATGCAGATGATACCTCTGTATCTCCTTCACTCTGTCAGTGGCTCACAACTACCATGAGGTCCTGTAAGGCAATCAGGGTACCAAAGAATTAATCTGTTTGAATCCATCAATTGAAAATAAAAGAATATTTTTGTAAAACAGGAAATTTCAGCTGTGCAGCTGCCAGATGCACTTGGTAGCAGAGGACAAGAGTCTGGAACGAGAGGTGTGTGAATTCCAGGACTGGGAATGTGATGGACAGCACAAGAGCTGAGTGAGAGGTACTGGGGTTCATGTCACCTGTAGTTTGAGATGGTAAAGAGGTGTGTGATGGTGCTCAGGACTTGCTAAGTCAGTTCACAAAAAGGTAATTAATGGACCCAGAAAAGAGAAGAAAAATTGACTCAGGCTGAAGCCAAGGTTTTAATATTTTTGAGATGGAGAATATAAAATTAATATAAAAAGGGAGTTGGGAGCTCAATTTAAAGATAAGCCTCATCATAAGCACTTGTCCTGTCTCTTAGAGGGAAGGAAGACAATTCATTCTCACATGAGGATGTAGCAGCGAGGCAGAGAATATTATGCATTAGATGGTAAGTAATGATGCTTTAAGGAAGAGAATATAAGATTTTTAAATTTTTCACAGCTCTTCTTGTTGTAATTTGTGGCCAGGAAAACAATCAGACCTATAAAGCTCTGTGCTGATGCAGCAGGATGGTCAGTGGCATCTCAAATGCCTTTTCTCTGGAGGAGGTTAAAGCCTTGTGGGTAAACTTTTACATAAACAGAAGGTTTATTCACAGTAGTCAGGTGCCTTTCTCCCAAACTGAAGGCATCCTTTTCATTAAAATTATCCAGTTCTCCCTTTCCCCTGTGGGCTCCAAGGGTGTGTGTCCATAGGGGCGGGCACAGGGAGCGTGTTCCTGCTGCCTTTGGATGTCTCACAAGTCTCTCTGTGTGTGCCTTAATAGCCTTCTGAGGGAACTGAAGTCTCATTTTGTGTGACTCTGAATTTAAATCCAGGTCACAGAGATGTTAAATAGCAAATGACACATTTACTGTGCCACCCAGCTGCCTTCTGTAATGCAGCAGGAATGCTTTCTGAGCGGGGATGGTCTGCCAATATTAACTTGCATACAGGTTGCTGTGTGGTGGATGCTAATGTTAAAAAATAAGGGAAAAAGAAAATATGAAAGGGATTGCTGCTCACATTTAAATAGCTACTTATTCCCTTTGCATCTTCTCTCCTGAAGTGTTAATGCTCTTTCCTGACTGAAGAATTCCTAAAGCCATTAGTTCTTTGCGGTTTAGACTTTTACATTTATGATTATTATACCAAAAAAACCCCCCAATGATTCCAGTTTCCAGGTCACCAGAAATCAAGATTACTGTCAATATGCCATCCTAACTCCTGTGCTTAGTTAAAAGTCCAAATTACCACTTGGGTTTATGATACTGTCTGTAATGTTCTCCTTTTGTAAAGGCACACACTTTATTTCTCAGGGAGGAAAGCTGTTTTTCAGAGGCTGTTGCATTATTGCAGCCTTACGAGCAAATAATGAAGTTGGACACCTGCATTCTGTACAAAAAGGCTTTTATCAGGCAGATGGAGAATGTGCTCTGGGGCATCAAAAAGCCTCATCACAAGATAGAAAAGATGGGGATATTGGGGTATTCGCTACACAGATGTCCTTTCTGGAATAGTACTGCAAAATATATACTCAAAAAGAAGCTAAATTGACTTTTGACCAATAGATGGAGACAAAAAGTGTTTTTCTTCATTCCCCTCTCTGTTCCACTCCTACTGAGTAAGTCAATTTACCTGCAGTTCCTTCTCTGGTAGCAAGTTTGTTCAAAGTAGGTGGGTTTCTCCCTTTTTTTTATTTTTTAATTTTTCTCTATGAATACTAGCACTCTGCTGAGAGCTTTCTTAAGCAACACAGTGTGTTTTCCCTGAGGTCATGATGCTGTTGTAATGGTATGAAATGAATTTTCAGGTCTGCTTCAATTTTTTCAACATCATACAGACACTTTTTGAGCTTCAAGTCCGGCAACTGCCACCTTGCTAAACTTCAGGGCATTTTCTTTGCCAACTCTGGAATTCAAAGTATCTATCTGATAGGATCTCAGAAAGTTTTGGGTTGGAAGGGACCTGAAAGGTCATCTAGTTCCAACCCTTCTACCATGGGCAGGGACACCTCCCACCAAATCAGGTTACTTAAAATTGGGGAACCTTTCAGCCCCTGTGTTGTGGGACTGGCCTCTAGAAACTTTTGGAGCCCACCAGGATCACCATCACCCCCTCTAGTGACATGATTTAAGGCTTACGGGATAAATGGAAAGCCATAATGACATGGTATGAGGTACTGGAACCAAAAACCTTCTGACTTCACCTTACATCTTGTTAAATATGTCTGGTTTATATAGTTCCTAGAACCTCTTATTTCCTATGAACTTCACAGGTGTTCATACCTAAACATGGAACAACTCAGCCACCAAGTCTAAGAACATGCCACACTTTTATTCCCAAATTCTAATTAAACTCTGACACTGTTGTCTTATAAATCTAATGTAGATAAATATGTGCTAAGATAAAAAAAAAAAAAATTCCACATGAAACCCCTCAAACTCCAGTAGTGTTCCACCATCTGCTGATTATGTTCTGATTAGTGGTAGTGAATCAGTACCTATTTCAGATCCATGAATCTACACATAATTTCAGTTTAGCTCTGATTTCCTCTAACTACAAACTACTTTCTTTAATTTATAAATAACTTCTTACATATTCCACTCATGCCTGGTGAATGTAATTAACATTTTCTCATGGAAAACTTGTACCTATAAATATCAAGGGCCATGACACACATTATTAATTTTAAAAAATGACAGGTGCTGTTCATTTTGCGAATATATAAATAACTTGCCAAAAATGTGTAATAAATGTTCACATCACCTTTCTATTAGGTATAAATGCATTTATTTTATGGTTATTAGGAAGGAGACATGAGAGTACTTTTGTAGTACTTAAATATTGCAGAAGGATCAAATTAATAAAACCTGGAATCACTGCTGAGTACTAAACACCCTTTCCCATACACACAGCTAATTTCCCTCCTGAAGGAGGTTTCTAAAATGTTTGCATTCAAATAGAATGCAAATTAGACACAAATTTTATCCTATCATCAGGGCACCCTGGCATTTGCACCTTTCCCCTATTACTTGCTTTTCCTTTTGCAAACAAGGGTTTCATTGCCCTTGGAACACTGTTTGTGTTTGGTGCTATTTGGTGCCTTTAAATTGAAAGTTAAAAATTAGTTGGTGACTTATGGACCTTTTGAACAACATTAAAGTGAAAATCCTCAGCATCAGTCTGAAGAGGAACTTTGATTGAAACCATAGGAACAAGAGTTTGATCTTCAGTGCAATCTTCTGTGTGCTCACTGGATGGAAAATCAACCAACTCACTTTGAGAAATTGAAAAAAAATCAAGACAGAAATAATATGTGAAAATGTTTTATAATGCAGATCTTTTTAGAGAATTTGTGAAAAACTCTTTCTGGCTGTGGTGTGATCCAGCTGTTAGTGCTGCTTCTTTTCTCTAGCAGCTCATGCTTTCTTTGGGATTGTCTCCCTGGCCTTCTTTCCAAGACTTTGGTCTCACTATCTATGAGGAATTTCCTGGGCAGCTGATACGAGAAGTTTTCCTCTTCACAGCTTATCTTCTCATAATTAAACAAACACTTGGGGTTTAAACACAGATGCTCAGTTTCCAAAATCTATCTACAAACAAGCAACAAAAGTCCCTTAAACACAACAAATTTTTTTAATCACCCACTTACTCTGGATCTTCTCATGTTTTGGTGGTGGTGGTGCAGCTGCAACGTTCTTCTGCCAGCTGAGGATGTAGGGTTTGGAGGATGAAGAGTGTCTGACTTGCTCCTGAAGCTGCATTTCCTCTTTTCTCTGATTTTATGATAGATTTTCTTCTTGGCTGGTTGGTAGATCCTTGAGATCTTTCT
This sequence comes from Turnix velox, assembly GCA_013400935.1. Taxonomy (NCBI): domain Eukaryota; kingdom Metazoa; phylum Chordata; class Aves; order Charadriiformes; family Turnicidae; genus Turnix; species Turnix velox. The sequence goes on from VZTY01003681.1 coordinate 810,555, forward strand.
TTTCTGGCATGCATGAACAAGGCTTTCCTTTGACATGAAATATTCATAGAATGAAATGCTTTAGAACATGTTACAGGACTAATAGCATTTAATCCTGGTCCCAACCCTTCCCCCAATTCATTTAACCCCAGAAAAGTGAAATTCTGCTGGGAGTTAACATGGAGCTGTGACTCAAAAATAAGGTAACAAGCATCAGAATGGGCTGGAGTAAGTATGTTGTATATAAAATTGCTAATTATTTAGCCCTGAGTACATAAGGGGTTTATTTAAAAAAGCATTTTAGTGTAGGTAAACATGATTGGTTGGGCTTGAGCTATGCAAAGTTTTAACTTGTTTTCTAATATACCCTGCACCCAATTCTCTTCACTTGGCCTAAATTTGGCCATCAACAAGTCTAGATCAACAGAGGATTTGCTTAAGAAAGGAAAATTAATTTTTACTGGGATTTAGGGTTTATTTGAACCCACTAAAGAGAGGGTAGCCCTATATTTCACCTTGATTAAAGAAAAGAGAAGCTTAGTATTATCCAATTACACCAAAATGACATTATGATTTATTGTGTCAAACGTTGCCTTCTCCTTCTAGCACCACAAAGGTCGGTGACAAAACAAGTCTGCTGCATGAGACCAAAAAAGAACCTGGTCATGTGAATAAAAGCCAGGAATGTGATTTTTAATTTTCAGTGTCCCTGACTTTGTGGCAGGGAGCCAGAGTGGAACATTTCACTGGCTTTTAGAAATAATTGTATGCAATGCTTTTCTCAGAGGAATCCAGCTGAGCTCCCTGGAGAGCTGAGCTCAGGGCTAAAGGAGTAGTTAAGAGTATGTTAGAAAAAATATTTGCAAACTTTTACTTATGGTATAATCTGCTGTTATGGGATCCCTGCTGATTTACTTTTATTTTTTTAATGGCAGAGGGGAGAAAGAGGTTGCTTAAAGACAACTTCATAGAATCAAAGAGTGGATTGGGACCTTCAAAGGCCATCTAGTCCAGCTTCCCCTGCAGAGAGCAGGGATGTTTTGCACTAGATCAGGTTGCTCAGAGCCTCATCAAGCCTGGCCTTGGATGTCTCCAGGGATGGGGCCTCCACCACCTCTCTGAGAAACCTGTTCCAGTGCCTCATGGTGAAGAACTTCTTCCTAATGTCTAATACAACCTTGTCCCATGTTCTGTGGCTCCATGCCCTGGCTAATGGCCCCTCCCCAAGCTTTCCTGCAGCCCCTTCAGACACCAAAAGACCACTATGAGGTCTCCCTGCAGCCTTCTCTTCTCCAGCTTGCTTTGTCACATGTTGGCATTGCCCTGTGTCATCATGCAAATTGTTTCTAATTCTTCAAATTTGTGCAGTTAAAGTGTAGAAACATCAGCCATTTCATCTAATATGTCTTGTAAATCAATATTATTTAGAAATTAAAAGTATAAATAGCAGAGGAAGTAAAGGGCAAACATCTAAGATTTGTTCATTCATATATGCTGTTGAGCATCTTCTGAACTGAGTTGCTCATTTGTTTTTTGTAAGACTACAAATAGTATGATTTTAATATGATCTTGGTGACATTTTGCAAGGAATTATGGGAGACTTGGTCGTTAAATAACTTCCTTCAATTACTTTGATCCATGTGAAATGGAAAATATGATTATCTTTAATGTGAAGACCCTTTGTCTTTTGGATGGAAGAGCAGCTCAAAACTCACACTTCATTTTTCTATTTTTCCAAAGTGTTTTGCAAAGTGGCCTCTTCACATGTTAGACACTGGGGCACAGTAAGCAGAGAGGCAAAAGACCACAGAGGTTAGCAGTGATTTTTCAGCTGACTGCAGTGAGCTTTGATGTGGTTGGCAATATTTAAGTTTTCAAACACCTTCATTGTTCCTGCAGTTTAAGTCCAGAAACTGCAATGCAGAAAAGGCTGAAATTAGTCAAATAAACCAATTGTTCTATAGAAATAAGTAATTGGCCAGTGCTACAAATAGACATCTTGGCAAGAAAACACTCCAGCTTTGTTCTTCTGCTCTTATGATGTTACCAAGAGCCCTCAACAGAGCTTTAAGTTTGTGTTACATGGATGTTTGTCTTGTGACCTCTATAATTTGAAACACTGTCTGTGCTCTTTTCTTGCACTTTCATCACTTTGTCTCTCTTGGTCTCTTTTTGCAGAAGGTCTCCATTTCATACAGGCTTAAGTGATTCAGATGAATTAAAACAAGCTCCTCTGCAGACAGTGTTATTTCAGTTTATGTGACCTATTCCACTTTACCAGAGATTGCCTGTGGTGCAGAAATCTGTTACTCATGGAAACAATTTCCTGTGTCCAAGACTTTAATCTGTTTCTTTAAAAAAAAATATTTAAACTATGGTAAAAATGATTTATAAGGTTTAAAAAGTCTTTGCATTAGTTTAGCTAGATTAATTTAAAATCATGCTAAGTCAAATAACAACTTGGTTTAGATAAGCCCTTACTCTTTCTGTATCTTTCTCTTTCACATGTCCCTTGTTCTTATGATCTCTCATGACTATGCATTTTACATGACAAGTTTGGGTATAATTTAACAACATGAACTTTTGATCTCTTTCCCCAGCAGCTGTGGGAGATGGTCATGTTTTGAAAGAAGATAGTTGTAGCTCACTGTTATAAAAATAGTGCTCCTAAAGATCATGGAATCTAACCACATGCCCAGTCAGCTAAATGGCTGGGGAACAGTCTTTGAAATCCAAAACACAGGATTTTATTTTTTCTTCTTGCTGTAACTGGGTTGACTTCATTTTGGAAATGAAAAGAGGTTGGTTCCATATTAAGAAAAGGGCGAGGTTAGATTAGACATTAGGAAGAAATTCTTCACCATGAGGCACTGGAAGAGGCTTCTCCGAGATGTGGTGGAGGCCCCATCCCTGGAGACATCCAAGGCCAGGCTTGATGAGGATCTAAGCAACCTAATCTAGCGCAGGATGTCCCTGCTCACTGCAGAGGGATTGGACTGGATGGTCTTCGAAGGTCCCTTTCAGCTCAACACATTCTATGATTCTAATATCATTGCCCAACTCCACCATCTGTGTGCAGAGACTTGATACATCAGGTTCACAGGTCTGGAGATATTTGCACATATATTTTATCAAGTCAGGGCATATATGATGGGGGAAGAACACAGCTGCAATGGAGATAATTATTGAAGCTCTCATATAATGCAGAGAAACTGTTGGAGTGAAGCTTAGGCAATTTCTAGCTAAGCATTTATAAAGGTGGGAATTTTGGAAGAAAACTTCATGGCATGCATATGGAGGTATCAGTGCCACAGAGAACTCTATCAGGCAGTTTGACAGTAGGTGGGAACAGTGGAGTGAAAGTAGGCAACGACATGGATTATATAGTCAATGAGTGGGAAAATTGTCATGGAAGGTTGAACAGGTAAAACAGCTAATCCAATGTTACATTAATTGCGTGGTACAGGTGAGTGGGATGGATCAGCATCCCTGGATTAGCATCCCTGCCTTCATTTCAAGCTTCTAAAACCAGACTGTGATGCCCCTTAGCAAAAATGAATACATGAATGGTATTACCCAAGCACTCCTCCTGGATTTAAGCACTATTCAAATTAATAATGAGGAAAGAAAAGTTCAGAAAGATTCCGTGAATAGAGTAGTGTCTTTTCCAGAGTAAAAAAATCAACACCCCAAAACTTCTCAAAACTTCTTGAGTAGTGACTCAGCTCTGGGCTCTATCGGTGGGATTCAATACAAGACTAACTTAAATGTCAGTATCTACATGCAGCCAACGTGTCTCATCTGCTGTGCCAGAAGAGACCTGATCAATAAAGCCAATGAACCCTGGGGAGTGGCTGGGCTCCTGCTCCCCATCACGTTGCTCTGCAAATTCCTCTGCCTGCATGCACTGGATCTCCTGTGGTGATGGGTTTTTAGGCATCTGGCTCATATACAGGCATGGAAATTCAAAGTGGCATGGAAATTCAGTCTCCCTGTACTGCAGCTTTCTTGCCATGACCTCAGCCAGTCACACTGTTTTGGAGCTTTTAAACTTTTAACTCCACCTAAATGAAGTTGAGCTGGTAGAAGGTCCTGTATAAATAATGAAATAATACATCTGATTGAAATGGCTGCTGTCTAACCAGTAGAAATAACAGAAGGGATTAAATTAAATTCAATATACACATTAGCCACTGAACTACCCTGCCATAAGAGAAAGAAGAGTGTGGTCTAAAGAGTTGTCTCTCCTTCCTCCCACAGCTTTATAATTATATCTTCAGGGAAATGCCACAGCTCAGCATTTAACGATCTGCCATCAGAGACATTTATGAGGAGATTTTTTAGGGTAGGAGAGATTTGAGGGTATCTTTTTCACAAAAAATAGCAATTTTTGAATAGTCTGGCAGTTTGCCTAGTGGGGCGATGATCTGTGTATTTACATATCATGTGAAGTTAATAATTCTAAGTTTTTCCCCCCAAGAAAATCCACAACAAGGTCATGGTCTCCCTGGAAATGTTTGGAAAATAGAGCATAAAACGTGGACATTGTCAGTCTGTCACTGCCCCCAGCAGATCTGAGGGGTTGGTGAGAGCACAGCTGGTCAACCCAGTGATTCTGAATGTTTTCCATGAGAGATGGCTTCAGGAAAATCCAGCCCCTTTGCAACACTTAACTATGGGGTACACTGGAAAAGGGGGAGACATCTGCAATGTAGGAAGCAGTGGGATGATGTATTTGTGCATTACTAACAGATGGCACACCCTGAACAAATGGAAAAATTAACAAAATTTTTTTCCTAGTGCCAGACTGTAAATCAAAGTGAAATATGCTTTGTAGCTGTAGCTGGTATGCATATGCAGGTATTAATATTTTTGAGGCAAAATCTAGAAGTCTGGATGATGACTAATCTATTAAGTTCTCAGCATGAGTAACCTGGACTGAGCCGCTCCATTCTCCATTTTTAAAAATCTTCCCCTCGAGAGCTATCACCAGAGCTGGCAGCAGAAGGTAGTGGGAAATAGCAAAGCTATCCTTAATTTGGGAAATAGCAAAACTACCCTTAATTTGGGAAACAGGGACCCTCAAAAGGCAACAGGGATTGGGGAGGGGGTGCTCCCAAGTCACATCCCTGTGACTTGGGAGAGGAGCCTCTGGGTGATGCCCAGAGGTGAGGTGGAAATGTGAGTAGGATAGTTAAATGGACTCAATGGAGCTGATGTAAGCTGAGTCAAATTCAAGATGGATATCTTTTTGTGTGCTTGTTTGTTAGGAAAGATGAAATTGGTTCTCAAAGGCACCCCCGGGGGTGTTGATATGCAGCGCCGGCAGCAGGCTTTGGCGTCCCAGAGTGCTGGGGAGTGAATGTCAGCTCGTTTCATCTTTGTCAGCCTGGGCCTCCCTCCCTTCATCCTCTGAAAAGAGAGTTTAAAAGGATGCATTTAAAGAAATGTTTTCAAGGTTTGCTCGAGGAAGTGTGCTGCTGGGTATCTCCCCAGTTTAGTTTAACCCTTTGCTCTGCAGGCAAAGGATTCCAGAGCTCCCTCCAACGTATCAGTTCTTACTGAAGCTTGTAGTACAGAGATTGCTTTGTGACTCAGGAGGAAAATAGCTGTGTGTGTGCTGGACACTGTTTAAAAAGTCAGTGCTCACCAGAAGGCAGCAAATGTTAGGGCTTGCTGTATCTAGAGCCAGTCCTGTCCTTGTCTCTCATTCAAATTCTCTCTATATATGTGTATGTATGCATATATCTTCCAGTATCTATCTATCTATCTATCTATCTATCTATCTATCTATCTATCTGTCTATTTATCTATCTACACATCTACCTATTTATCTATCTCTGTATACATATCTCCATATATATATATCAAGGTGTTGGTAAGGAAAGAAACTGATGTTATTTCATATAAAGAACTTAAAAATAAACATTTTCACATCTGATTTTGACACAAAACAAGCAATTCTCAAAGCTTCGGTGCATAAACTTTTAAAGATTTGTCCAGTCATTCAGAATGTGCATTGGCATTTGTCAGATCCTTTGGATTCTCTTTCATGAGGCTTTTACAGTCAGGAAAGAGCAGCTCGTAGGTCTCTCCTACAGAAGCCTCCTCTCCCATAGCAGAGATTTCCACTTCCCAGGGAGCGGAAGACAGCACACACTGCTGGGCTTTATTGCAGAGCATTGCACCAGCTGAAGAAATGGATCCACTCATTCAGGACAAGTAAGCAAATTCAGCTGGCTGATGAAAGGGAGCCTAGACAACAGTGTTCAAACACTCACTCCCATTTCCTCCCAACTCTCCCCTTACACACACACCCGCCTCCCGCCCTTTTCTCCCCCCCCACCAGATGTCTGGTTTCAGTTTTAAAACATAATAACATTTCATTAAGGAGCCATAGCAACCCTTCACTAATTTGTGAAGAGTACATCGTGAGCTACATTCTGTACTTATCAACATTTGAGCACTTTAGATCTTGTTTCATCTCATTAGTGGATGTTTATGGGACCTGAGGGTTTCAGCACTCTCTGACTCATTAGTCAGCCTGTGGCAGTGCAGGTTATATACCACAGCAAAGCATTTCCACAGCCTTTAAATGCTCTTACAACCTTCAGCAGGAGTTCAGTCAAAAACATTTTCTCACCTGAAACAGTCAGAAAGGAATGTGCTAAGGTGTGGGGTTTTTTTAATATAAAACCACCACTTAGGATAACACCATGTGTCTGAAAGTCAGATTGTGCTCAGTCACAGAAAACAGTGCCACTGAAGAGATGGAATTTCAAAATGCTGGATGGTTAAATTGCTGGCTCTGGAAAATTTAGCCATGGAATGTCTTTAGCAGGGAACTGCAGATCAGAAGAATGTGTTGTGTTGCAAGTTGCTTGGTTTTAACATCAGGAATATAGTAATCCTCCTTTTCTCACACACTCACTGGACCAAAGCTTTTCTCTTTCCCAAAACGTTGCAATTAACAAAGATTCATGCATGATCTGATTTGTATGAAAATAAATGTTCCTTTTTTTCTACTAAATTTATTTAGTGTGCCATTTAGTAAATTGTCAGCAGCATCTGTTGGAGAAAGGCAAATAAAATACTGATGCAGGAGGAGGCAGTTCATTCAGATTACTGGTGTGTAGTTCCATGTACTGTGTAAAAATTCCCTTAGTGTGTAATTTAGTAGAAATTAATCCACCACACTGCTTTTAGTAGTTTTCTTTCTAGTACTGTTTTTCTTCCCCATCATCGTGATGTACAGTTTTCTCTGGCATGCACTAACAAATAGGAAAAACAAATACAAGTGTGAATTAACAGCGTGGTGTAAAGAAATGGCATCTTAAATTTGTTTACAATACGCTGCAAGTCAAAGCATGGCAAATTGCTTTATTAATAAGCAGATGATAGTCATGTTAATTAGGAAATAACAGAAAAAAATGTGCCACTTGTGTGATAATTGCCTTATTAACACTGTGTAGATTGTATCCATTTTTTCAAGGATTAATGTGTAAGTCAGATTCACAAGTTGTGCTTTTGCAAAGATAGTAGAGATTTGCTCCTTTATAGGTGGAGCTCTGCTGCTGTAATTGGGAGGAGATAACTGGTAAGGTCCTTAAAATTCTTTGCCAGAATGGAAATGCGATGAAGATCAGCATCAGATCTTATCTGAATAAATATTTCTGAATTTTTACAGTTGCTCCATGGCAAGCTGTGCTTATGGAATAATAACTTTACAAATTGGAAATCTCCAGCCTCATTCATCAACTGTACCTACACATGCATTGCCTGAGTTTGCTACCAATCTTTTATGCATGAGTCGTATTGTGGGTTTGATGGGAAATGAAAAACCCAGGAGCTCATTGAAGGGACTTGGATTTGATAAAAAGAAGGGAATATTTTCCTTCAGAAACAACACCAATGTTTTTCTTTCGTGTCAATGCTGCGGCTGAACAGTTTGTAGAACAACAGGCTATTAAGTTCCAGCACGTTGTCCTCTGAGAGCCTCTTGCTGCTGGAGTTGTCAGAGGACACAGCAAAACCCACTGATGTGAGGCAGTGGCTGTCGGGGATGCAGGGATGCTGCAGGAGGACGTGCTGCAGCTCCTCTGCCGGGGCAGCACCGGCAGCTTTCCCCTCACTCCTCTGAATCCAGAGTAATCTGTGAGAGCCAAATGGTTTACAAGAGGGTGAGAGTGCTGTGCTTAGTCCACATTATAGCATTTTAAGCAATTAGTTCAAGATGACGCTGGTAGTTGTGATGTGAGGACCCTGCTAATTGAAAACAGCCCCGTTCAGTACCTGTGCGCCCGGCGGAGTGGCTGTGCTTCAGAACCAGATGGCACTCGAGAACATCTTCAAGCTCTAGTGCCTGTTCCATTTTATCCATATTTCTTGATTCATTTCTTCAGCTACAGCAATTTCAGTACTTACATGGAGGGTAAAAGCTCCATTCACAGAGCCTGTCTGGCAGCAAAGCTTTCCAAGCTTGTTTTTTTTGTTTTTTTTTTTTTTTAATATTACTTGGAGCAAAGTGTTTCTCCTGTGCAGAATAGATCCCTCTGAAGTAGGATGGCAGCACCTGCACACACCTGAGGTCATGTTATCTCTGTATCATCTCTATTGAGACATCCAGGCTTAAGACCAGTTTGAGAGGTCCATGAGGAGCCCTCTGGAATGGAATTGAAGGATGGAGTTTGGCAGGATTTGGCAATTGATGTGATTTTTCATGGTGAGAACAATTGCAACAGTGCTGGGAAGAAAAGTTGCTTCTTGAGAACCAGAAATAATGGATGTAAATTGGAAGAGGATAGATACTGGCTTGACATAGGAAAGAAATTCTTTACAGTGAGGTGGTGAAACACTGGAACAGGTTACCCAGAGACAGTGTGGATGCCCTCTCTCTGGAGGTGTTCAAGGCCAGGATGGATGAGGCACTGAGCAGCCTGATGTAGTGGGAGGTGTCCCTGCCTATGGCAGGGGGGTTGGAACGCAGGTGATCTTTAAGGTCCCTTCCAAACCAAACTATTCTGATTCTATGATTCCCATGGTTGTCTTACAGCTTGATGAAGTTTGTGAGACAAATGGGTCAAGGAAACAATGAGAGAAAGGCATGGTGGGTTTGGAAAGGTTTTGGACACTTTGGACTTTTACCCTGAGTTGCCACAAATTGTGCTGCAGCATTTTCTTGTTGCACATGACAATTTTGGCACTGTGACATCATGGCTTTACATGAGTCTTGTTTAGGTGACCAGCCTTGACAAGCAGAAGGAAGGTGCTCTTCTCAAAAGTGTTTAGGGGCAATAACCTGTGCTTCAAGAACATGATTAAAGTGGAGAACTTAAAGTAACTTGACATTAAATGTTGCCTTAAACTTGCTCATCTCTTGTTAAACTTCTTTCTCTGGATCTTGGTGACATAGTCCTGTCTGATTGTCAGATGTTTCTAGTGGTCCAAGACAAGTTAATAGCATTACTTCAATTCTCTATGAACTTTGGCTGTATACCTTCAGTTGCAGGGCATTGAGGCCCTGGAATTGCTGTTTTTAAAAGCTGTTTTGAGGACTTTGGACAATCCCTTCTGTGAACTGAATCTTTAGTTCACTGATTTTTGCTCTTCAGGTTGCATCAAAAGATGACTCAAAAAGTTTTCTCTCTTCATCTGTGCTGGCTGCCTCTTCTGCACAAGTCCCGTCTTCCCTGTGTTGCTCTTCTTGCTCTTGTCCTGTCCTGGAGTTTAAGACAGGTCTGCAGTGTTCTCCAGGGGCCATGGAGGTGTTACCAACAGATGCCTGGAGGATCAGAGCAGGATTGTGCTGATGTTCTCTGCATCTGTCATGCTACTGGCTCTTGGGAGGATAGGGATTATCCTGTCACCTTGAGGTGCACAGGTGGGAGAAGCCAGTGGGTGAGCCACAATGGACCCTGCTGGTACACAGAACCATTTCTCCTTCACAGAGAATCTCACTGCTGAACTTCTTCAAGGAGAGATTTATATCTCATTCAAAAATACTGGTTAAAAAATGCACTTGTAGCTAAAATTTGCCCCAAATTTCCTACTTTAATCTAAAATCATATTTAAATGTACTTTTACAAAGTCTGCCTTCTTAGGAATTGTTTGTCCTTGGCTGTGGTCCATCCTCTGTAGCATCCTGGCCATGGCCTCAGATTTGATTAATTAAATTACTTACATCTTCTTTACTATATAGTGATACATCTGGCTCACAGCTCATCAGGCACTGAAGCATTTTATTGAAGTGAGAGATGTGAAAATGTCTTGCTGAACTGCTGCAGACAAACTTCTTTGGTGAACTGGAAAATGAGGGAGTAGCTGCTGGGGTCTGATTCACTGCTCCATGATGAGTTAGTGAAGCTACTGGAGTTACAGAGGTATCAAACTGGGACAGCATGGAGCTGAAACTGGTCAGTTGCCTTGCATGAAGAGACACAGGATCTGCATTTTCCAGTTGCTTTATGATTTTCCCACATCAGTGCTGAGCAAGGGGAACAGGCAAAGATCTCATTTCCTGTTGTTATCAATAACAGCGACAGTTCATAACTCCCTGAGGAGTTAGCTAATATTTGTGTTCATTTTTTACTTTTATATAAATGAACAAAAAGAACTAGCAGTAAGCACACTGTTGTCAAGAGCATCCTGATGCTCACAATGTGCAATATTTCTGCAGTGATCACAGCAGTGAAAACAAGGGAGTATTTCAGTTTAAATCCTTTACTTTGGTCCAAGTCGCCTGCATGGCAAAAAATACTTCTTCAAGATATGAGATAGATGTCACTTTTCATAAAGCTGTGAGGAAAACCAGTAATTTTTCCAGTCACCAGTGACATTTATCATATCCTGTTTAGTGAACTCAATCTCTTTACGGGTTCATGGTGTTGTTTGTGAAGCCCTTGATGTCTGACACATTGATTTGTCTGTGTAAAAAGCCTACAGTACCTAACATTTTCCAAAGAACAAAGTTTCCCAGCAGGTGTCCAAGCAAGAGGTCTTTCTGGGCCACATCATGAGACTTTCTTTAGTTGCAATCCAGTGGACACATAGAGGGGAACACGGAAGGCTGAATTTGGGAACAGGGAATTGCTATTGGCTTCCTGCATCAAAGCAAAGCCTTAGAGAAGCAACCCTTCCTTATGGATAACATTGTTTATAAAAGGCTCTGTCTCTCAGTTTAAGAAAAAAAAAGCTTTAATATTTGGGTATTGATTTAATAACATAACTGGCACTTTTGCTCTTCAATATCCTATTCCAGGCTGCTCAAAGTCCCCGGAGTCATCATGGGCTGTTTATCTAAAGTAACAGCAAAATACAGACTTTTCTGTTTTAAAGGTCTATAAAGCAGATATTAGTTGATTTTAAAACACATGTACTTCACGCCCATGTGTAAAGAGCTCAGAGTCTTCCCTGTTCTCTTTATTGTAATTCTACAGAACAATGTTTCTTTTGCTCAGATAATTTTTTTCCCCTCTGTGTGTTTAATCTGGGGATGTGATCTGACTTCCTTCATTGTTCAGGGCGCTGGTACCAGCCCTGCTGTGCAATGCCCATTTTACATGGTATTCTGCTTTCACAAAAAGCTAATGAATGTGAGCATTAGGGATTCGTTGGAAATGGTCTGCTTAATGTGATGCCTCTGTAGCAGTTAGAGCACTTTCCAAAAGTTACTGCTCCTCCAGTCCATGCAGCTATTCCTGTCAGATACACAGGGGAACCCTGGCAAGGACATGCAGTACACTCGCTTATCTAGTGCCAAAATGACTCTTAATCGATCTTAATTCTTATTTATTCTTTGTGCTAACTTTCAGCAGGATGACAGGCTCCAAATTTTGGCTTGTGGTAACATCTTCATTGAGATGTGAATGAGGAATACAGGGAACTTTGGTGCTCAGGACACGTCTTAATAGACATGCTGAACATTTCCATGCCAACAGGAGTCTAACCTTGACCTTAGTCTTTCTGCAGCCCACGATGGGTTTGCTATTAGGCACACAGACTCAGCATTGGCTGGCTGTAAAGGTTGAGGGAGAATGTCCTTAATGACAAACCTTTCAGCCCAGATCATTGTAGAAGTGGTGTTAGTGTGATTAAGGAGATCCAGGCCAAGACAATTTAACAGCTTCATCTTAGAAATGAGATAGCACAGAGCACAGTGCAAATGCCTGGGCTGCAAGATCAGCACAAGGTGTGCTCTTTAACAAGCTTATAGATGTGAAATTTTCTTGTCTGTCCATAAAAAACACTGGATGGATGTATTGTCACAAGTCCCACCGTGGTGCCATGCAGAGACATTCCATGGGTTAGGCAGTATTCTGGGCCCTCTCAGAGTGGGTTTGGGGGACAGAGGTAAAATTCAGCACTTATATATCTAATCTGCCCTTTTCAACCCAAAATAGTTCAGTTTTAAGTCAGAGGTGTTGTTCACCCAGTCCCAGTTTCCATCTGCTTTAGACACCAAAGCTGTGTGCTGCCAGTTCCCTAATGAATCCCTCCTACTTTAATGTATCAATCTTGATAATTCCTCTGTGAAGTTAAGAAAAGAGCAGAAATTTTAATTGTGGCATTAAAAGCCACCTAGATCCTTGCACTGAGATCCAAAGGTACCTGGGAGATTTCTAAAAAGATCTCATGTCTGGAAAACTGACAGGGAACTGAATCTGCATCCTTTTCATTAAGGCTATTGCTGAAATGATTCAAGCATCTTTCCCTCATCAGGGACAGCATATTTACTGTGCTATCCATTAGGGACGCCATTGCTCCTGGAAGATGTGCCAAAATACCACTTTTTTGATGTGTGAACGTTCACAGTCACCTGTATAAATAGCAGTGGGCTGCTAGAGAAAAGTGTATTGATGCTTTTGCTTCTTTGCTTCTGGGACTTGGTTTATTTGCCTTTCATGATCAGTGAGAATTTTGTAGAAATAATGCCTGTAAGGAGCAGGGGAGCAGTGGGTGAGCACCGTGGTCCTGGGGGGAGTGAGCTGTCAGTTAGAGCTGAAATCTCTCTGAAACTTTGAAGAAATATTCAGTGTCTACAATAGGTTTTATTTCTAGACTTTGAGAGGGAAGAGAAGCAGGTATCTAAGAAAAGTCATCTGTTATTGTCACCCTGTACATGGCTGCACCCAGGCAGCAACAGATGCCAATAGATTTCCGGTAGATAATTCAATGGTAACTTTCTTCTAAGTGCTGCAGTGTGGGAGCCTTTGAAGGAAAAGAGGTGAAGAGACAAGTAAGTAGGACTGGAGAGCTATTATTACAGCTATTTTTCTTTACTTCTAATACATGTCATCCTCTTTTATTAGAAGCTGACTGTTGAACCAGGAAAGCCAATGCCATGGTATAAAAATGACACGTGGACAAGGAAGTATCATTGATAAGTGATCTGAATGATACTGACCTTTCAGAAAAAAAAAAAGAGTAAAAATATACATGCCTTGAGGGTTTCAAAATTAAAAGCTCAGATGCATCCTCCCATTGTGCAGTGAGAGAGGAGCACTTCTAGCAGTGACAAGGAAAACAAAGCCACTGCCATCCCCACCTTAACCTGCCAGCCATGGGAACTAGTGCATCAGGCTTTGTGAATTGCTAAAAATCACAGCTCTTGCTGCACTGGGAAGCTGGAAGAGAAGTGAGAATACAGGAGATGTCAAATTTGAGTGAATGCTCCCCAAATCCCTCTTGTACCACTCTTACATTCTCACAATGCTATTCAAATATCAATTAATGAATGTTAGCTATTGTGGGTGATTTAACCATATATCCAGGGCCTCTTTGTTCACTTAGCAGCAATAAGATGTCACTGCAAGATCTATGGAGAGGCTGAAGGGGAGAAGTCAATTTTTAAGCACAGCCTTGTGAGCTTTGAGTGATTTCCTTTATGTTTGTACTGGCACTCTCCCAAATTCAGTCTCTTATCTTTTCCTGGTCCTCCATACCCATAGGTATCCAGCCTTCCTTTTTCACATATATTTTCACATATAAGGTCACAGCATTAGTCCTAAACATGAATTTTTCATATCTGGATTTTGTAAATGTGTTGCTTTATCCACCACTCTGCATTTGAAACTCACTTTCTCTGAAGTCTTCCTGAAGCTCTTATCCAGAATGAACAATGCCATCTCTCCCAGCCTGTCCTCATAGGAGGGATGGCCTCACTCTCTAGTTGTCTTGTGGTCTTCTCTGGTCTTGCTCCAACAGGACCTTGTCATTCTTATGTTGTATGTTCCAGAGCTGAACTCAGAACTCCAGGTGGGGTCTTTTGAGAGTGGAGCAGATCTGCAGAATCACCTCCAATTCTTTTGAAGCCTCAGGATCTGAAACACCCAGAGATGTGACTGGCACCCTGTAGAGAGACACACTGTTGGCCTGGGGCTGCATCAAGAGCACGTAGTTTGACAGAGGAAGCCAAAGCCTTAATTCAGAGAGCATGTTCCCTGAGGTGACAAGGTGTCATAGAATCACAGAGCTGGAAGGGACCTTCAAAGGCCGTCTAGTCCAACCCCCTGCAGAGAGCAGGGACATCTCACACTAGATCAGGTTCCTCAAAGCCTCATCAAGCCTGGCTGTGAATGTCTCCACCATATCTATGGGCAACCTGCTCCAGTGTCTCACCACCCTCATGGGGAAGAACTTCTTCCTAATGGCTGATCTAACTCTGCCCTGCTGTAGTTTAAGACCGTTGTCCCTTGGTGATGTTGTACTGCAGCTGGACCAGATGGTTGCTGTAGGTCCCTTCCAAATGAACTATTTTATTTCAGTCTCCTGCCCTCAGCTGCAATATAAATGTGTGTATAATACATAAATATAAGAACTGGCTCAGTAGTTCCTCGTGGAAAATTCAGAACTTCTGTGGAAAGAAAACAGATTTAAAACTGGTTCCTTGTGCTCAAGCCATGCTCTGGCAAACAGCCTCTCACCAACTTTTCTGTAGCCCTTTTCAAGTGCTGGTAGTCCACTGTGAGGTCTCCCTGGAGCCTTCTCATTTGTTTCATGCCATCAATACTTTTTTTTCCCCTTCAGCCATTCCCAGACAAGCCACTTTAAAAAAATAACGATCGGGATGGGGGAGCTCTGCTGAGGTGGCATCCGTGCATGATGCAGCACTTAGTGCCTTGTGTCCATCAGGCAGCACTGGGCACACATGTGATGTATGTGCTGCCCCTCTGTGGAAGGAATTAGATCACCCAAAGGGCACAGCGTTGGGTTGACTCTGCTACTTGAAGTAACAAGATATCTTGTTCCCCTTCAAGCCATAGTAATGCACGCTATGGTTTGTGCTTCTCCATTACGTACTGCCCTCAGGGATGGAAAAATCAGAGCTGGGATAAACTGAAGAGGGATAAGAGTGTTGATTGTGTCTTTGGTTTCTATGCACTGTTGCTGGGAATCAGTTTGGGTTGGAGGGGTCTTTAAAGATCATCTAGTTCCAACCCCCCACCATAAGCAGGGACACCTCCCCCTAGACCAGGTTGCTCAATGCCACCTCCAGAGAGGGGGCATCCACAGCCTCTCTGGGCAACCTGCTCCAGTCTTTCACCATCTCTACTGTAAAGAATTTATTTCTTGTACATAGCCTGAATCTCCCCTCTTACAATTTACATTCTTTGTGGTAGACAATCATTGGTTAAATGATTGTAATTATATGTAATTATATGATTTGTTAGAATCACAGAGTGTTGTAGATACATAACTGGTTAAACACAACACCACAAAAGTCTTGTTTAACTGTTATCTGCATTATTGTACACTGATGTTCCAGGCACTGTAACAGTTCATATCTTGAGCACGTGACTTCACCAGCAGTACTGTTTTTGCTAGAATCAGAGCTGGTTTTCTTT
>VZTY01003681.1:826492-948598 GCA_013400935.1 Turnix velox
CCATCTACCCACCCCCCAACTCCTAACTCCATCACTAAACCTTACTTACACTGTCAATATGTCCTTTATTTTCTAGAAATCCTCCCACAACTCTCCAAACTCAATCCTCTTCCAAACTCATACTGGAATCTAGAAGGAATTCAACTCTGGTACAAAACACAGTCGACATGTCACAGAATCACAGAATATCAGGGACTGGAAGGGACCTCTAGAGATCATCTAGTCCAATCCCCCTGGCTGGAGAAGGAACACCTAGACTAGGTCACACAGGAAGGCATCCAGATGGGTTTTTAATGTCTCTAGAGAAGGAGACTCCACACCCTCTCCGGGCTGTTCTAGCATTCTGCACCCTCACTGAGAAAAAGTTCTTTCTCAGATTCCTGTGGAACTCCCTGTGTTCCAGCTTGCACCCATTGCCCAGAATCCTGTCATTGGAGGTCACTGAGAAGAGCCTGGCTCCATCCTCCTGACACTCACCCTTTACATATTTATAAACACTAATGAGGTTACTCCTCAGTCTCCTCCTCTCCAAGCTAAAGAGACCCAGTTCCCTCAGCCATTCCTCGTAAGGGAAATGTCCATTATTTTCCAGAAATCCTCTGCTTTAACTTCTCTTCCAAACCCATATTGGAATTGAGAAGGAATTCAACTCTGCTCCAGAGTGCTCAGCATTACAAAAAATACCAACTGGATAGTGAAAATACTGCATTTCATCACATTATAGCTAGCAGGGAAAATGCAAAACTAAGCATGATTTTCCTTACAGGTACCTGCCACTCAGAATTAGTTACTCCCCAGTTAGCATTCATTTTTGTTTGACTGGTTAATTTGGTGTCTGCTTCATCTTGTTTGAGCAAGAGCGACCAATTGATCAGATTATTTTCAAAACACTTTGTTTTCATAAAAGTAATTGAAAAGCTGGGACCACGAAACCACCATCAATACCCACATTAATCTAATTTAAAGTTTTGTAGAAACTTTTCAGGAAGGGAAATGTACATCAAGATGACTTTTTGGTGCTGATGAAATTAGAGCTGGAGTTTTCTTTGGTGTGTGTTTTTTAAAATAAGTTAAAATTCTTTGTCATGCATTCGCTTGTAAGAAGTATTTGAAGGTAACTATGAGATAAACACAAGTGGTTGATAACTCCTTTTTTTTTCAGTAGTTTTATCCTAATTAAAATCCAGAATGTTTTTTACTGCATAATATTGATTTAATTAAAATTTGCAAGCCCTAAAGAACAATTTACTTTTATTGCTCTCACCTCTTCAGCCTAGTTTCATTTTGATCACAGAAGAGCTATCAAGTAAACAGTTCATCTGCATACCACAGCTTATTTTTTATATACATATATATGTATTTTTTTTTAACTAGTAGGAATTTTTCCTAGTGGATTACCTCTTTCAATAGCAACTTTGACATTGTTGTAATTACACCTTATATATAACCTTTCACATTGGTAGGAGGAAAAAACTAAGAGAACGAGCCATTAATTTTGTTCATTCAAATTGTGTTTGCTCACAGGGAGACAGGTTGTTATTTCTTCTTACAGAAGCCATAATGAGAAATTTTCTGAGCTGATTGTTTGGATCAAGCAAAAGTCAACGTGGGTTTGACTAAACTTCACCAGAAATTACAAGCCCAGGTTCATTGTGCAAGAATGCAAACTTGTTTTCTCCTTCCTGGGGTGGTTTGTTACACCCTGGACCAGTGTCAGTTGGGATTTTTTATCATAAAAATAAACCTTGTGGGGCTAGATTGACTGGAAAGGTTAAAGCAAAGTGAGAAAAAAACCCTCTCAAACTTGAGAAGATCTGTTGTGAGGACTTCATGCCTTAAAAAGTACTGTCGATAAGAGCCAGATAAAATCTGGCCAGATAAAATGCTACTTAGCTTTTCTAAGTTCATTTTATATTAACTTCTTAGAGATTATTTCCCTCCTGCATTGATAATAACTGTTTCCTCCCAACCAGCTCCAGGAAAATAAAGAGCAATATGAAATGTGTAAAAATATCAGCCAGCCTGATGCCCCATACTTGTTTATATCCCTAGTCTCCTAGGGCAGAATTGCCATTTCCTAGGATCTGATCAATAAGGCAGCAAGAGCAGCTTGAGAGCTCCAATGGTGTGTTAATAAATCCCCCTTTTCTGGTGAGCAGTGTATGAACTGGCATTGAAGTCACTTGGGAGCTGGGTGAGCTGATTAATGGCAGGACTGGCCTCAAAAGCCTAATGAAGGAGGAGAAACAGCACACCCTGCCCCTGCAAGTAGCATTGCTGTGGATGTACTGGCTCATGTGGAGTGTTTTATTCTGTGGTAAGGAAAAGTCAAAGACAGAACTTTCATTGATCTGACACAATTCATTATTAGGATGAGATTTTTTTTCAGGAGGTGGGTGAGTGGAAAAAAAATGAATAATTTTTTTTTTCTTTTGGGTAAACATGATTATCAATCTAAAATTTGTGTCCTAATGATGCTCTATTCATATTCGGTGATATTAATTTTAAATTAACAGCTCCAGTGATTAATCTTGCCTTAAACAAATTTGATAGAACACAAAGGGATAAGAATGGAGTCAAAACAAATCCTTTTAACTCTCTGAATAATTATGAAATTGTTACTCTTCTGGTACTTACCATGCACTAGAAGCCTTTTTTTTCTATGTAGGTTTTTGTTTTGTCTCATTTTTAAACTTGCTGGTTGATTTGTAAGTGAAGACAATGGGAGTTTTTCCATTAACGTCTTTGAACTGTGAAACAGGCACCACATGCCATTGCATACATCAACCCATCAGTTTAGTCTTAATGTCTTCTCCTTCTGAATGAAACAAAATAATAACTCTGCAAGGCCACTGATCACCTTATTATTTTCCATAAATCCACATTACTGTCACACAGGAGAACTGCCTTGGTGCCAAAGAAGAGATTTGATTAAAAGCCTGCCAGAACAAACATCCTTTGCCCTGCTTCCCAAAGTCAGACACATTTGGTTCCAACTAAATGCAAGAACAGACTTCTCAGAGGCAGGTTCTCCACTTGAAAAGCCTTTGTCACCATTTTTTACAGAGTTTGTTTGAGAAACTAACAGCTGAAGTGTCTTTTCACTGCCCTGGTGGGTCCTAACTCATGTTTTCTTTATCTAAACAGAGATTGTGACACTGTAGAGCTTTTCACTACAGATGGCAATGTAGTTTGGCTTTGCCAGCTATTTATAGAAAACTAACTAAATGTGTTACCTTGTGTTTGATGTAGATGTTTCCTGGTTCCTTATTACAAGACATCTTAATCCTAGATGAGATCATGGTTGATGATAATCTAAAAAATAGATAAAATAAATAGCTGTTTTCAGGACCCACTGCTAAATTGGGAGGATTTGCTGAGGTGCTGTGTGCTGCTGACAAAAGTCCATTTCTAATGGGTTTTAGTGGTTCAACTTGGAAATAAAAGCAAGCAAACAGAACATCTACATCATATGCAACATATTGCAATTAAATACTGGTGATATAATAAAACTGCATTGAAGCCACATCGTTAAAAGCTTGTATTTAAAAAGAATTTAAACCTCCTATTTGTCTTATTTATAAGAGAATTAAGCCTGCACCAAAGCATGCCAAGACATAGAGGACTAATTCAGGATGTGGGTTTTTTTTTTTTCAGTGTCAGTTCTTACTTGTTATTAAGTTTACTTTTCCAGGGTTACAGACATCAATCACCTCTTTGAGCAGCCTTTTGAGTTTTATGTACAGTATCTAAGGGGAGCAGCAATGCTCATTGGAATCTCACATTTAGTATTTGGTGTATTTGTTAGGCTTTTCAACATTTAAATGTATTTTGTTGTCTTACAGCAACAAAAAAGCCATCTGTCATCTACTTTTTGGCCTCCTAAGACGTCTTCTTTCTGATCCCTTAACCATGTGCATGTACATTTTCTGCTTACTTTCCTGGGATGTTCTTAGTGACCAGCTTCACTCAGGTGTAGCATCACTATTATTACTGTTTGTTCTGGTGTGTGATTAGTAGTGACTCAAGTTCACTTGTTTGTAGTTTTTGGTGACATTGTAGCAGTAGTTTAGTTTCTCTGTGACACAGTGATTTGTACTTATCTTACTTTCATGGATTATAGTGAATTTTCTGGAAGGAGAGCCATTGCCTTTTTGCTGTGTGCTAGAAGGTGGGGCTGGAAGGGAAATTAGTTTGCATGCCGCTGTACCCTCTGGGTCATCAAATAAAGCTGCTGTTTAATAAGAAAATCTGCCTTTGTGGATTCAAAGCTGATTTATATCAGTACAGAGCTCATTCTGAACCCATTATTGGTGCAAGTGTCCCAGTACAAGAAGTGACAGAGCTTGGGAGTGGTTGTATGGCTGAAATATAAAGAAAAACTGCAGATTAATAAAGAAAATAAATAAATTGGACTTGCATCAGATACATATTGAATTAGAGTATTTAAAGTGTTTTGTGATGTCCTATCTGAAGGAAAACTTAAGGAAAAATGCAGAGCAACACAGAACAGAGTTTAACAGCAAGAGATGCCACTAATTGTTACATTCCCTGTGTCTTGTGCCAGGAAATTTAAGGCTAAACCCACCCACTGATGATCTTCGCATGGGAGCTTCCCTTCCCTGGGGAATGACAAAGATGTGAGAAATAAATCCAAGCCTTTTACTTGAAATACTCTCTGAGGGAGGCCTGGGGAGGTGTACAGACCTTTCTGCCCCCCTTTCTACACCAGTCCACCAGCGATTTCCGATGCAGAGCCTCTACATGAAGGAATGATTTCAGCACTGATCAAAATGTGGTACCAAAAGAAGGCTTCAAGAGGTGGGGCTTCTAGCAGCGAAGTCAGCTTCAAGCCTTCCAGAAGGCCTGTGGACACAGCAGGTATTTTATGATGTTTGCCAGCTATCTCATCTCCAAAGCTACAGCAGGACTGCAGGCACAGTTTGGGGAAAATCAGTTTGGTCCCAACAAGCCAATTTAAAATGATTTTAAGGGTAAAAAAGCAGCCAAGAGCCTGTGTTGATCCTGTTGTAAAAGGCATATATGTCACACCTGCCACGAGCTCTGCTAAGTTTGCATTTCTCTGAAGTTTTGGAAGCAATTGTTACTACACATCCAGTAAAAGAGCAGGAGAGCTCCCCTCAAGCAATATGTAGATGTGTTTTATCCCAGCAAATGACTAACAATACGAGGATTTCTTTGATGACATGAAAGATTTATTTAGAACTGCTTGGCTCTTTTGATAGCTCATGTAAGGAAAACAATCCTGGTGGAGGTTTACTGCATTTGAAGTCTCTTTTTTTTGCCTCCTAAAGCACTGTGACAGAGTGTGAGCATGAAGCTGCAGTGCTGCAGTGTGATGTGTGTGCTGGACCTCAAGTAGATGGAAAGCAGAGGAGATGGTGGCAGCCAGGATGTAGTCCAGGAGGGAGTGTTAAAAGTTCTCCATTATTTTTTACACCTAAAATGATACAGAAAACAGGTCAGGTTTATTTCAAAGTGAAAGCACAGAGCAGGCAAACCTGCAAGAGTGACTATGCTGGGGTGTCTTTGGAGTACAATCCTCTTTACAAGAAGCTTATGAAAAACACCATCTCTTCCTCAGCTTTGCCTCCATCCTGAACCTCATCTGCTTTGGGCTTCCTCTGAGCTTTACCTCCATCCCAAATCTCATCTCCTGCTCTGGGCTTTCGCCGCCAGTGAGCTGCAACTCTGACAACTGTTACAGAAATAAAAGCTCTTTCCAGTTCACTTCACCCAGAAATAGCCTGCTGTCTCAGTTCCTTCCCAGCCCAGCTCTCCTCTCTCTTTTTTAACATCCCCCCCTCCCTGCTCCCAATTCTACGGGGAGGGTCCTAAACCTGCAAGGTGTTTTTTTTCCTATAGGTTTTGGCCTGGAGCACCCCACAGGGTGCAGAGCCACGGCTGCCTTTCAAGGCACAGGGCACAGAAGCTGCTGCAGAGAGGGGTCAGGACACTCTGTGGCAGGAGATCCAAGGGAAATGCAGCTTCATATGCTCTCAAAGACAAAATCTTGAGAAAACCATCAAGGAAAGAGATATGTAATATCTCTATTCTATTTTAAAGCTGCCAGACAATAAAATAACACTGAATCCCTGGCCTGATAATCACATTCTAACCTGAAGGAGACAGAGAAGAATGCTTTTATTTCTCAGGAAAAAAAAAAAAAAGACAAGTCTTGATTTTGCTGGTTGTCTGCTGATGTCCAGAAATCCTCAAAGAGAAGCCAGTGGTTGCCAGAGGGCAAAATGTTAGATAGCCCAGTTAGTTTAGAGGAGGCTGGATTTGAAACAAATGGTTATATGAAATTTTACACACTGATGTGTACACAGTGGAATGTACTGACTGCATTCCCTGCAACAAATAACCCCTGTGTGTCACCTCTGTGCTGGGGACAGAATGGGGTGGTCAGATCATGTCTCACTCCTGGATCTGGCCCAGCAACATCATTGCAGGAATTTTCTTTGCTCAGGCTCAAATAACTGGTGTAATCACAATTATCTTTAATTAGAGTTAGCATGGCAGCAAACAGATTGTTGCTTGATAGGAATTATGTAGGTGATTTGCTGAAAGTTACCCCAAAGTTTGAAACATTATTTTCTTTCTGATCAGAAGCAGAGATTCTGGGGGATTTTTAATGCATTTTCAGATGCACCTTTCAGTCTTTCCCATTGAGCTTTAGCAACTAAATTCATTGGTACCATCAGAATAGGATCTATCTACCATATATGCTGAACCCCTGAGTTCCCTGCCCTCATACAGTGCTGGGAAACTTTATTTTGGAAACCTGGGAGATTGTGTGTGATGCAGGTTCCAGCCACCTACATCAAAATTTCTTGATTGCTTTACAGACTTGGCTTCCTTTGCAAATCCTGCAAGGACATTTCAATCAAGCTTGAATTTGACTGAAAAATAAAAATATTTCATCCAAGAAATTGGCTTTTTTTGGATTTATTATGACTTTTTAAAAGACTCAGGCTAGTGTGGATGACCCAATACAGTAGGACTACGATATTTAAAAAAATCATCAGAGCAATTCTCTCTCAAGTTTGACCTTACTTGCTGTATTTTCTACATGTGCTGCAGTGCTTTAACCACATGATTTCCAGTGATTTTTTATGGCTGTGGCTCTTCTTAGAAAGTCAGATGGCTAATAGTGTTCCAGTGATGGTGGTTATCTTCTCATCAACTTAATCTGAAAATTAAATACATTGAAATTACAGGAAAATTGAGAGTGAAGCAGAAACTCTTTTTTCTTGCAGAAATGATTTAAGATTTTTATATACATCTCTCAAACCTCTTCAGAGCTGCAGCAGGCAGAATGACCTTCCTCTTTTCAGCTGTGAAATTCAGGAGCTGTAAATGATGGTTCTTATTTGTGCAACCTGAGTGTTGTATTATTATACACATTACTGTATGTGCTGTACATGTTTCCTCCTTGGTATTTCCTAGACTGATAAATCCAAGTGAGGCTTTTCTCCACATCCAAGTGAGACTGGGAAGAACAGATGACTGAACATAGTAAGCTCATGGATCAAGTTAGAAGAGCCCATGATTCCACTGAGGTACAGAGGAGTGGTTTCTGGGGTTTCTAGGAAACATTGCTACGTACTGATCAAAGCTCCAAAAACAAAGTAGAAAAAAAAAAAATCTAACCACTTCTTTTTTTACAAGGTGTCCTCCTAAAATTATTCTTGTGCATCATGCATAGTGTAGAACCCAACATTGATGGTGAAAGTCCTCTACTGACTAAAATTCTTGCTTTTCAGAGCCATAATAAAAAAAAAATGAGTGTGGCATCAGAAATTCAGATTAGCACAATCTTGGTCTTCTCCTCAGATGCTCTTTTCTCTTTTCCTGTGTGCTACTGGCACCAAGATACAAAAAATACCAGTCTCTTATAAAAGTTGGATGTGAGGTATAGTGATGACTGCTGAATTTTCTGAATTAGGATGCTGAAAAGCGTGAGCTCTAGCAAACAATCTACTTTCCATCAGTACTTTATACTTGCCTCTTTTACTTAATGCATGGCTTTAGTGTTCTGGATAGTTTTAAGTGCTATAATTACAGCTCTGCCAAGTGCATTGTGCTTAAGGCCACAGCCCTTGGGCCCTGGTACCTGTGAACCTGACGTTTGCAGAGGTTCTCACCCCATTAGCTGGGTAAACCTGAGTGATCTTGATTCACAGCTGTGCTTTGGGGAAATCTTCATCTTATTCCAGCATAATTAAGGAAATCCAGGGCACAGTGGTTCAATGTAGAGTGCTTTGTGCTCATTCAAGTGGCATTACTGTTGAAGAGGTGAATTAAAACCTCCAGGATTGTAATCCATGACTATGATTGCCAAGAGAAACACTTGAGATGGTTACTTGATGTCTCCGAGGTCACACTTTGCCACTTGTAAAGGCTATATTGTCAAACAGGGTAATTTATACTTCTGCAAAAAGCAAGGTCTGTAAATAGAGTTTGTATATAATATCTATTAATTAGATCAAATTTTCCTCTACTGCATTTTCTTGGCTGTGTGGCTGGTGCTGGGGTCAGGGTGTGTCACTGTGCTCTGGGTGTGACACTGTGATGTGAACAGTCAGTTCATGCATCACAGATGACACATGCTGGGCACTGGTCACAGAAGGAGTGTGGGGGCCAATCCACATCACAAACTGGAGTTTTCACTCTTTGGAGCTTTGTGCAGCTGGAGAAGAGTAAAGTTTGGCCTCGTTTGCGTGTCTCAAAGGACAGAATTGAAATTCCCACCAGAACAAGGACCAAATGATAAAAGGGACATGATGAAAGAGGGTCTTTTTAGAAAAACTGAAAAACTGGGCTTTGCAAGGAAAAAATGTCTCAGGGAGTTGGTAATGGGGTATGGATTATATTCCCTATAGGTCACTGTCTGTATTCCTGCACAGACAAGTAGGAGCAGCTGAACATCAGAACCAGCTTGTGGCAGAGCTGGGCAGCCCATGTGAATGTGCTGACTGTTTGAGTCTGTTTTCTTGGGTGATTATTCACATCTCAAAAATGCCATCTTGACTCTGAGTAACTGCTGTCCCCATTAGCACTGTAAACAAGGAGGTCAAGGACCCAACTGGAACAAAGGCTGGGCTATTGCCACTTTTCAGGCTGGGTTGAGCCTGGAAGCTCACAGAGCAGATACAGGCACTCTGTAGTGAGACTTCCATAGGCAAGAAACTCTTTTTAAAGTGCTAAAATGTCCTGCTGTATTTTTGCCCTGACACAAAGACTGCTAAGTATCTAAAATACTGCAATGAATATTTTTTAAAAAGTTTGAAATAGTTTAAAATTAATTCAAGCTGACACAGAAAAAGCAAGGTAACCTAAACCATAGGAATTGCAGCACTTTTTCAAGGATGGTTTTTCTGCCTCAGACCTGTGAGTAACCTTTAAAAATTTTAATCATATTTCTAATTTTCTACATTTCTAGTCCCATGCATTTCAAAGAACATTATCCACTAAAATATGTTTAATCCCATTCTCTCCTTCCCAGACAGAATCACTGATTCAGTGTTTCCATGATGGAGAAATTGCTGACACTTTTTAACATGAGAACATCAAAAAAACCACCATGAGTCTTCCAGAATGTTTTCTTAGAACACAGTTTAAATAATCTGAAAAAAAAGGAAATTAAGCTTTGCTGGACAATGCAAACAACATGTTAAAATTTAAAAATTAAAATAAAATTAGAGGGAACACCCTAATATTTTTTTCCAGACCTGTGAAGTCAGTGGTCCTCCAGATTGCTCCAAGAGCATATAGTCAAATGAATAAGAATCTCCTTTTTACACCCAAGTCACACCATATTGCTGAAACACAGAACAAATGCTGCTTATCCACTCAGCTTTGAGCAAGCAAATGAAATGCTTCTACCTCCCCTTCCATGGTGATGTTATTTATCTCCCAGGGATGCCAATGAGGACTTAGAGCACTGCAGAGAAGGAACTATTAGGTCTTTGGCGAGGGCCTGAGTGCTGTGCAGCTCAGCATGGTGGGAGCAAAGCACCCCACCATCTCTGAGTATCCACAGTCCCAAGGAAATGCTTGTCATCCTCATCAAATGCCCAAGGAGTGTTAAGTGCTGGAAATAGAGCCAGTGGTGCTCCTGCCAGCAGTGAGGGGTCACGCTGCTCTCTTGACAGAGGAATAAATGGGTAGGGAAGGCAAAGGTGTCAGCAGGACCCTGCCACTTTGCAGATGTTACACAGTTAAAGAGGGCTTGGAGACTGAGTGCAGGGATCCCTACCTTGCTTGGTAATAAACTCAGTGATCATAGTTAGTGTTTTTTCTTCTTTATTGCTGACAGCCCCTCTTTTCTCAGCTCTCTTCTCTGCAGGTTCCAGATGTGCTCTGAAAAGGCATGCCAGGTCAACCTCTGGGGATGAGAATAGAATCATGGGATAGTTTGGGCTGGAAAGGACCTGAAAAACCATCTAGTTCCAGCCCCTCTGTCATTGGCAGGGACACCTCCCTCTACACCACATTGCTCAGTGCCCTGGCCTGAAACACTTCCAGAGAGGGGGCATCCAACATCCTCTCTGGGCAACCTGTTCCAGTGTCTCACCACCCTCACAGTAAAGAATTTCTTTCTTATATCTAGCCTGAATCTCTCCTCTTCCAATTTACATCCATTATTCCTAGTCTTTCCATCACATAGCCTATTAAAAAGTCCTACCCCAGCCTTTCTGTAGTCCCCTTCAGGTATCAATAAGCTACTATGAGATGCCCCCTGAGCCTTCTCTTCTCCAGGCTGAACAACCCCAACTCCTTCAGCCATTTTATTAATGCATGTAGCTCTCTGGAATGGTTTCTTTACCTGTGCAGCTGTAGGTACTTGGGGCAGTTTCATAGGAGAAATAAAATGTGTTTTTAGGATCAGTTTGTACCCATTTTGGACGTTGTTCACAGCAGATCTGGTGAAGGATGAAGGCAAGTGCAATGTGGGGCAAAGGAGAACTTCTAGCATAATGGTGTGACCACATAATCTTTTTCATTAATTAATTCAACTTCATTTTAAGCTGATTGAGTTTATGGTGTACTTTTGCCCCTGCTATCATTCCTGGGAGGCTGTCCAGGAAGATGGTGTCTTACAAAGAGCTGTCAACTTCTTACCCTTTGCTATTCCTAGAGAAAAGCTATAGAAACATATTCCTTGGCAATGTTATCCTTAAACTTCAGTACTTCTTTCTTCCTTATGTCTACTCCTTGTCCCATCCAGCCTTACCTTGGTGTTTAAAGACAGATGAGATAAACCTGGGTTTTTTTTTATGATTTAGATTAATTAGTAATATATTTGACCTATTTTTTGCAAAGAAGGAAACCTCAGGTAAGAAGTTTAATATCAACATAAAGTCAAATTTTAACGTCAGTGTTATTTTGGAGTGATTCAGTGTTCATGTCTGCAATGTGACTGGAAGGTTGATAAAGTAATTACCGTTTTTATGAATCTTGGAGTTATTATTCCCTTAGTACAAGCCCTTGTAACTTGTCAGCTTCAGAGGGAACATTCATCACCATTTTTTTTATGGTGACATGATATGAAAATGGCTTATGCAAGAAAATTCAGCTTACATGTTCTCCTAACTGCTCTCAATTTGTTCTCCTCATCAGCACCATTAATATGCAAATCCAGTATAAAATTATGTCACATCATAGACCTATTCACTATATTCTACCTTGCATATGGTATTTGCTATTTTTCTGGAGAAATACAAAGTCTGTGGAAAAAATAACAACAGCCCTAATCATTCTTCACCAAAAGCAGGACAGAAGAAAGGGAAAAAGCAAAATTGAAAACAAAAAAGAATTAGGCTTTTTTGGGTCAGTCACTGGAACCTGTCCTTTTTAGATGACTGAAATGTACCAATAATGTGCTTGGAATGCATTAGTTTATTATAATTGGTTTTCTGTTACACAAAGCAGAAAATCATATTGAGAATCAAATTTGAGATTTGGTCTGATTTGATCTGTTGTACTATTTTGCAGCATGTTAAGATAATTTCTTTTCAAAATCGTATTCCAGTTTGGAATTAAATATACTATATGCATGCATAAGTAGGATGTTCCAATATTTCTGTTAATCTGTAAATTTTAACAAAACATCAAAAACTATTTAGATAAATGCTAATTTAGTATCCATCTTTAATCAGTGACAAGAAATTTCAAGAAAACTGTGCAGAATTAGCATAAAACCCAGGAATTTATCTTTTTTTTTTATAATGGAAAACCATAAGAATACAAAAAGAAGAAAGCAGTACTTCCAACTGCTAATTTGAGATGTCCATCCCTGGCCTCTGTAAATCCACAGACTGTGAAGTATAAATAATTTGTTGGAAATATCAATAGGCAGCAAGAAAAAAGGATATATAAAACCAATAGTGAAAAAATCCAATCATTAGCCACGAATTCTAGCAACCTGCTGCTTTTTAAATTCTCCCAACCATGATACCTCATCCTGGTGATGTGGAATATGTTACTTGGGCTCAGCAAAACAATGCAGGAAAGGCAATACATTATTTATTACTACAGGAAAATGGCAAGAACGTGGAATCAATTTTATTCTGAAACCATTTCTTAATATAATTTCCACTTCAGCTTGTTTTGTTCTTTAATAGCCCCCCTGGCAGAGGCCCCAGTTCAGGTAAGCCTGAGCTTATCCATCATTTTCCTCTGAGCTTCATCTGATGGCAGTGATTATAAACTCCATCACTGGATCCTCCCTGCAAGACCTAAACACTAATGTGAGATTTATGGAGTACTCAAGTACTCGCTCTAGAACTGAGATAGAACAAACACCCTTCAACTGCTGGGGTTTTGGCTTAAGGCTACACACCTAAAGATCCATGTTCTTCTACAAAGAGCACCTGGGTCAAAGTAGATATAAGCCTTCTCTAGCATTTATAAAACACATAGGTTATATAAAACTGGCTGGGTAGGTAAAACTGGGATCACACCATCATAAAACCCACAGGGGTCAGGATTGTGCTGGCACTGTGCTGTTCATTTTCTCCTTCTAGGAAGCTTCAAAGGCTGCTCCTAGCTGGGTTGAAAGGGCAGGACATGGAGTCACTGCATATTGTGGCCAAAACACTGCAAAAAGTAGGGATGTTTTTTGAGCAGCCCCATAATCTCAAAACAAGTACCATTGTAATAGAGCAAATTATTATGTTTTTAAATTAATTTCATCTGGATGTATGTTCTATTGCACCATTTTAAAGTTCCATGGCACCTGCAGGACTTCTTTAAGGTGTTTGAAATCTCAGCTGTAATTAATCCTTGGTAGATGTGATGGAAAACACCTGACCCTATAAAGTTTTGGGGAGGGGAGGACATAAAGAGAGAAGCAGCTGCTTTTATGGTGCTGCAAAAAGTTGCTGGAATTCAATGTGGGAACAGTAACTGATCAGAACTAGGGAGTTTTGCAGGATGAACAAGGTGAGTGGGAAAAGTTTAATAGTATTTAATAAAAATGATAGAGTTTTGAGGGTGAAAGGAGAGAGCTATCTTAACTAAGAGTGGCTTTGGGTTCAGAGTGAGAATGACAGGTTTTGTTCTAACTCAGGCAAAGCTCACAAGGTCTGGGATGTGATACGGCAAAGGACACTTTGTAACAGAAGCTTTGAGGCACTGAAAGAATAGCAAATTTTGTGAAGATAGGAGAAGCAAGGCAGAGGGTACTGTTTTTGGGCTGGGTTCCCCAGCACTTATGCCCTAGGACCAAAAACAATGTTTTCAGGTTTGTGAGCTCATCTACTGAGAATTTAATGTGCTGATGCTGCCCACTGCATTAATAATTCTCAAAAATAGGTTTTGGACTGGACTGGAGAGAAGAGCAAAGCATATTTTCAGCATTCAGGAAAGGGAACTTGTTGTTCAGATCTATTTTAATGGGAGACCTCTGGAAGGAAGTTTAAATGAGAAGAGAAGCAGTCAGTTTGCCTATTAATAGCTGTAGTCAAAATGTGACTCCTGAATGCTGGAGAGAAGGAGCAGAACAGCAGCACTGTAACAACTGCAAGTGTTTAACTATGGAAAAGGAAAAACCTGCCTGGGGTTACTGGGAAATCTTGGTCTTGACCTGGGGCTGGCCCTGGTTTTTCTGAGTGTTTTACAAAGCCTTGCACTGCTGATGAGTTTTGCTGATGGTTTATTTGACGTTGGCTGCTAAAGCCCTGTGGGTTTTGTGTGATGTGGAACCAGCTGTGATGTTTATTTGTGCATTGATAAGACTATTTATGGAAAAAAAAACAAATACTGTCTTTCTGTCACTGGTAAAACACACATTTTTTAGAGTGACTTGGATTGAAAAATACCACGTGTGTGTTGTGCTGTGTCTTCTGCCAATCCAGGCTGTATCCCTGGCCTAAGCAGAGGAGAGAAATTTGCATTCCTGGATATAAACGGATAGAGAAATGGGTTTGACTGTCTGCTTCAGAATGATTTGTGTGTCTCGGTTGTATCACTTCTCTCTTTCCTGGGGCTTGCTGCATCCACTTTGAGAAGCAAAGATAGCCTATTTTTTAGCTTCAGGCACACTGTGCTGGATCCATGCACCTGGATATGATAATAACAACTCTATGAATTTCCAGCAAAGAGTAGAGGGCAAGGAGTAAGGCAAAGAGATGCTGAAATAACATCAATCTGGGACATACCAGGAAACCTATTCTGAGTTTGGTTGGATGAGAGCAAATCATACTGGCCCCTATGGATGGATATGTTTTTTGATGAGTGAACTGCTCTGATTTCTACATCCCTGCATATCCAGTCAATTTGTTGCATAATATTATTTTTTTCAAGGTCAACCCTGAATTTACCTTGGCCACTTACTCCATCATGTTAAACTAAATGTCAGCAGAATGAGTCTAATCAGCATCACACTGTGGATCCCTTCTTAATGCCATTGGAGAGGCACTGTCTCATGTTTGAGGCTGACTGGCAGCCGTGGTGCAATTTAAAATTCCAGGGTTACATCTCAGGATGTTGGAGCTTTCCCTTGAGACCCAGAAGTGCCTAAATTGCTCCTCTTTTACTCTACCTGTGCCACTCAGCAGCGAGTTTGTAATCTGGGGCTAATCAAAACTACGGTTGCCGACGGGAAAGGAGAGCTTTCTGTGAAGCATTTCCATTCATTTAAAGAAGTTGAACTCATTGAGATATGTATTTAAGCAGAAGTAAGGGGGAATTCCTTCGCCAGACCTTCTGAAAATTTCTAAGGAGTTTCAATTTTGTGCACTCTAGACGAAGAAAACTTCTTCAAATGCAGTCATGTCTTTATTTGAAAGATGGAAGTTTAAAATAATTTTGCAGCTTAGTTTCTCTGTAAATAGAAGTATAAATATAATTTAAATTTAGGATTAAAAAAAGCCTGGCCTCTTCCATATCTTTTAATTAGCAGTAATTTTATTTTTAGGGTGCTTCTGCCCTTCCTTATCTGTCACCACTAATGTGAATGGTTGACTAAGAAAGGCATCGTGGAGCATTAAAAGTGGAAAAGAATCACTCCAATCTGTGCAAAACAGTAGTTGTAAAGGATGTGATAACCACCTTGGAGATATCTAGAGATTACTGGGAGCCTCCAACAGAAGGCCCTTGTCTCCAATTAGCTGTTAATTAAAATCCTGATTATCTGGCCTGTATCCATTGGCGTTTACAAGCAGGATGATAACATGATGCATGTGGAATTCTGCTGTGTTAGGAAACTTTATCTGGGTTTCCTGGCAGCCTTTGCTACTTAGTTGAACAGCAAAAATAAATTATAAGGAACACTTTCTGAAAGATGGTTGTGAAACAGGCCAGGTGAAATATGTGATGTTTTCTTTTTTATTAAAAAAAATAATCCCAGTGGAAACAGGACACTGCTCCTCTTACACTGCAAACTGGTGGTTGTTAATATCTCCAGCAAAGCTCTTAGCTTAATTTATGCTAATCTAATGAAAGTTTTATAGAAGTAACAAGTCCATGGTTCTCTTGGATGTGATTTTGCCAGGAGGAACATCCCAGTCCTTTTGAAGTTGGTGGCAAAATGCCATTGACTTGTTCAGACTTTAAATCTTCCTTGTATCAATGAGACCGTACAAATGAATAACCTTTTTCCGTGACTTTGACTAAACCTCAATACACACAAAGTTTTGCAGAACATTAAAACTAGGCAAAATGTAGCAGATGTACTATTTATACATTGAAAATTTCCAATTTTCTTCAAAGCCAGATCGTCTGCAGTATCATACAATTACTTTCACCTGCACATATGTCTTTACTTCCAGAACTTGCCTTAAATGTGTTTAAAAGATAGGAAGCAATTTCTACCAGGAGATAGCATGAAAGATCAAATGTTTTCCCTGTCTTCATTTTCTTTATCTCCTCAGAAGGCTTAGAGACAGCAGCAGGTAATTTGGGGTCTAGGTTTTTTTGAAGAACTTCAGCCCCCAGCTGTTCCCATTAAGGACCCAAACCTTCAGAGAAATGTGGTCACTTCATAAGGGTGTCTAACAAGTGCTGGCTTCTTTTGGGGAGGGGATAAAAAGAGCTGCTCATCCTTAGCTTCTATTGAAATAAAAATTGAAATAACATAAAAAGAGCAAAAGGAAATAATATTCAGGAAACATGGAATATATATGATACGGGAAGCAGCCCCTCTGGTGTGAATATAGAAGAGAGAGGAAAACATGGGTTTTTGCCTTCTTGCTTGAGCAATAGAAAAGGGGTGGCTGGTTTGGCTTTGGCAAATGGGAGGAATGTGTGCTGGCAGTGCTGGGGTGGCTTCATATTTTTTTAGAGTTCATGAAAGTTCTTTTCTGAGTTTAGCTTGGGACAATGTGTCATGATCCCCATGGTGGCTCATGAGACATAGCTGCAATATTAAACAGATCATCAATTTTTTTAAAAAATAAGATGTGAAGTTTGTGTGGGGCACAACCAGTGAGTATCTGCTGGGTTGTGAATTTGGAGGGAAGTGAGTTGTTATTTGCTCAGAATGTGTTTTCACACTGAATTTATCACATACCACATGCCTCCTCTTCATCCTCCCCTTCATCTTCTCTCCCAGTGCTACTAAACAAAACACCATCAACATTTCTTGGAACTAAAAATGTTTCTCTTTTAATTAAATAAGAAATGGGCATTAGCTTGCTTAAGTGGTAGGCTTGTGTTCTTGTATCCAGCTCCTTCCATTTCCCTGTGTTATTAAAAATTAAGTAGCCCTTTTAAACAGGCAATCTCACTTTCTATGACTTTATTTCCCAAATTCATCCTCTTGGCTCAGCAGCTCTCAGCTTTGTGCAGGTGGCATCCAGCACACTGTGTTGCTAACCCTGGCTGCCTCTCCAGCCAAGGGACTGGTCAGATTGTTCTAACCTCTCAGGCTGTTGTGACTCTGTGTTAATTGGGAAAAAGAGGATAATGAACAGATTTAATTGGGTTTTCTGTTTTGTTGGAGCTTCAGCTTGAGGAAACAGCCTCAAGTTGCACCAGGGGAGTTGTAGATTTAGTTTTGGATATTAGGGAAAGTGATAACCCTTTCAGTGTCAAAAAGTATTGGAAGAGGCTGCCCAGGAAAGTAGTGGAATTGTCATCCCTAGAGGCAGAAACTCTTTACAGTGAGGGTGCTGAGACACTGGAACAGGTTGCCCAGAGAGGCTGTGGATGCCCCCTCTCCAGAGATGTTTAAGGCCAGGCTGGATGAGGCATTGAGCAGCCTGATCTAGTGGGAGGTGTCCCTTCTCATGGCAGGGGGGCTGGAATTAGATGATCTTTAAGGTCCCTTCCAACCTAAACTGTTCTATGAGATAGGCAGATGTAGAGTTTAGAGATATGGTTTAGTGATGATTCTTGTCTGACTTAGATTGATGGTTAGACTTGGATCTCAAAGCTCCCTACTAGCTCTGGCAATTCTATGGTTCTCTGTCTTTTTATTTTTCCACATTGCTTTGTGAGGAATAGTCCAATGATAGCTTTAAATTCACTTGTATTCACCATGGTTATTAAACTTGTATGTTTGGAGCTGGTGGGAGGAGGAGAGAGTGAGGTTAAGCTTCTTTCTGAAATGGCATTGCTCAAAATTTCCACAAGCTAATATTTTAATTGCTTTGTGTTCTCCAGCTGAGATTAATAGTGCTGTCAATGCTTGAGATGGAATGAAGCTGAAATAGATACAGGAAAATGGAAAAGGAATCCAAAGACTCACTGATTCATTCTGAAGGGCCAAATCCTGCTCCTTTGAGTCCATGTCTGGCCACCTCGTGATGGTGATGTTGTACTGCAGCTGGACCAGATGGTTGCTGTAGGTCCCTTCCAAATGAACTCTTTTATTCCATGTCTCCTGCTCTCAGCTGTAACATAAATGTGTGTATAATACATAAATATAAGAACTGGCTCAGTAGTTCCTCGTGGAAAATTCAGAACTTCTGTGGAAAGAAAACAGATTTAAAACTGGTTCCTTGTGCTCAAGCCATCCTCTGGTGCACTGGAGGGGAGAACTGCTGCTAGAGCTGAGTAGCAGCTATTGTCCACTTTATTGAGGGAGTTCAGTCAGGTTTGAAGTCATCTGCTGTTTTCATTCATGATCCTACTTCTGTATTTTGTGCCTCCACTTCTTAGACTGAATGATCCCCCCTTCCATTTGCTGTTCTGCTGCATCTTTATGCATGATTGCTAATGCTGAAAACCTGAAGGACACCTCAGCTGAGTGGGAGGTGTTGCTTTTGTATTTTGTATTTATTTTGTTTTGTTTGCCCCTCTCTAATATGAGTACAAGTTAGAACTGTAGAATGGTTACAGCTGGAAGGGACCTTGAAGATCATCTGGGCAGAGATACCATCCACCAGGACAGGTTGCTCAAAGCCCTTTCCAGCCTGGCCTTGAAATGCTTCTTGTTGAGTCTTCAGCTGTACACTGGGATTATATTTAAAACACACAAGCAAACAAACTGTATTTAATGGGAAAATTATCAATAATGGAGAACATCAAAATTTGCTCCTCTGAGTGCATTTAAGGCTGTCAGCTGGCAGGGGCTGTTCAGCCTAAACAGGCTTCTCAACTGGAGACTGAATGCTTGTATTTCTCAGGAGAGAGGTAAAATGATGTGAAACTTCGTTTCTGCATTATCAGAAACAGTTGTTTCTTTGAGCTTTGGTGACAGATTTTTAGCTGTTCTTCTACCTCAAAACCCCGTTGCCAGCAAGGACTGGTGGCTGATATCATGTGGGGTACGTGCAGGAGAACCCTGCAGAAGGTGGAGAGAGCCTTATGGCATTAGTAAAGCGTGTTTGATTTACAAGTTCAACTTATACTTAAGGTAATGCTCATTTTGAAATCTGTAGCAAGTATTCCTAGAGAGGTGGTGGAGGCTCCATCCCTGGAGATATTCAAGGCCAAGTTTGCTGAGACTGTGAGCAGCTTTGATCTAGGGCAAGATGTCCCTGCTCACTGCAAGGGGTTGGACTAGATGGCCTTTGAAGGTCTCTTCCAACCCTCTTACATATAGAATCACTGAGCTGGGACTTTCTAATCTCTACCTCTTGGAGCATTAAATAGATGTAAGAAATGGTACAAGCATTTCCTATGCTTGCTCCTGGCAATGGAATTTGTCTAAGATCCTTTAGAAAAAGGAGGAGAAGATTGGCTACTTGGAAATAATAAAACATAGCTATGTTTCTATTTTATTTGTCATTTGAGGAGATAAAAGGATGAATCTGCAGAATAATGCCCATTACTGTGAAGAAGTCTTGGTTATAGTCTCCTGTTCTCCTGCAGTAGAGGAGATGGATGTGAGCCCAGGCTCCTGGTTTTCTTTACTCCAGTGAATTCCAGTCGTGATTCATTCTCACTAATGAGATCAAAGCACAGAGCTCCCCTTGCACTAACACACTGCCTCACAGACATTAATTGCTTCTCCAAAATATATGTGTTTTGGCAAATCCACGCAACTTGGTTTTGTTTTTGCAGGTGCTTAACCAACCTTTGAGCTTGGAAAGAAAATATAATTTATTTTATTGTGTTTTATGCCAAGTGAAGCAATGAGAGGTTACTCTTTTGCTGACCTGGCAGGGGAGATGAAACTCATTCCTAGACTGGATCTGGGAGCTGATGTAGGACATCCTGGTAGAGATAAGGGTGATGAACTCCTGTTTTGTAGCCTGAGATACTGAGAGGGCAGTAGAACTGATAGGACAGTAGTGTAATGCCTTTCTGAATGGCATTAAATGGGATTGGCACTGAAGAGCTGTTGGCAAGTTTTCACTTTTCTGAACTGGATTCCAGTTCATCTGATGTTTCTCTGAATCTGAAAGGTTGAACTACAAGGGAATTATTTTTTTTGAAACAGTTCAGATTTTTTGTGGGTGATGTTGTGTCTGAAAGACTCAAAGTAAAAACAAAAAAAAAAAGAGGCAGGTCCAGTTGCCTCCTAATGTATGTTAAATTCCAGCAGATGTGTCACAGGTGGAGAGGAGCAGAGCTTTATGACAGTCCTGTTTCTAATTCTCCTCTAATTTCCTTGAGTGCTTATGAGTTAATTGTATGCATGGTGATAGAAAAGCTTCAGATGCAGCTTCATCAGTTAATTAACAATAAACCAACATACTTTAAAAGGTGATAAAATAGTTTTAAACTTTTATTTGTGTTGTTGAGCGGTAACTGCTATTTTAAATCTCTTCTGAACTCTGCTTTGCAAACCTGATGTGTAATTGCTGATTGGCTATTGAAACATGAGTTGAGTGGTTAAACAACTGTTAATGTGCTAATTGAGAGAGACTTTTCTATTTCCCAGCCTCTTGCCCACCTTTGAACTGCAGGTATAAAGAACATGGATTCTGAGCAGGGCTTTAGTTTTAGTTCACTCAGGAGTTTACATGAGTATAAATGTAATTACACCTCTCTTTACCAATTGATTTTATTGCAGTGCTTAATGGTTTGTTGAATAGTTTATAGGATAATGAATGTCATTTTCTTGTATTATACTATAAATAACTTGACAAATTTTTAATTAGGATAATCATGGTAGCTTGCTCTACTACTCTAATCAAGCTTTGCTTTTTGCATCCAAGAATGAATGTACATCTAGAGCAAGTTGGGCCAATTATGTATTTTCCAAAGAGTACAAGTTTTTGTTGATTGTGGGTTTAGGGTCTTTTTTGTTTTTAATAAGACTTCCCTTCCTGAATCTTGGCTCTGCTTCTGTTGAAATGATAATTGGCTCCATTGGATGAGTTTTAATTACTTTATTATTTTGATTAGAAGGATGCCTAGGCAATACAAGTTTTGTTCCATGGAAGCCCAATTTCAGAATCTTTCCCTAACATTTCAAGAAAATCAGTTGTTTTCAAGTTCAGTGCATAAAATATTTCTTTAAAACCACTGCACTTTACTAGGATATTTTAAAACTTAAACCCTATTAACAATTCTGGAAAATGAATATAGAAAAGAGAAATAATTCAAGCATATATTTGAATGTGCTCCAGGTAGCCCTTACCTTGCTGCTGTACCTTCAGCACATTTTCTTTTGAGTGCTTCAGTAGTTGGTTTGAAATTTTCTCCTAGTGAATTTAATCAGGAGAAAAAAGCCCATTTGTTGCAGAGAAACATCTTGTGTGTCCTTGGAAAATCCATAATTTCTAGGCAATCTTCTAACAAAGAACAGGTCCCTGGTGTTCCTGAAGGAATTCTTGATGATAAAAAGATTCTAATTCTTAATTTTGCTCTTTTGAATGAGGAGCAGCTTTCTGCCACCTACAGCTTCATAATTCATTCATGAAGTTTCTTTCTTACCTTACTGCTGGATTGCAAATGATGATAGAAAGGCCAACTCCTCTCCACCAAAACAGATTACTTGGACAGATGTAAATTCATTGTTTTCTCTATTACTTTTGTAAAAGTAATCAAGGGACCTAGTTCATGGTAAGGCCTGCCTGGTTTCATGCTTTTACTGCAGCTAATGAGATAAATACCCATTTCTATGCTAGGATTTGAATGTTGTTAATGTGGCTTCCACTGCATTGCAGAAGATTTCTTCAGCTCTGTGGCCACAGCACAGTGAAGGCACTGAGCTCTAGCTGCTCACTCCCTGCACTTTGGCAATTAAGTCATCAAATGCAAATCTAAACATATGGTCATTTGTAGGAAATGGGGAGCCTGAGAAAGCTGGAGAGAGCAATGATGATTCTGAAAAAAAAAATCCAGTGGAAATAGAGTGAAATGTCAATGTCTGTGTTGTGCCTAGTTAATATTTGACAGGAATGCCATCAACTTGCTATAGAGCCCAAAGGAATTATACATTTTTCTGACAGATGATCATGATTCCCATCAGGACACTTAATGCCAACATCTGTAGAGTTCCACCTAATTTGGGAAATAAATATGTTCTCTCCTCATCAAGAAAGAAACTCTGTCCTAGGAAAGGGCTTATTGCATTAGGGTCATTGCAATTAAGTGGAGGACAGAGATTTTTAATGGGGTACAGCATGGTAACATCAGGCTTTCCTTTTGGCTACTGTTTGTAAATACAAGTGTGTTGAGTCTAACTTTTGGTCATCATAATGCAGTGAGAAATGCTACTGATGATAGGTTTGAGTAAATGTATTAAATTTAAGTATAAACTTGCTCATTAAAATGGACTGTGGAGAGTTTTGGTTGCACCATCTGTGCTTTACGGGTCAAGAATGTTGGGAATATGTTAAGTGTAACATCTTTATATCCTGTTTGTAACTTTCTTTAAGCTCCAGTGTAATTTTATTTAATGCTTATAGGGAAAGACTTAGACAAAATCTAGCTTTTCTAACCTTCTTTACCCTAAACTGTGGCCAGTTCAGATGCTAATGCACAAGGACACGTGTATAAACATTCCTTTTCCCTGTCAATTGTAACATCTTCATAGGTGGTGAAGATATCCCCTTCAGGCTTCTATTTCATCCTGCTAAATAAATAAACTTCACTCCATCTTTTCTCTTGATGATCTTTATTCCCCAGGTCAGATTTCAGCTAGCTGAAACTTTTAATTATTTATGTGGGTGTGCTGTACTCAAGGAGAAGTTATATTTCATGTTGGGCATGAATTAGTTTGGCACATATAAATATAGTGGTGTGATAACCTATGTAGCATTGCTGATGGTAGAAATATAGCTTGGTGCTCTTCATGGTGGGGAATAAAAACCCAGAGAAGGCACTTCTGTTTGGGTTAGTGATGTATTTGTAGGGCTACCGGAGGGAAAACCTGGCCAAAGATTATGAAAAATGGTAACAGAATTTCTCAGGAGGTATTTGAAAAAGGAATTGAATACAGAAAGTAGGAAGTACTAACTTTGTGATGTAAGACTAAAGAAATGTAACTTTGGAAATAGAAAATAACTTCTAATCTGTATAGTTCTGCAGATTTCTGTTATTCTTTAGTTCTGAGTTATGTAAAGTAACTATCTAGGTTAAGTTCAGTGTTGCTGAATTTTAATACATGCAGTGCTTAAAGCAGTTACCTTCAGGCTTGGGGAAAAATAGGAATTTTTAATGAAGTGGTCTCTTTTATGTTGGTGCTTTTTGACCAAACCTTGATTAGAAAAATTTAGGGTCTGGTTTTTTTTTTTTTTTTTTTACCTGCCATGGGATGCTAATTGGGATATTTTAGAAATAAAAAGTTTGCCTTTGCATGATGAATGTCCTATTATGTACTGAAATGTCAGCCTTGAGATTGGCTTGGTCTTGTGTTCCTTTGACAAGCTGAGAAAGCACAGCAGTGTCTATCAGTGAATCTGATCAGAATAAAAATGAACTTGTAAGCCAATAAAGTGAGTCCAAATCACTTCATTAGAAGCAGTGTTGAGTTAAACAGCAGCAACGCAGCATTTGAGTTTGAATGATGAATTGGACTTAAGTTTCAAAGGTTATTTTTCTGTCTACCTGATGTAAACTTCATGTTGTGCTGTTTAAAGGTTCCTTCTGACTCCCCTGATTCCTCTGTGGGTTTTTGATGCACAGAGCTCCATTTTCTAAATGTATGAAAGATGTTTTGCACAGGCCAGTAACTCCTTGATCTGCTCTTCAGTTTGCCTTCATAGAATCGTAGAATGGTTTGGGTTGGAAGGGGCCTTAAAGATCATCTAGTTCTAACCCCCCTGCCTTGGTCAGGGTCACCCCCACTACACCAGGTTGCTTAATGCCTCATCCAACTTGACCTTAACCACCTCCAAGGACTGAGGGGGCATCCACAACCTTTCTGGGCAACCTCCTCCAGTGTCTCACCTCCCTCACTGTAAAGAACTTCTTTCTAATCTCCAGTCTGAATCTACCCTCTTCCAATTTGCTTCTTGGTGAATTTTAATATTTTTAGTTGCATTTTTTTATCTCTTTGTCAATCTTTTCTCCAAGATAATTTCATCTCAACTGTTTCCTTAACATTAGTCCTGTGTTACTGATGTCCTTTTCTCTTTTCAAGTGGAAGAATTGTTTTTTTTCTTGGTGGCATTTCTACAGAGGGAACCTCTGGACCCAGCTGTCCCTCCCCACTCCTCCTCACTTGTGTTATGCCCCTTTTAGCTAAAATGGATTCTCAGTGGGATATTTCTGACTGAGCAAAGGTAAAGGAAAGTGCTGCCCCAAGTCCAGGCTGGGGTAAAGTGATTTTCTAATGTGGATCTCCATCAGCTCAGCAGGAGATGGAGAAAGTGATTGCATTGGCAAATGAAAGCCAATGTCCAAAATGCTTTAAAAATTATTTCTTTAGTGAAGCAGAACACAGCTATTTTGCTTGTTTATCCTTCAATCCATGGGGAGGAGAGGAGCAGTGTGCAGAGAGCTGAATAGAACCTTGAACCTTCAGCTCCTTGGACCATGAGATACAACTGACCCAGTGTCTCCTTAGGAGGCTCATGCTGCCCCCTCCAATGACTTGTTAAAACATATTAGTGTTCCCAGCTGGAGATTTTGGCAAGTCAAACATTGGTAGTCATGACTTTGCTATCTTCTGTCATGTTCTAATAATGATGAAATCTCTGGTCAATTTAGCCAAGTGATGAACAAAACATTTTGCAACTAGAGCATCTTATCCTGCTTTTTCTGTCTTGGGGTTCAAACTTGTGAAAGTTTTGCACAACTATTTGCAATATTACAACATCAGCTTCTTTCTACTTCCTCATAAGGCAGATTTCCTAAATACTTGCAAATATCTAGTCATATTAATGTGTGTCTCAAGGTATTTTCAAAATGTCTTTATACAGGTGGTGAGGCTTTAAAAACAAAAACCAAACCAAAACCAAGTCTTCCTCTTTATTTTCAACAGCATTCATCTCCTTGGGTCTTCTTCAGTGTTCATGTATTCTACCTGGACAACTTCTTCTTGGTGATAACATGATTTTCTTCAACATATGATTTATTTTTATATGATTTATTTTTCTTGTCAAATTGTCCTTAAAGTATCTTTGTGGGTATGTTTTTCTTCCAGGGTTTGAGCACTTGTTGCTTAAACTTTTGTTTCTGTTCATGATAGTGATCATTACTAGGTAGCAAATAACATAAAGAAGTTTTTCTTTGTGCAGATATACAAAGCAGCTTTTAAAATGTCCTGTGCATGTTGCTGTATCTTATGTTTCCTCCTAAACATCATTAATTACTTCAGTCTCACAATGGGGTTTCAGAAATAACTATAAAAACATTGTTCTGTTTTTTTTATAAAGCCACTTCAGAAAATTAATCTGAGAAAGTTGTTTAAAAATATATTCTTGAAATAAGGCATTGGATTGAGGGGGGGGAGGAAAGCCCTGTGTTTTTCTCAATGAAATAAAGTTTGAGTATTTAATTGCAGAGTCTCAGTTCAGTTGGATTTGATTCAATCAATATCAGTCTGTTGGTGTTTGAACTTGTTTGTCTATAGTTTAAAGAAACTACTTGCAAAGTGATAAATGCTCTTTATTCTAACCAATGGATTTGTGAAAAATACATTTGAAAATCTTAATGCAGTTGTAGGAACAAAAGTCAAAAGCTGTATGAGGGAATGTGTGGACTTCTCTTAAGGTGAGGAGATAAATTTCTCTGCTGACCCCATAGTCCAGGCAGCTGAAAGGCAGGGCTGAGGTCCTGCCACTGGGGTGATCTCTTAAGTGGTGAAGTCATGGAATGTGCTTGATACCAGTTTGATGGGCTGACTTATTGCAGTCTATAAGTGATGGTGTAATGGTATCCCCAACTCAATTAAAGAACAAGGGATTTTGCCTTGCTGCTTAAGTGGGATTAAATTAAAGGCAGACCTTTGGAGCTGCCTTATGAATTGGAGCATCTCCATTTCCAGAGCTTGAACACATTTCAGTGAGCCATATCTATAATAATAATTTTTATTTTAGGGAAAAAAAAAATTAGGTGCCACCATTCTATTTTCTGTGAAGTGGCACTTCAAATCTACCTGTGCATTGTTTACAAAGAAAATCAAAGTTAAAATCTTAATTGGTATTAACAGGAATAACCCTCAATGATGTGAACTTGGCAAGCCAGGAGTTGCAGCTGCTCTTTGCAGTAGTGGCAGTAGTGAAGATAATTAATTGTTTTTCCCTTGGAAATATATTTAGATTGTACATTCTAAATACTTCCCACTCCCTCAGCCATAATTCAGGCTTGTATTTGTTCTGCAAATAATACTTTTTAATGTTGCACCATAATACATGCTTATACTTAGACTTAACAGTGAAAATGCTTATTTTTTCTTATACAATGACATCTTTAACAGTTAGGCTTTAAATTTTTTGTGTTTTTATTTAAACTGTACATTGATTTGTATGCATAAAATAACTACTAATTTCACTGGTTTTGGCAAGGTGATAAAAATGGCTTTGAAGAGTTGGTTTGTAAGAGCTGTTACTTGAACAACCTGTGCAAAGGCTATCACTGATAGGGCAGAACATTTCTTCCTGGCAGAAGCTTAGACAAAAGATATTCTTGGGTGAGCACAGCTTCTTTTGCTAAAGAATTTGCAGTTAAGATTATAACCCCCTTGGATTATTAAAGAATACGTCAAGATTTAGTCTTGAAGCACTGTTGCACGCAAGGATGTGTTAATGGTGCTGTGAAATGTGAAGAGCTGTGGTGCAACAGCCTTCTCCCTGG
Source organism: Turnix velox (assembly GCA_013400935.1). Taxonomy (NCBI): domain Eukaryota; kingdom Metazoa; phylum Chordata; class Aves; order Charadriiformes; family Turnicidae; genus Turnix; species Turnix velox. Next base: position 853,604 of record VZTY01003681.1, read on the forward strand.
GTTATTGATTGCCAGGCTTTACATTCTATATGCTCCACACTGTCTGGAGTGATAAGGAGCTTCGGAAACTGTCAGGCAGAGCAGGATAAGATCAGGAGCAATGGTTTTAACTACAGCAAGGCAGGGTTAGATGAGAAATGAGGAAGTTCTTCCCCATGAGAGTGGTGAGACACTGGCTACCCAGAAAGGTGGTGAGGGCCCATCCTGGAATAATCCAAGACCAGGCTTACTGAGCCCCTGAGCAACCTGATCTAGTGCAGGATTTTCCTGCTTACTGCAGGGGGTTGGACTGGATATTCTTCGAGTGTCCTTTCCAACTCAATTCATTCTATTATTCCTGGGTGCTTTCCCCCAAAGATTACCCCAAATTATGGTACTGTTGAAGGGCTGAGGACTGGGTGCACTGCTGGGAAGGGAGGGAGGGTGACAGCATGACCATGCTGCAGCAGTTGCCTCCTGCATCCCCTTCTTCCGAGCTGTGACATTGGAAGTGGGCTTGGGGAGTATTTACTTCTGCTCCTGCTTCTTGAAGCTGTAATAGATACACCCCCCAGAGTGTTTATTCATATGCTTTAAGTGTGTGGTTTTTATTAACACTTATTTTAATAGGGGCTGTAAAACTGAGACGTTTAAATGCTCTATAAAGCCACGTCGTTTGGAGCAAGGGTTTCCTTCACCAGTTATTTATTTCTACAATACCAAGTCTCTAGCTTGGGTATAATTTTGTCTGCCCTGATAACATCCACCCTGAGCACACCACATGAACAGGATGCTCTATTACTTGCTACAATAATAATTTCCTCGTGTAGGTTTCAAATCTGTGAGTCTTAAAAACTGAGATAGCAGCCCCCAGATGGGAGCTGCTATCATTTGTGCAGGAGTGGATGGAGGCAGGTGTCATCCAGAAGCTCCAAAACACATTGTCAACATGGGAGCCTTTATTTCCCCCTAAACTAATAGGGAACTAAACCTCTCGACTAAACATTTACCTTTTGTGATGTAAATATTTCTTGAGCTCAGCTTTGAGCAAATCATGTAGTTTTTTGTACTGCTCTGTAAGAGATACAGGCTTTGTAGGAAGAAAATCTGTCCTTACTGAATGGAATGAATCTCTTTGAGTTTTATGCTCCCATCTTAAATGAAATCTCTATTATATGTCATACCTTGCATGAAGCAAAAGTCAGAGATGTGATGAAAAAATGGTTGCCTGTGATCAGTCTCATTGTGATTTGAACATATTGTCCTGTGTCTTCATCCTATTGCTCTGAAAAAATACTGTGTTAGTGTATTGAAAGAAGTTAGTAGAGTTCATGAAGTTATTTCAAAACTCAATTTCTCTTGATCTCCCTGTTTTTATGGGCAGGCCTGATGAGGTTCTGAACAACGTGATGTAGTGCAGGATGTCCCTGCTCACTGCAGGGGGGTTGGACTAGATGGCTTTTGAAGGTCCTTCCAACTCAAGTGATTCTGTGGATCAGTGGATTTGAGACTTCAGACTGCTTCTGCTGGTTTCCTGAAGTGCAGTAGACTGCTCTCGGTGAATCTCCAGCTGGAGAAAAAATGGTGGCATAAATCATGTAAACACTGAAAATGTATTGCTAGCACCATGATCATAAACCAGGCTTCTTTCTGGAGTGCTGTATGTCCATTTTACCTTGGAACTAGAAGGACCGAGTCTACTTCAGTGGTTTAACCCAGTTGCTGAGATTGCACAGAGCAGCTGCAAAGTATAACTAATGTGGATCCAAAGAAACAACCTTCCCAGTAATTCCCTGATTTGGATTTGCTCACAAGTGAAATCATTCCACTGCAGATCTCCAAAGCCATGGCTGTCTTCTAAGGAGAGCTGACTGGTTGTATGGTTCTGCATCCCTTTCTTTCCTGTTGCTAGAACTTAATTAAAGTTGCTAAAAATACGCCCTTCCTAATTTATTTTTTTTTGGCTAGGCATCTGCTATTTTATTCTCAAGAGAGAAGGCAGGTTGTGTGCAACTTGGCTGTATTAAGTGGCCCATACCAATAGAAATATGGGAGCTCCTTATTTATGGCCTGATCCACAGCACCCTGCAGTCGTCACAATCTTTAAAAAAAACTAGTTAAAATAGAAGAACCTGATGGCTTTGTTAGCCTTATAGAAGTCTCTTTACCCATCAAATGAGGGGAGACTGTGAGCCACCAGTTTCACACAAGCCTGTGAAAGTTCCCATTTTTAATGTAAAGGAAATTAGTAGAACAAGTGGAGGCATAATTGCCACAATTCCACAACACTGACATCATACCTAATTATGGCTTGATCCACAGATTGTGCTGTTTGCTTAATAAGTCCCAGCAGAGATAGTTCAAGCATATGTTTTAAGATCACCTGGAGGGGACTGGGAACAACTGCAGCACTGCTGTCAATGAAACAGTTGACAAGATTTTAGTGGTTTTTACTGTCCACGGGCTGGCTCACCTTCTATGTGCATGAAATCACTTAGAGCTAAGCAGCAATAAGCATTTATAGCCAAAGCAGCTCAAAACAAAGGGAGTCTTTGTTCCCCTTTCTGTGTGGTTAAAACCAAAGCGTGATTTTTCTTAGTGCAATCTCAGCAGCTGGTAAAGCTGGTAATAAAATCCTCAGTGCCCCTCCTGCTGAAGTGAGATCTGGTTATTGCTAACAAAGGTGAAACAGCCATCAGCCTTTTGACCTGCTAAGATGATGATATCTGCAGGTTTTATCCTGAGCTTACTGCCTGAGGATGCCTTTTCTTGGCTTTTTATCTAAAGCTGGCAATTTTTCCTCTTGGTTTCTTCTTCCATTTCCTCAGCTGTCACTTGAATTTTAATTTTTGGTCCTTACGTGTGGAAAGTCTCTGAAGTAACTTAGAAGTTTTTTTGGGGGGATAAAGAGGATCCTGAGTATATATTTGTGATGGTTTTTTTCCAGCTGAGTTTGTTATGGGGTGGGTTCTTCCTCTGTGAATGGTGAGATATTTCCTATTTATTCAGGTGCCTACTAACTGCTGACTCAGCACATTGGGCTTAGAGTTTGATTTCTGTGGCTGCAGTGGAACTTTACAGAAGTTAGGATTCCCTGGGCCACCTTTTGCATACCAGGACAGTTTGAAGGAAGCAGTTCTGTAGGAAGTAGCTTAATCCTTTGTTTCCAAACTGCCAAAAACTTTGGCACCCACGTGGAATCCTGCATCATATCAATTCTATTCTTGATGCCATCTTCAGTTTTCTAATTGTCTGTTTTCATCCTCTTGACCCTCCTGCAAAGTCTTAATAGCTTTAGGGACTGCAGGGATCTGAAAGAGCAGTAGCAGCTGTAAGTCTTCCCATAGGGATGCTGCCTTTGAATTAAATGTTAGCTCCATGAGGGCTTAGGGCATTTCTTGTTTGTCAAGTGACTCTTTGTCACTCAACTTTTCTCAAATTCTCTCTGCAAAGTTACTTGGTAATATTGTATCAATCTTTTTTATTTACCCTTATGTCCATTTTCATGTATGTCTTAAATTGCATTTTTCTTTAAACCTTTGTTAACATTTGTGAGAATATCAGACTCCTAACTAATCTGGGGGTCGAGGGCTCAAGTCTCTGTCCAGTTCTGAGGCTTCTCAGAGTAGGGTTGATGGTTGGACACTGTCTGAGAGGTCCCTTAATTATGATTATGATCTTATTTATGAAGGATAATAGAGCTTCACCTTAATAAGCCGAAGGAATAATTACCTAAATTATTAGTTCCTTGGTTGTCTTTTAACTAGTTTACACATAGTGATTTTTGAAATCACACTTAAAAAATATTAGCAATTATTTTATTATTTAAAACAAACCTCTGGGTAATAGTACTTGCCTTTTCTTCCATGATGAAACAACAGTAATCCTAGAATGCAGCCCAAGAGCTCCTTCCTGAAAGACAAGTCTCATCAATGGTGGAGGATTCCCACCTTGCTTTAAAACTACAAGTTTTTGTTACCGGCCAGTACTTGAGGTCTGTGATGGTCTTGTCATCCTTCTTTTGCCTAAACTCTTCTCCCTGGTGTTGAAACTTTGGCTGCCTTGTGGGTCTGAGGAGCAAATGGCCCAGTGTGCTCATTAATCCTGTGCATCATCACTCAAGGCTCACATCACCCAGCTGGTAGAGTTCTTGCTGTCCTAGGTGGGGTAATAAATCCAGGCAGGGGTAGTTTCAAACCATGTTTATAGGGATCAAGGTGACACTGCATTGTTCTAGGTGATACAAGATGTTCTTTGTGTTGCTGTGTTTCTACAAAGGAGAAAGGTACATAAGATTTGAAGTCCATTATTTTGATTGTCATTATAGAAAGAATACAAGCTTCAGTTTTAAATACCATTAAACATTTTCCAGTAGTAATTTTTTTACTAAATTTTACACCTTCCTACCTCTAAACAATATGTTTGCCTACTCAGGCACTCACATTCAAGGCATACTGATAGCAGCAGCTATCAGTTTGTTCTGTAGTAGTGTGAAAATTATTATTCAAAGGATACATTTCTAAATTACACCTTAAATTATCAGGCTTGTATCATGCTATCAAAGAAAGTCAAACCTGAATTGCAGAAGATCATAATTCTATGTTCCTAACTGCTGAATTACAATTAAGCCTATGTTAGGTGACCTTTTTGGAGTGCCATTGACTTAATTCTAACAATTTAACTTGGAGCTGTTGGTTGAAGTCATTTAAAATATGAATTCATCAGGGAATGACAAGCTTTTGGGACTATTTAGAGTTAATTTTAGAATTATTTATGTGAAATGTGGACACTTATTTTGTTCTGCTGCAAATTCCTACTGCTACTGCCACGTGTATAATTTTTTTTTGTGAGCTTTTTTGTATTAAAGTTGTGTAGTATCCTCTTCTGAACTGAATAGTCAGCCCTGTACTAAGATGACTCCCTTAGCTGTTTAAGTAAACTGTATTTAGAAAGCAAGGGGGTTTTCCTAGTTCTTTCATCCTTCTAAATAACTGCATTTAGTATAAGAATGTCTTACAGACTTCTACCCCTTTTCCCTGTTGATTAATTATTCCAATGTAAAATGAACACCTATTAAACATATGTACTTGCTTCTATTAGCAGATTTAGCTGTTGCATTTTGTGTTCATGTCTTGTTGCACAAAACAAATCCTCCATGTTTAAGACTTCTCCGGTCCTTAAAACTGAATTATGTAATAGGCTTCCATCTGCCATTGAAAGCTGTTCATCATTATTTCATGTCATACAAAGTGGGTTTATTGATGAGATGGGCTTAGTGACAGCAGACCTGCCACTTCTGGGTGTGAGCAGAGCAGGACAAGGCTTCCCTTCAGAGATATGAAAATACCTAAGTGTTAGTTGCCTTCTGATAAGGTTTTCTTCTGAAGTTTGGTTCTTGCTTCTCCTGCCACCCTAGAATCATAGAATAGCTTGAGTTGGAAGGGACCTTAAAGATAGAGTTCCAACCCCCCTGCCATAGGCAGGGACACCTCCCACTACATCAGGCTACTCAGCGCCATGTCCATCCTGGCCTTGAACACTTCCAGAGAGGGGGCATCCACAGTATCTCTGGGCAACCTGTTCCAGTGTTTCACCACCCTCACTGTAAAGAATTTCTTTCTTATGTCAAGTCTAAATCTATCCCCTTCCAATTTACATCCATTATTTCTGGTCCTCCCATCAGATACTTTATTAAAAAGTCCTATCCCTGCCTTTCTATAGGACCTCTTCAGGTATTGATAATTTACTATAATCATGTACTGCATTTGTGGACTTGAGTTGTGTGTCCATTGCAAGTTCTTTCACACCTTTCCCCCAGCCTGCTCCATCAAAATCTGTGGGATAAAACCAGCTTTGCCATCCATCAAGCTCAGCCACTGTCCCAGTGCCACTGGCCACGTGTAGTGGAGCAGTTGGTGTTAAATGATTGGCAATGGAATGGCAAAAGGATGGGTAGAGAAGATGGATAGCCTGGTGTTGCTGCTCTTAAGGCTGAGCTTGATGCAGCAGTTGAGAGCTAAAGTATTTTCTGATGGCTGTAATGACAGTCTGATAGGGCAAACAGCCTAGTGTAAGAGTAGCTGAGTGCTAGAATAGATGAACTAAATCATTTCACCACAGGGTTTAAGATTTACCTTGATAACTGTGTGCTAGACAGGCCTTAGGAGATAAGACTGGGCATCAAAGGAGAAGGACTGGGAAACCTCATTCGTGTTTTGAGGTTCTCTGAAGCTGCTGGTGAAGGGTGCACATGGTTGGGATGGAAGTGTGAACAGTCTGAATCCAAAGGAAGTGATAGAGTATATGAGTTATTGAGTTTTTTCTTGAACAAACCATCTAGTTGCTGGAAGATCATACTTCGTTGGGGGAAACATAGGAGAAACCAAAGACAACTGTTCAGCTCAGTCTAGTCCAGGTATTGTAGAGTTCCTTCCATTCTACTTTGGGAATGCTGATAATATTTCCTCTTCTGTTTTCCTATAATAGAATCAGAATGTTAAGTTGGGAGGGAACCTTGAAGACCATTTAGCCATCTGATTTTTCACCCTGTTGAATCTTTCCTTCACTTCAAATATCTAAATATCAAATATTAAACTAATTTACCTTTATCCAAAGGGATAATAAAACAGATTTGTGTCCTCAGTTTTCCTGATATCTTTAAAAGCTACAGCAGCTCAGTGTATGATTTTCTTTACATGGACAAGCATTGTTCTATTAGAGTTTAAAAAACATAAAATGGATTTGTTATATTTTTATATATAGTAATAAAACAATTACATCATTGATTTTCTCTTTTGATATCTGATATTTATCTAAATTAATTATCTTTCAGTATTTGCTCAAAATGTTAGTATGTGAAAATTCACAATGATAGAACATCTACTCACCAGAGGACTTATCAAAGACACTGTATTAAGTGAAGTAATGAATGTTTTCATCTTTCAAAAGAATATTGTCTGGCATTTATTTAAATAATTTTGTCTCAAGTTGAGATTTCTATCCTATTTAAGAAAAAGGAGCAATTTTGCCCTGAAAACATCATGACTCAGTTTGGAAGCTTTACAACTAAGAAAGTTAAAAGGGCAACCTGGAAGTACCCAAGTTAAAAGAGGCAACACGAATTGCAGATGAAAAAGACTCGTTTGAAGTCCTGCTTAGAGGCACAGTCTGTGGCGCACTGCGGCGAATTGGGTCTGAAAATGGCTCAGGGTGACTTGGTCTCAGTCCCAATCCTTCTGCTCATCTCTTCTGCTTTGCAGGAGTTCATCCTTCAGACTTTTTTGGAGATTTGTAGCTGAAAGCCTCAGTCTTTTCTTTGTTTAGCTTCCTGAAGAAGCAGCAAGCGGTGTGTGTGTACAAAATCTGTGTTATGCAAGTTTTCTCTCCTAGTATTTCTTTGGTAAACAAAAGTTTGCGTTGCTTGTCAAGGCATGCACTTGGACTAGGAACCTTCTCTGAAGGTTTCTCACCATTTCTTATAAGTTAAAAAAATATTTACTATTCTGTTGCAACTGCTTCCTCCTAATGAGGATACCTACACCAGAGCAAATGAACTGCTTAATAGTATGAGTAACTTTATGATGTTACAGACCAAGGTGGTGAAGCTCAGTCTTTCACATTCCATATAAATGGTTTCTTCAATTTTGTTCTTTGACATGACAATGACAGACAAGTTGTTTGAGTGGTAACTTTTGAGGGCTTTCTACAAATGAGAGCATTTTTACTGTCATTCACCTTGGCACTGTCTAGCTGTCAGCTGCTGAAAAGGCACATTGGTGACACTGGTGTCTGTCATTCTTCATGCACAGAGGAATAAATGGTGGTCACTTTGACTCTTTGTCCTGATGTTAAAATTCAGATGAACTCTGGTTATTTGGAAAGAAGGACAACTTCACCCTGGGGAAAGTATTTGCGTGTTTCTTTCACTTTTCAAGGAGGAAGAAGAGCAGGTTCACAGTGAGCTTGTTGGGCCTCCAACTTCCTTTCTGTGTAGGACTAGTTGGAGTAGGGATTGGCAAATGACAAGATTACAGGTAATATTTTTCTATTAGTATATCTCTATTGTATTAAAGGAGGCATCTGGCTATTCAGTAGTTGTTTTGTGTCATTAGAGAACATCACCATCATGTCATTTTGCAGTTTGCTGAGGTATGTGTGATTGTGTGACCCTTTGCTGATTAGGTAAAAACTGTCTCGGGAATATTTGTGTCTTTCTCATTATCTGAATATTTCTTAGGTTTCTCTGCCCATAAGGAGTGCCAAATTGAGGCTCAATAACAACCTTTAGATCCTCTTCCCCTTCAGGAGGGGACTCGGGGTCAGCCCCCTTAATGGAAATACTTTTTTTAAAGCAAGAGCAAGGATGAAAGGAACAAGGCTGCCCTTTGACTTCTCACTGGCCCACCTCCAAAAATACTTCAGCATTTGTAGTGCGTATTTCTAATCTTGTTAATACTGGTTTCTAATAGACTGATCCATAAGTTGAGCAAGTCTGGAAAATATGGAGGATTACTATAGCTGTGTGATTTAAATAATTTTTAATGGACTTAATAATTATTTTTTAGGTCTGAGAAGCAGAGTATCTGATGTCAGTCAAAAGATTGACCAGCCTCTAAACAAGATGTGTTTTGCCTATGGATGAAGTGAATAGTTGATCACTAAGTGCTGAGTAAATTATAACTAATAGGCCAAAATCTTAATAAAGGTACATAAAATATATCTATATCCACTTAGGAATGTGATATATGCATGAAAATACAGCTGATAATGCCTCTTAGCAATGAAGAGGAGCAAATCAAGGTCTGCTAGATCTTGAGTGAGAATTTTAGACTCTGAATAAAATGTTGCTCTCTGGCTTTGAATGGGCTATGACAGAAATAAATGTGTTTTTAATTTTTTTTCAATGCTCTGAATTGTAAACTGTTTACAATTTTGCAAGATTTGCAAGGATTTTTGTGGTTTAGTGTGGACAGAACATAAATATTTTAGTCTATGTTGAACTTTCTATACCTTCTGAATTAAATCTACATTTTTAAAGCTGGAAAAGGATTATATAAAAGTCTGAAAAGTTGGAATTAGGAAATGCTGTGCATGCTCTTTCTTCCCATCTCCTTTTCAGTTACAGTAATTTAGGTTTTAGCGTATGATGAATTCTATCCTAAATTACTGCTAGAATGGACTTTTCAACTTTTGACTACAATTTGCAGAAAGTAATCTCCAAACCCTTCTATGTTTGTGAGAGATCAAAGAAAATCCCAAATGGAAATCATAGTTTTGAGAGGGGGGGGAAAAATTCTCACTTTTTAAGCTCTTGTAATGAAGATAACTTAATTAAAATCAAAGCAAAACTAATTATGAACTTAAAAGTGCAAGTTTTTGGTTGTGTAATATCCCTGGAACATAGAGTGCATTTATTATTATCAGTAGAAGTTCCTACTCTTGTGGACAGGTGATGCTGTCACCAGTGGATCCCAAATGACAATCATACAGCTCAGTTGTATTTTTCTGACCTTTCTTCTTTTAACCTTCCTGTTCTTTTGCTTCTGAAAAAACCCAAAACTATTTTGGCAGGCAACTCCCTCTTTCTTGAGAGATTTGCCTGTGTTAGCAGTTGAAGAGAAACCCAAGTGCTTATTTTTTCATGGTTCTTTCCATTCCCAAATTACAAAGGGAAAGATTACACCCACATCCCCCTACTCTGTTTGCCTTTTCTTACCCTTTTGCTTCCTTGAAGAAGATGAAAAATTTCAGTGTTTGTTTCACTTGAACCACGGTAAAAACACCTTTAATTCTTTTTACTGATTACCAGAGTTCATGAAATTGAGTTCATGAAGCACTCCTCAAGTTAATTTTGCACAATTTTGTGTAAAAGCTTTTATAATTGTAATGATTTCTCATCCATTAACATTCCTTCATATAGAGCTATATTGCAGCATTCCAAACCTTCTGATTGAATGTGGTTTTTGGCTTCATTTTCACGTGTGCTTTTTATGAATATTTAGTGAGAACCTAATGAGCATCTTCCCTGTTAGAACAGATCAAGACTTTATTAGTCTGAGTTTTGCTCACTTTGAAGAGTGTGGCCATATGGGAGATTTGTTTTTTCTGGCTCTCAGGTGCTCATAGCAGATGGAGATAGAAGGGCTTTGAAGACAGCCCACCAAGCAAGGTGATGGGGTCTCCTCAGCCATAGTGGAAGCTTGGCAGATCCATAGAGTGCTCTAGGAATGAACTTCTGAAAGTGGGACAGGAAGAGTGGCTGCAGGGAAAAGCAATTCTAGAAATACATCAACTTCTCTGCACATCCAATTCCTTGACAAAGGCAGATAGTAATTAGATTCACAGGGAATCATTTACATGCTCTTGCTAAACTGAAGAAGCACTCAATTATATAAATGTTATCTTCTCTATAGTTCTTTCCAAGAACCCTGTTGACCTGCTCTCCTTAATTGCAATCATTCAAACAAGAAGGATCCAGCTGCCTTTGACCTCTACCTGTCAATGTGATCACGGGTAGTGACTGTTATTCTTCATTATATTGGAGCTAAACTCGTGTTTAGAGAAGGCAACTACCTTATTAAATTGGGGAACATTCCTGATCTAGGAAGGCTCTGGCTGATGTCTTCTGTGTGCTGGGTTGTTTTTTTTTTGTTTCCCTGCCTCTTTTTTTTCTTTGTCTTTTAATAGCATTAAATGTATTTTGCTTTTCCAAGTTGATTATGATGGCATGAAGTAAATTGCAATTAGTTTTTTAATGGGGATTTTGAGCTTTGCCCATCTTTTTGCAAAGGAAAAAAAAATAAAGCACATTTTTGGCTCCAGAAATATTGACTTTAAAACAAAGGCAACACCTTTTTTTGTGGAACTTTCTATCTAAGAGGCATTGCCAGGTGTTTGCAGCATAGGAAGGTGTAGTGTCCTTTGGGAAGCAAAGCTTTCATTTACCCATAGAGAGATGATTTCTAACCATCTGCTCTGTATCTCAAAGAATTGGTAAGTTTAAAAATGTGAGTTTTTTCCTCCCCTGGGACCCTGCCTGTGCAGCACACACAGTACAGAAGGAAGCAATCTGGAGAGGTGTCACTAAAAAGAACTGGTTTTCACATATAAAATAAGGCTTCAATGATGATTTTTTTAAGGGAGTGTTTGACATTAAAAAGATGAACCCTCTAATTAATACATATTTATGATTAACTGCCTCCATCAATTGCAAAGGTAGTAGCTGAAAATGAATATAATTCTATAGATATGCAAAAAGTAAACAGTTTGAAAAAGCAGTTTCAGAGCAAATAAGCCCCTGAACTAATATTTGACTGATTTATTCTAAACAAGATCTATTTTTCAAAATGTTTTGTAAGTTAATTTTTTTACATTCATCTTATCATTGAGATAGAGAGTATGAAAACCTTAGATCTCCATAATTTCTGTACTGTTGCATAAAACACAAACAGAGAATTTAATTGTATGGAAATAGCTGAGCTATTGAAATTAGTTTTTAAAAGTAGAAAATAAGCTTTTTTTTTCTCTCAAAACTGAGCTATGCATGATACAGATTTTTAGAGGTTGTTTATATCAAATCAGTTAGTCTATTTTCAGAACTTGTGTCCAAAAAAAGTATAATTCAAGATTTATTTGTGGATATGTGGCCATCTGTATCTTCAGAAGAACCCAGTTCACTACTAACAATGCTCACTGGCTGCTGTAACATTGTAATTGCTCCTTAAAATAAGTAGGTAAATACCTTATTTCCCCTCAGCAGCCCCCCTGTTTTTTGTGTCAGTCTCTCTTTACCCTTGAGCATGGTGATAGGACCATTCCCTCTTCCACAGAGCTCCTTGTTTGGGTGCTGTTTACTGAGGCATTTCATGGTGTCACAGGGAGGTTTCCAGCAGATTCCTCTTCATTATGGCTGGCAGCAGCAGTGTTATGATGTGTTTTGATTGGCAGTTGACACTGCACAGTGAAAAGAGATTTTATTATAGAAAGAAGTACGAAACACAAGGGAATGTTGCAGAGGAGAAAGGTCTTTAAATGATAGTTTGACTTCTCTGGTTTTTATTCCCCCTTTAAATTTCAAGGGAATGGTGTTAAGGACTTTGGAAGGCAGGATCTATCCTTTCCATCCTGTCTCCTCCTGTATTCCTGAGAACTGCAGGAGCAGCCATGGGGATGACACACTTGGTTTGAGAGGTTGCATCCAAAACCTGACAGGGAACAGATCCGCCTGTTTTATCACAGTGGTTTCACTGGCATCAGGTTTTAACTAAACTAAAATTCTTCAAAGGTCATTTTCTTAACACTGGGCTCTGTTCTCGAGTATGTAATTAGACTTGGAGTGCTACATTGTGGCATAATGGCAGCACTGATTTCTCCTTTTACCCAATTGACAGGATTTAGGAAAGTAACAAGATTTCTTATTCTAATTGGTATTTTGCATGTATGTAACTGAGTAGGCTGGTGTAGAACCAGTTGCTTATGTGAAGGTGACTGCATATGTGTTTTCACAACTTCCTATTTTTGTGTTTATTCATTGATGTTTGTGGGGTGTTTTTCCATTTTAGCTGCCAGTTCACTTTGTAACTTAAAGTCACTTGGTCTTAAAAATCATCAAGTTATGCTTTTTTTTTACCTTTAAGAAATAAAACCATGAACTAACTCTAGATCTCAGGAACATCAGACTTCAGTGGCTGAATCACTCTTGACCTTAAATAATTAAATCCTTTGCAACTTTGTCATGTGAAATAAAAAAATTTAATATACTCCTGAGACAGGATATGACCTATAATAAAATAAATGCCTAAAGAGATAGCAATTATGTAATAATAAAATAATACAAGTAATAAGTTTATACAAAGAACTTTGCTTATGAAAATTTGTGAATTTGGCTACTTGAAACAATTTGAAAATATATTCTGGGGCAGGAGAGGAGAATAAGGTATCTCCCTGCTGTTACTGGAAACTTAAAGCTTGCCAATTTCTGCCTTGAGAACAAGTGCACTTCATGGTGAATTAGGGAAAAATAGAATTTCTTAAAATTGTATTTCCTAGTGGAAGTTTATGCCAATTCTGTTGATGTCTGGTTGGAGCAGTTGTGTGATATTCCCACTGAAATGGATGTTGGGATTTTCCAGCTTAAGCAAGAGTATCAGATTATAGAATCTTTGAGTTGGAAGGGATCTGCAAAAGCAATCCACTGCAACTCCTCTGCAGTGAGCAGGGACATCTCGCTGTAGATTGGGTCACTTGGTACCACATCAAGCCTGACCTTCAATAAAAGTGATATTCAGTGATCACTTCACATTGTTTCCATAGTATGCTTTGATTTCTGATTTTGCTCTCAGTTCATTTCACTTTTCATTTGCCTTGATCAACTTCATTTCCCTACATTTTTACTCATTGCATTCCAACCCACTCTCATTTTCAGAAGAACATCACTTGTGTGACGTAGGAGAGTTTCTGTGTGGTGATGGCCTGACTTGTGTCTCCCAGCACTGGCTGTGTGATGGAGAGCCCGACTGTCCTGATGATTCAGATGAATCTTTAGACACATGTAAGTAAAAAAGATACACCTTTTATTTTTAGTGGTAAAATTTAGTTGCAAAACCATACAATTGAAAGGAAAGATAAACTTGGTTTAAATCCAGAGTAAATCTTCCTATCAAAGGGAAGAGGTTGCATTTGCTGTATAGGCAAGAGACAAAAGAGAAGAGATGGGAGATATTTTCTTCATGTAATGAAGCCTGGCACCAGAATGTGTGTTTCCTACAATGTCACTGAGCTGTGGAGGGGTTTGTAGAGGGCACAGATAAAGTCAGGCCCAAGAAAAACCTCATTCCTCTAAAAGAGGGAGGGAGGCGAGGTGGAAATGAATAGTACAAAATGTTTTCAATGAAAGTATGAAAAGCATGCAAACATCAAAGGGAGAAATGAAAGAAGATGTAAAAACTACAAGGGGGAAAAGAGCAAAGAAAGGAAAATAAGGGAAAGCTTTAATAAAACATAGCTAATTAGAATAAAAGACTTCTTTTTCACTGTGGCTAAGAGCTTCTGAAGACCAGAGTAGCAACCTTACAGCCTTCTTTTTTATCGGCCATGTAGACTACTGATGAGGTGATATTAAATCTTAATGTTCCCTTGTTTCCTGTGTTCTGAAGAAAATGAGGGAATTTCCTTATTTTATCCCTGGGATAATCACCTAATGTAAGAGCAGAACCATGTATTTTGTATCAAAGTGGCAATGCTGACAATCGGGAAGGCTAGAAATGGGTTTTGTTGCTAAAAGAAAAGAAAATGGCAAACATCAGACAGTATTTGAGCCTAATCTCAATGAGAAAGCTGAGATAAAGCCATTTGTGTCTGGGAAAACATTGCACCAATGATTGCAATCTTCCTGCTCCACCACAGATGAGAGAATTTCCTCCAGGGCTTTGGTGAGGGTGCTCTGATGAACACCTTTGAAATACCCTGGGATTCTCAAACACAAAATTCAAAAGTTGGAAGCATGAGGTACAGTTAAAATTCTATTGCCATGCTCAGTATTGAGGTTCAAAGTCATGACATTAAATCATAACTTTTGAAGTTTTATCAGTGACTTGAAGGGGAGACAAGGGTGGGGAAAGCAAGAAAGCATTCTCTTCTTGACGTAAGCAAGCCTGGTCCTCTTGGAAACACTTTCCTCTTTGCAAGTGTAAACAGTTTTGGGAGGATGTATTACTTAAGTTGTCTGAAGTTTAAGGTAGGAGTTGGAATCATTGCTTTTCTGGCTGAAGAATGGGAAGATGTTTGAATCCTCATGCATGTAGAGCTTACATAGCCCTCTGAGGAACTGCTGCTTAATTAGGTGCCTGGTCAACACTTCAGTGATATTGTGTTGGGTTTGGTTCACTACCTCAGCATTCCAGTTCAACTCAGAACCAAGAAACAGCACTGGGACAAACTTTACTATGTATTAGTTAATGACTGATTGGTCTGGATTTGTTTGGTTAACAAAATTTACCAGCAAAATTAATTCCTGTTGAAATATGTGTATTCAAGCTTCACCAAATAAGTTGTTTCTCATTAGATAGAGATGAATAGAGTAGTGCTGAATTTTTCTTCTGATGCTTTGAATCACAGTAATATGTAAGGAGTTATAAACTACCATAAAAACATTATTATAAAATATTTAATGTGAGGGACACAGCACCTTCCAATTTTTTTTTAGTGCACATGTGTCTGTTTAGAGATGAACCTCTGTTTGTCAGCTCTCTGAATTATTTGGTGTAGCCTGACAGAAATTGCAGGTTGTTCCTACAGTCACAAAAAAATGGGATTGATTGGTTTTCTGTGGCTTTTTACCTAGAAGTTGGGTTTTCTGGGCTCTTATGTCATGCAAGCATTGGTCAAAGCTTTTCCTGCAAGTAGAAGTTCTTGCCTTCTCTCCTGTGAGGTTTTTGAATTATTTAAAAGGAAAAATATTCTTATGCTGACACTTTTCTCATGGTAAAAATATTAAGTCATTCTTACTAGTCTCTTCACTCTACCATCTTCTTGCAGAAAACTTCTCAGAGCTCAAGGGCTTTGTAGCTTCTTGGCTTGGTGGCATATTAACTAGGTTATGCAATGGAACCTCAAATTTATTAGGGTGTAAAGCATGTATGGATGCAAATTGAAAGAGGGTAGATTTAGACTGGATTTAAGAAGAAAGTTCTTCACTGTGAGGGTGGTGACACACTGGAAGAAGTTGCCCAGAGAGGATGTGGATGCCCCCTCCCTGGAGGTGTGTTTAAGGCCAGTCTGGATGAGTCACTGAAGAACCTGGTCTAGTGGGAGGTGTCTCTGTCCATGGCAGGAGGGCTGGAACTAGATGATCTTCAAGGTATCAGCCCAAACTATTCTATGATTCTATATGGATCTACCAACTGATTTCCTCAGGAAAAATGAAACTGTAGACTTTATTAGCATTATTAAAGAGATGTAGGACTGAATAGGGAGGAGAGAAAGATGGCCTTTCTTAGTTACCGATGAGTTTAGTCCCTGCACTGGCAAAGGTTGGGGCAGGCATAGCATCCATGGGCTTTTAGTGACTGTGATGGAGGTGTCCTGTCACTGCCTGTGCCCTTCTGACTTGACAGATGGCTTCTATCCCTGCTCTGTTCTCCTTCTACTTCCCATCTGCCACTAAATGGTCTCACAATTAGCTTTGTAAAACCAGAAGAGAATTCCTATGGCACCTGTACCTGTGTTCTCTTCTGTTTCTCAGCAGCTGTAGCTATTTCTGCTCTCAATGGAGCTGCTGCTTTTTGCAGTACTCAAGTACTTGGCTCAGTAATTTGCTGTGAATAATTTAGTGAACAAATTCTCTTGCTTTTTTCTTAGTGAATTGTTTCGGAGAAAATTGATTTTAAAAAACAAGTATTAATAAAACTCTTGACCAAGTAATTTCTACCTTTTCTTGGGTGGTAATTCTTTAGGTTTTGCAGAATCCAAAAATCAATTTGCTTAACCTAATTGTATGACGCAAAGTTCTTCAGTGGGCTAAATCAGCAGGCTTGCTTGAAATTAATTGAGCTCCCTCAGATGTCTCTCAGAATTTGGCCAGAAATAAGCTTAACCAGTAGCTCTCAGTCAGGAAGATGATGTGAAAGTTTGGTGCCTTACTGTAAAAAGAAAAAATAAAATAAAATTGCTCTCTGTAGAATCATCTACTGCAATATTTTTGAGATAATTCAAGTCCTAATGTACTTTGGAAATACGTAGTTTAAATTGTGCAGTCTTTAGTCTCATCCTTGTATCTGTTAACCACTGCCTGGTAGTGGGAAATACCTGTTTAATCATGCTTTTCCTGCATCTTATTTTTCACTTATTTTACATAGGTCTTAAGCAAAATTTCAAGCTTCAGCTTATCTCAGCAGCTTTCTTAGGGTCTTAAGCAGGAAGGTTTATGAAGTGGGTATCTTAAAATCTGACAGTGTGGTCATTTTGGTTTACCATTTTGTGTTATGTTACACAGTCATAACACTGAATAACAATTCCTCTCTAAGGTGATGTGATTGCTCAAGGAATACAAATTTTGAAATTTGTATTCTGGATTTTGGAATCCAGACATTTGATTTGATGGCCTATTACTTGGTTTCCTCCTCAACTTCCTACTGACAGGGTTGAGATCTAAGAGGCACGTTGGCAAATGACTCTTAGTACTGAAGGATTCATTTTGTGTGTTTGCCTGAGGGAATATCATTGTTAAACTGAAGCTGAGGAGCAAAATATAGGCAGCAACCAGAAATACCTTGTTTAAAAGGCTGAGTCTCACTTTGTTTGCTAAAATAGCTGCTTTCATTCTCTGGATGCTAATTATGTGAGTCTACTTTCACAGACTTAAGAACTGTTAATTGGGTACTTCAATTGTAGGGTTTTTTGCCAGCAAAGGATAAGATAATTGGATTCCATGTTGCTCCTGTGATATGAAACAATAAAGATAAAATATCCTAAAGCTCTTAATTCTTTTATGAGTAGATTCACTGAAATTCAATGGAAACCTGGTTCCCAAATCACTCTTAAGTAGCTTTGGAAAATCCCAGATCAATAGATTACTTGCATACATTGAAGATGAGGTAAATGAAGAAAATGCTGAACATGAAGGAAATGTGAGATCTCGTGTTTTCATTCTTTACAATTTTGCTGTATGTAGGTACTGTTGAACAATATTTCTGTAGCATAAAGTAGCTGCTTACACCTATTCTTCAGCAAGATAGAATATAATGTGAATTCCTCCTTCCTGGAGGTGTTTAAGGCCAGGCTGGATGGGTCATTGAGCAACCTGGTCAAGTGGGAGTTGTCCCTGTCCCTGCAGGGGGGCTGGAACTAGATGATCTTTAAGGTCCCTTCCAAACCATTCAATGATCCTATGTTGGATTGCAAGGGACCTTCAAAGCCCACCTAGTGCCACCAACTGCAGTGAGCAGGGACATCCTACACTAAAAAAGGTTACTCAAAGTCTCAGCAAGCCTGGCCTTGAATGTCTGCAAGAATGGGGTCTCAACCACCTATCTGGGCAACTTGTGCCTCAGCACCCTTGCGGGGAAGAACAGATGTCAGCAAATGATAGAAAACTGCTGGTAGTTACATAAGGCTAAAAGTTTAATGCAGCAATAAAATATTGCCATGCTTTTATGTAAGCTGGAGAAAAGAAGTGCTTCTGACAGAGCAAGCTGAATGTTTTGAAATGCTGTTAACTGTCCTTATACCATCCTTACAGACCTCAGAGAAGACATACTTTCCCCTGAGGGTCTCCTTGAGATTTACCCTGGCAAAGCTCCTATGATTGGTGACCACTGGTAAAGAAAAGATGGATGAAGATGTACTTCTTGTGCCTGGTGGTTTTGCCATCTTGTTTTCTTGTGTCTCGGGTCTGCTGTGCTCAGTCCCATTCAGATAGCTGGCCTTTGTCTGCCCTATTTCCCCATGGTGACTACCTAGGCTTCAGTTTCTGCCTTCCTCTTTCCCTGTTCTCCATCCTTTGGGTAAGCTGCTATGCTTGGCCCCTCAAAAGTAATTTTGCTGGTGTGATGGGATTACTGGGAGTTAATGGAATATTAGAGCAAACAGTCTGGAAAGGATGAATGTCAATGGTACTTGTGCCCTCTACGCCTTTTGGAAAGGTTGGAGAGAAGCACTCAGAGATGAACACTGCAAGTGATCTGGAGGAGTTCAGATTATAGCAGACAGTAGCCTTTAGGGTGAGTGTAGACGAGTCCTGGTTGTCCTCATGTTTTGGGGGGTTTTCCTATATTTCTTACCACTCTGCTCTTGTTCCCTTTGGGTGTCTGTGTTCTTGAGTTCAGGGGAGGGTCTTGGGCGAGGGTATAACATTTTCAATTTTGCATTTACTTTCTTTCACAGACAGTGTGTAAACAAAGGTATCGAGGCCCCAGGGAACGTTTAGAGGCAATTCCTTTTTGTAATTTCCCCAATGGATGGTAATCCTCCTCCTGAGACACAAATGTGTTGTCAAATAACTGGAATACGTGCATTATCCTTCCCTGAATAAAACAACCTCATTCATTTTGTGTGACTTTGAATACTGGGTATGCTTAAGCATAAAGCCATGACTCTAACTGATGATAACAGTTATAATTTTAATTATTATTTGGACTTGTGCAGCCAGGGCTGTGGGGGACCCTGTGACCAAGAGCCAGGGCTGCCTCATGTTGATTCTTTTTGCCCTTTCATGTAAGGTGAAGGTTTAAAAAATTTTTTTTTAGTAATTTGGAGGGGGTGGTGTCAAAATCATGGTGTCTCTGATCTGTTTGAAAGATGGAGAATCACAGTGATGGTGCTGCAGAGAAATTCAGAATCCCTGGGAAGAAGTCCAGGTTCAATAGGTGCAATTGCTTTAGCTCCCTGGCTGCATATTTTCTTCTGGAATAATGTATGCAACAAGAAGTTCAGCGTTGAAGGACTTAAAGGTCATTGTATCTCCCAGTGACAGGGTCATTAGAAATCCTACTGCTTTTTCTTTGTCTGTGGCTGATGAACCTGTGCATGATTTTCCAAAAATGATTCACAGGGAATTCAATTAAATGACTGTTGACAAAATGAGCCTCTTCTAAGGTCTATGGAAACGTGTAGGAATAATGCAAGGCCAGGGCAGAGCTTCTGAAGGATGTTACCCACTACCTACAACTCTGAAACAGCTCATTTATGGATTAATTGCTTGCTAAAACTGCACTTCCTACACAGAAGCAAATCTAATGGGATTTATACTCCTAAGGAAAATGAAAAGAGAAATCTTTAGGAAAAAAAATCTATAAGACTGATTTGTCCTTTGACCAGGACTCTGTTTTCAAGTTTTTAACCCAAAGGGATTTTATTTTCATCTCTAAGCTGTAAATTGCACCCAAAACCAAAGTGCATAGGCAAGAAGAGATGGCAAGTCTTGATGGAGTTTCTCTCTCACAACATTGTGCTGCCTGTTAAGCCTGATGTAATGATTTTTTTTTTTTTTTCCTTCAGCAGTGACCTTCTTGACAGTATTTGGCCACAAATGAGAGCAGTATTTCAGTGTTAATCACAGTTTGGTCTGTCAGGTACAGAGACAGCCCTCTCTGGTTTCACAGGAGGGATCAGTTTCCTGCACTATCAGTACAGAAGATCACCTGAGTTGGAAGAGAGCAGCTCTGTGGTTGAAAGAAACTGCACCAGAGGGTCTCTAAAGGTGCACTGGAACAAAAAGTGGTGGTCTGCCTGCTGCAGTGGGATAGAAACTGATCATTAATTAGGCAAATGACCAAGTGGAGAGATGTGAAATTGCAGCATGACTTTGTTTCTTTCCCTAGAAGATCTTTATTTTTGCCATGTACTTTATCTGATGGATGTGTCCTGATTTGAGCTTTTTTCACCATGTTTTTGTCCTTATTTCCATGCACATTTTTGTATTCCATTTTATTTGTATTCTCTCTCACCATGTTTTAGTTTTATTATTTGCCACCTTTTCTCCTCTTTCCTTTCATACTGAGATCCTTGCAGATTTTTCAAGGCCTTTTGTATTTCGGTTACCTCTTTTGCACCACCTCTGTGTTTTACAGGTTTTTCTTGAATCTTTGCTGTTGCTTTCATAGAATGGTTTGGGTTGGAAGGGACCTTAAAGATCATTTTAGTTCCAACCCCCCTGACGTGGGCAGGGACACCTCCCACCAGACCAGGTTGCCCAATGCCTCATCCAGCCTGGCCTTAAACAGGAGCAGAGACTTCTCTGAGCCCAAAGGAAGCCTCTAATTTTTTGCTTTTCTTCACTGTTCTGTTGCCATAAGCTACTAAAACAGCTACAAAAACTATTTTGTATCCTCTGCATTCTTTTATTTTTCCTCTGCTGTTATCCAAAATAGATTTCCCTTTCCCTCTCATAGGTCTTATCCTCTGCACCATGTCCTAATTCTTACTACTACATTTTCTATCTCAGTTTTTCTCCTTCCTCTCCTTTGCCTTTCTCTGTCTTGTCACGTCAAGGAATCAGGAAAAGAAAGTTGGGGAATGGGAATGCACCTTGAGCAGGGTCATTCAGCTGGATTTTAAGGTAATTGTGAGCTTTTTAATTGTTAGGCTGTCACTGCACTCTCTACCAGGAGTAGCTTTGGTGAAAGGAGAGGTAGGGAAATTACACTGTCTATTGATCAGGCATTGGTAAAATTGAAACACATTTAGGAAAAAAGATGAAGCACATGGCATCATCAAAAGCCTCTTTAGCTTTGCTAGTATAAAAAGGTAATCTTTTGATAATACAGGGATTTATAAATTACAGCAATCTTTTTATGCATGAAATTTCTTGTAGAAAGATTTTTATCCTAGGTGATGCCACTTCACTGTGGGCACCAATTGTACCTTGGTTCATTACAAATGTTCATAATTACAGTGAGATGTCTGGGCTGTAAATGCTGTGTGTGAGGAGAAATGTGGTGTATTTAATTATTAGGCTGGGTGGTATTTATTTGGTCCTTTAAAAAGTGCTGAAGTCTAATAACCATTTTTCTTTTCAGAATTACTGATGGAAACAACTCTCGTTAGCAAGCAGAGGGCTTTCTGGAAGAAAAGTAAAATTGTCTTTTTGTAAAATAGGGCTTTGATTTAGGGGTTAGAGTTTAGATGTGTTATTAGTGATAAAATGTACTGTGGTTTTAGTCAGCAAAGAGGGCTCTCTGCTATGGAGGAAGAAATAATGCAAAAGAAAAAACTCTGCTTACAGAGAGTAATGCATGACTGCAACAAAGGAGTGCAACTGCCTGTTGCCAGCAGTCTTCAACTGTGCTACATTTTAGCCTTTTAACAAGGCTAAATGAAGGAAATTATAAAAAAATATTTCATTTCAAAAAGTGTAATTTGGGGTTCAGTTCCCTATGATAATATATGTTAATGCAGAAAGCCCATGTTTAAAAAACTTATACCTCAATAATTCTGGGTGAAGCTTAACTGTGCTGAGTGAAACATTTTTCAAGTTTGCATTGGTTAATGCTTTCATCTTGCATTATTCAAAGATGCATCAACATCCACAAGGATTTACTTTGTAGGGCTGTGAGCTGTGCTCTTAGAGCACACAATGAGTTGGGACTGCAGGGGCAGAGTGCACTGGATAAATTTTTACCCAGCATAGAAAATTTCCAAGGAAACCTTTTCAGATATTGAATTTTCCATAGTAACAAATGTTTGGTTTCATTGATTTAAAATTCCCTGATCAAAATGAGACAATTCAGTTTAATAGCAGACCTATTTTCACAGTTGGGTTTTTATTTACTATCACAGTAGTCAGTTCTCTATCCAAGGAAGAGAATAGTGTTCTCTCTCTCCAACTTGTCTAAAGTTGGATTTTAATTTTCTGTTTTCTGTAAACTGGATGCAGATGTAAGTGTACTGAAGGCTGAGGGGTTTCCTAATTAGGCTCCAATAAAGCCAAAACTCTTTTCACTTCAACTGCACTGGAGATGCCTCTGAGGTCAGTGAGGTCAAAGATGCAGTTGCTGCAAGTAGCTATAGAATTTCCTTCCTGCTAACAAACAGTCCTGGGGCTTTGAATGTGTCTGATGAATAAGGTCATTTGAACTGAACTATTTTTGTATTTACAAAATGTATTCACTTGCCTTGTTCTCAACTTCCTTTGCAGTGACTTTGGCCTGGCCTTCTGCTCTAAGTCACTTCTTCATATGTAGTAGATTTCATCTATATCCTGGCGATGTGACTTTGTAGCAGGAGGGGGAAATTACAAGAAGATAGTTTAAGTGTGAAATTAAAATATTAAAGATGAAACATCTAAAATGGCTAAAACTTTACCCCAAAAACAAACAGTGCAACTGACCCTACTTAATTACATGCTTAATAATTTCATAGCCATGTAGAGCACACTGACAATGTACTAATCCATTTCACACAGCTTTCCACCACAGACTTCCTCCTCCTTATTTGCTTTGAATCTCATCATTATCATGCACA
Source organism: Turnix velox (assembly GCA_013400935.1). Lineage (NCBI taxonomy): Eukaryota > Metazoa > Chordata > Aves > Charadriiformes > Turnicidae > Turnix > Turnix velox. The sequence continues at coordinate 876,539 of VZTY01003681.1, forward strand.
TAAGAGTAGTATTCTTAGAATTTTTATGGTATTATTTCCATATAAAATGAGGAAAAAGTCTAATATATGAATACTAAACAGCTCATTAACAGGACTTGTAATATATCCAGTCATGACGGAGGCAGCTGAGGAATGCTGATATAAAATAGTATTTCAGTACCAAACTATATCTAAGATTAGAAGAATTATGCCTTGGATAATAAATACTTCAGGGAAAACTGGAATCTTAAATACAAATAACATCAAATAAAGAGCTTTGTATGCTTAATTAAACACATTAACAGATACATTTATTTCAGTTAAATAATGAATGCATTACTAGCACTGGCAGTGAGAATATCTGTGCTTAAAGGAAATGACCTGAAAAGGCTTTAATTTCAGGAGAAAAAAAATCTGCCTTTCCAAGACATTTGGAACACTTTTGCCTGGAAATGCGAGTGATTAAATTGTACATCGAACAAAATGCTTGGAACAAGAGCCAAATCCACCACATCAGGAACCATCATCTTTAATTTTGCTCTGTATGGGCAAGGCACTATCTCCAGTCTAAGAAACTGGATTGTCTCTGGAATGGTTTAGGTGATGAACAGTTCCTGCTCTACCCATTTGCATTAAAGTTTGGTCCTTGAAGTTGCTCTCTGTGCCTTTTGGCTGTACTTCTTGCTTCCAGAGCAGGGACTACCTGTCCAAAACTGTAGGCTGTGGGGCAGAAAAGAAATCTGCTTTTACAGATGGTGTTTGTTAGAGGATGGGGGTCAATTTTTGTAAGATAAATTGCAAATCCATCATTTTATCCTGCAGTAGAAGTTATCAAAGGATATTTTTGTACAGATGAATCTACATGCTTTTTTCCCTTTCTGTGAGTTTTTTGTACTGACCAAAATCAGTACAGCTTTCCATAACGATTCAGCTTAAGTTTCATAGAATCATAGAATAGTTTGGGTTGGAAGGGACCTTAAAGATCGAGTTCCAACCCCCCCTGCCATAGGCAGGGACACCTCCCACTAGACCAGGCTGCCCAGTGCCCTGTCCAGCCTAGTCTTGAACACCTCCAGAGAGGGGGCATCCACAACCTCTCTGGGCAACCTGTTCCAGTGCTTCACCACCCTCACTGTAAAGAATTTCTTTCTTATGTCAAGTCTAAATCTATCCCCCTCCAATTTATATCCATTGTTTCTAGTCCTCCCATCTGATATTATTATTCATATTTAACCCCAGGATTCTTGCCTTTGAAACAACTCTGTGAAGGGGTCAGGTATGGGCCTTAATCTTTGCTTAGCTACCAAACTATACAAAATATAATTAACATGGCAATACAACAGTGTTGGTCATCTGAAACATCAATAAATAAATATCCCAAAAGTTACTGATAGTAGAGATGCATCTGGTGTTGTTGATAGAAAACATGCAATGCACTTACACTTTGGGGTATTAACCCTCAGATTGGAAAGCTCTCACTGGTACTTTATTTTTAGATGAACAAGATTTCGTCCTACAGTTTTCAGCTTGGTTGGTCAGGGACAAGTCACCAAACAGTGGAGATCACTTGGAGGGAGAGTGATTTAATGTGTAAGCAAGATAAAATGTGTACTTGTGTAGAAGATGAGTACAAGGACTGGTCATAATGTGCCTTTTTGCTTGTGAAGAGAACACCATCCTGGTGCTGGGGCTGGGTGTAGAGCTGCCCTCTAAGTGTCCCTTTCATTGTTCTTCAGCTTTGTTCACAATAATGGCACAGATAAGCAAGAATCTTAAAAGAAGCCCTTTTACAGCTTTTTTTGCTGAAAGAAAGGGTTTGACCAATTTAGGTTTCTGTGAAGTATGGTGATATTTAGTTCAAGCATGTGTGTGAAATTTAAACATTTAACATTCTTTTATACTTCTCCAGAAGTGCTGGAAAAAATGTGAAGCAGATAAATGTTTTTTAATAAGTTAGAACAAGGTTAACTCTGACTAAGCTAAGCTTGAAGAAAAAGATTTGATGGCTGGCTTTTTTTGGGGAGCTGATGATGGGTTGTAATGATGCATATAATATTCCTTGGCCTTTAGGACCTGCTCTCTCTGTTTTTTGGCTTGCTGCTGTCAGGAGTAGTAGGCAGGGAGAAGAGAGCACGAGGTAGTTATAGAGCAAGCATCGATAATGCAGCTTAGTAATGTGGGAAGCAGAGCTAATGCCTGTGCAGTGATGTGCTGCATTTGATAAAACCTCAGAAGGCTGCGTGGGACAAATGGCTGAGGAGCCCTTGGCCTCGTCAGGGGAAGCTGTAGTTGGAGGAGCCAGGGGATTTAATCAGTTCCCAAGTCTTCCAGCAGCCTACACAGGTCAATGCAAACAGTGCAACCTTTACACCTCAGCCTGGGTTATGAATGGCTGCTGCCAGCCAGTGACACGTGCAGTCTCACACTCTTGATTCACCTGCCCCTGCCCTCTCTGCCAGGCACTCAGTCACAGAGTGCTGCTGAGTGCTTCTCAGCTCCTTCACAAGGGCTTTTTTTCCCCACTCAAACAGCTTTATCTTGTGGGCCTGTCTGCAATGTTCAAATTTTTTCACAAACCAATTAGATTTCCAAGTAATTGGAATGAATTGCTCCAGTTGGGAATGATCCAAGGAATAGAAAATTGTAGGGATCCAGACATCTCTGTTGATTTTCTGTGATACTTCATAAAAGCATAAATCATGGTACCTTTATTCTGTTTTCCCACGACTCAGCTTTGTTTGTGGGTGCATTTAGTTTCCAGCAGGCTTAAAATTCTGAATGTATTAAAAAAACCCCAAAAAAACCCCAAATAAACAAAAATCACCCAAATAAACCCCAGAAACCCAACAACACAAGACAGAAAAACCCCAAACAAACCAAGCCCCACCCTTCACAAGGGGAAAAAAAATCCTTGATGAGAATTTTGCTCCTTTTCAATCTGATTTTTCTATGATGTTAAATAGCGTTCTTATGATGGACAAGGAACTTTGCCCTTGACTGTGCAGGATGTTTTTCACTAAGAGATATATAAAATTGCTAATGAGGAGTCAATTGTGTACACAAAGCAGTGATGCAGCATCCATAATTACATAAACTTTCATTTTTATATAATTCAGATTTGAACTCCTTTAATTCAGATTTGAACAAACCTTCCTAATACTTGGAAAATCAATATGAAATGTTACTCATAGCAGAATGAGGCATTTGCATAAAGGTTCTTTTACATGTCTCTGCTGGAGATGTGTTTTGTGATTGAGCTTTTTGTATATTTTTCTGACTAAGAGGAGCAGTAGATCAGACCTGGTTTTCTTTGTATTTGAATTTAAGTGTTTGTTTCTCAGCTGTGCAAAAGTACCTTCTCAAAATTGTGATGTGAGAGGGTTCATGTTGCTCTAACATTCCTGCTTTTAATTACCTGATGAGCTCCATACTTGTAAAAGAAAAGTAAAATGTACAGATCTGGTTTAAGCCTAAAGGATGGTCTTATGCTACTCTGATGCAGTGCTGGGCTGAACCCCATCCTTCTGGATGTGCATCTTAACATCTTGAGTGGAGCTGTATGTGCAGAAGAGCCATCTTGTGCTGTGGATCAGTGTAGAAACAACATGGTTTTATCCTAGGCTGGTATTGTACTTCTCAAGGCTGAAATCACAGGTTGGTGCCAGGATAATGCTTTTTCAGTGCATGGCTGCAGGCAGGAAAAAGTAAACACACGGATTAGTGAGTTAGTGATGCTTTTTCAAGAAAAGTTTGGAAATGGGAAGGAAGGAGGAGGGCAAAGGACTACCCTTTTCTTACTTAATCTTTCAAATGTTCCCATTCAGTCAGTTTTGGCTGAAAAACGTTGAATTTTTGAGCAACCTGGTCTAGTGGGGAGTGTCTCTGCCCATGGCAGGAGAGTTGGAACTAGATCTTGAAGGTCCCTTCCAACACAAACTGTTCTATGTTTCTACGATTCTGACTTTAGTGGTAAAATTTAATGATCCTGGGACTTTGTCTTATACCAAATATACACACCATGTTGACAGTAAAAACTCTTTTAGCATCTGAATTATCAGAATAAAGTATATATTAAAAAAAGAACAGAACCCCAAGCGTTATCAGCAGAGAAACATTCCAAATATTGAAGCTAATTCATCCCCCCGTGTGATGACCTGGGTAGAAATGGATTGCACTGCGTGTCCATTTTACTACCACTTATTTATAATGAGGAATTGGTTTTAGTACAATGGTTTAAGCTTGTTATAGCTGCATTAGTTAGTCCTCAGCCATCAGCAGTATGTGGATGGTGATCTGTGTCCACACAGACAAACTGATCATAAGCTACAGTCCTTGGTGTAGATCTCTGTGCATGGCTGTGCTGAGCTCATTAAGACATCTTCACCTCCTAGAAGGTATCAGCTGTATTAAGTATGGGGTTCTGGCAGTAAAAACAAATGCAGCATGGCCTGGAGATACATTAACATCCCTTGGTTCACTGTAGTATCGTGTTTTCAGGGAAACAAAGGTGATCTAATAAACTGAGCTGGCAGCAGCCCAGCTCCTCTCAGCAAGCTGGAATGGCTTGCACAGGGTTCAGGGCTGGGCCTTCTGCATCATTAATATTCCTATAAAGGTGTGCACAGTCTTTGTAGAAATGAGGAGTGAATAAAATAAAAATTAGATATCCTTGAAGGGTGTACAGGACCTTACAATGATACGTCACCGGGAGATATTTAACAGTTTGAGGAGTGTAGATCTATCTTCTGGTAGTGGTTAGGATCTCCTCCAGCCTGTTACTGGTGCTGTAGCAGTGCTTACTCTGCTGCCATTACTTCTTACTATTAACTATTTAGACATGAGTTGAAGCTAGTCTCTTTTTCATGTCTGCTTTGCTCAGTGCCTAAGCTGAGTGCTCAGTGTGTCTTACTAAGAAGCTGAGTTAGAACAGTTGCAAATAGAATCATAGAATGGTTTGGGTTGGAAGGGACTGTAAAGGTCTTCTAGTTCCAACACCACTGCCACGGGCAGGGACCATTTAATGGCAGATGGGAAGTAGAAGGAGAACAGAGCAGGGATGGAAGCCATCTGTTGAGTCAGAAGGGCACAGGTAGTGATAGGACACCTTCATCATAGTCACTAAAAGCCCATGGAAGCTGTGCCTGCCCCAACCTTTGCCAATGAAGGGACTTAATTAATTGATAACTAAGAATGGCCATCTTTTTCTCCTCCCTGTTCAGTCCTACATCTCTTTAATAATGCTAGTAAAGGATACAATTTCAGTTTTCCTGAGGAAATCACTTGGTAGAACCATATAGAATCATAGAATGGTTTGGGTTGGAAGGGATCTTAAAGGTCATCTAGTTCCAACCTCCCTGCCATGGGCAGAGACACCTCCCACTAGACCAGGTTGCTCAATGCCTCATCCAGCCTGGCCTTAAACACCTCCAGGGAGGGGGCATCCACAGCCTCTCTGGGCAACCTGTTCCGGTGTCTCACCACCCTCACAGTAAAGAATTCCTTTCTTATATCCATCCTGAATCTTCCCTCTTCCAATTTGCATCCATTATTCCTAGTCCCCTATCACATATCCATTGAACACTTCTGAACAGTAACTTATCAAATGCTGTTGACTCAGTTGGCATTATCCTCCTGGTATCATTGTGTCTTATTTACTTTATGTGTACATCTATTTAGTTCTCATACCCCCTCAAGGCATACAAGATCACTAATCTGAGTTCTCAGCTTTAGCTGACTACTTTTATTCTTCCAGTTGGATGTGCAGTATAAATATCATTGTTGCTTGGGCACTAATGTACAATTTAAAAACAATAAATTTCCCATTTGCTGAAGGCTAATGGTCTATTCATTTTGTACTGTTACATTACCTGTTCCTTCTGTGAAGGATCTGTCATCTGAGTAGTTGATTCTGTTGTCTTTCCTATACCATGCAAACTCTTGTAAAGGGATGAAATTTCAGTTCTTTCAGCCCTTATTTTGGCAGCCTCAGCTGCCATCCTCTCCATGGATTTATCCTGATTGCCACTGCATGCTGGGGCAACCACTTGCCCTAGGACAATGCTCTGAGTGGGGGAATACAGTAAAACCTTACTGTGAAGGAGCTGGTTCTAGTGCTGCCTGGACCCTGCTTAAGTAGAGGGGCAGAATGACCACTTTTGACTTGCTGGCCCTGCTTCTTTTAACACAGCCCAAGATGTGACTGGCTTTCTGGACAGCCTCCTGCTGCCTCCTGATGAGCTTCTCATCCACCAACTACCCCAAAAGCTTCTCAGGGCTGCTCTAAATCCATTCTCTTCCCAGCCTGTATTTGTGCTTGAGATTTGCTCTCACCCATGTGCAGGACTTAGCTCTTGGCCTTTTTGAACTGTATGAGGTTTGCACCTTTTATGCCTATCAGGTTCTTTCTGGGTGGCATTGCTTCTCTCCAGTGTGTCAACTGCACCAGACAGGGTGGAATCAATCCCACTGTCCATGATATGAACTGTCCAAAGATACGAGCTAGTGCTGGTTCCAGTATCAACTCCTGATGAACACTACTTCTTGTACTTAGTTATTGTGTACTTGAGGATTCATGGGACAGTTTTTGTGATACAGTGTAGTGAAAACTGTTAGTTTAGGAACTCTACTTTCTATGAAATGGCTGGGAAACTGTTGCAGTTTGGAGTAGGTAAGGAGTAAATTTATCTCACTTGGAAAACTCTTTATATCAGACAAATGTCTCTCAGCCTGAGGTGACTTATATACTGTGATAAATATTTTGAGAGAGTTCAAAAAACTTTTGTGTTTCATGATGTATTGTGGTTAGCATGGTGGAGAGGATAATGATAAAGATCATTTAATAACAATGATTAATTATAATGGTGCATTTAAATTGCTAATGGACCAGTAGTCACACTCTTAAGATTCCTCAAGCTTTTTAGAAATTCATTAATTTACAAGGTAGCAAATACAAATGCATGCATTTCTTCTACTGAAAACAACAGCATCAAATTATTAACAGAAGATATTGCAATATTTGTAGTGCCTAATTCAAAAGCATCCAAGGCTTATGATTTGACAACCTCATGAAGTTCAATAAGGCCAAGTGCAAGGTCCTGCACCTGGGTTGAAGCAATCCCAAGCACAGATACAGGCTGGGTGGAGAGTGACTTGAGTGCAGCTCTGAAGAGAAAGACTTGGGGGTGTCAGTTGATGACAAACTCAACATAAGCCAGCAGTGTGCACTTGCAGCCAAGAAGGCACCAACCAAATCCTGGGTTGCATCAAGAGGAGTGTGACCAGCAGGTCCAGAGAGGTGATTTTGCCCCTCTACTCGGCACTGGTGAGACCACACCTGGAGTATTGTGTCCAGTTCTGGAGCCCTCAACACAGGAAGGACATTGAGTTGCTGGAGAGAGTCCAGAGAAGGGACACAAAGATGGTCAAAGGGCTGGAGCAACTGCCCTATGAGGACAGGCTGAAGGGGGGTTGGAACTCGATGATCTTTAAGGTCCCTTCCAACCCAAACTATTCTATGATTCTATAACATAAGAAAAAAATGCAAAGGTGAGTTCTCATTTTGAAGTTTGTGGATGAGAAGTATGTGATGGATTTGAGCTTAGGAATGACAAAGGAAGAGAAGGCCAAAGCTTTAATCTGACTGCAGAAGGCTTTGTGTTTGCTTGAGCATTAGGAGTGTTAGAGCAGTGTTGTACAGAGCGTATTCTATAGGCTTATTGTGTATTTTTTGTCATTTCCTTATAGAGATGACACCAAAGGACTTATTTTCTCTGCACACCAGACTGAGACAGGAGTGAGCTTATTCCTGTGTATCTCAGACAGAATCTATAAAAACATACTTCATAAAGAAAGCAAGAAGAGAAGGTCTTATTTACATCATTTCTCACTGAACGTAGCAACACTGAGCTTTCTTTGAAGGCTTCTCTAAAACCTTTAATATTTTCAGTGTGAAATATAGCTTTGCTGCTAGTTTACTTTTTAATTGTATTTTTCACACAAACCCCCTTAAATTCCCTTTTCAGCCTTCTCCAGTAAAGTATCACCAATAAAGTTGAAGGCTTAATCTGCAAATCCCTTTGTCATGTCCTGTAATAAAAAGATGAGCAGAAGGTGGTTTAAAACTATTTATCACAGCATACTTGGCAAGTCTGGGGTGTGTTAAGTTAGATAAATTGGCAACTACCTGTTCTCCATTCTTTATCTTAAAAGACAGAGCTAAAATCAAATGAAGCATAGAGCCTTCTTGCTTCAGGAAGATACTGGAAGTTACCACTGTATTTTTCATTTATGAAACTTGGAAGCTGTTAAAGAGACCTTAGGACACCGTACTTTAATTTCTATTACAAATTATCTCTTGTGCCATACCCTTATCTAACAAGTATAATTTGCCTATCAAAGTGATTTCTCTTTTAAAGTATGTCTGTCAGGAAATTATTGCATATACCTGGTCATTCCAAGCACTTACACCGCATGCTAAGTACACTCAATAAGCATTTCATTCAGCATTAATGGGATAATTATTGCATGTGAAATACTGATTTATGATGAAAGACACATTTAGTGGGATCTGACATTTGTTCAATTCATTACTCGTGTTAGATAGCAATTAAACATTACAAGGTTATTTTAAATTGATTGGTACAGGATTTTTGTAACAATAGTTATTATAGAACATGTGCAGTGATACATCACCTGCACTTATAGTGGCATGTTAACCAAACATTAATTTCAACTCATGTCTAGACATTCAGCTGCTAATTATAGTTACCCAGTGTTTACAATAAGTTGTACCCTAAAAGGCAGGGTATTGCTAGTGGGTATAATGGATGTTTTGTCCAAGGGAGGTTTTGAACTAAATCCTGTTGAAAACAATGATATGGTACTTCTGGATCTCTTAATTTTGTAGCAAATGGCACACAAACGCTATGTGTTGGAATAGAAAACACAATTTTGTTTCCCTGAACTGTGCAGACAGACATAAAGCCTGCTACTTTTCATGAAAGTCACTTCTAGCACCTCCAGCTTTACTTGTCTGTTCCCTTAATCTCCTCTACATTTTGGAAGATCTTTGGGGAATTACTGTTTCGTTCTGAAATTCCTGTTAAATAATGTATAAAGTTTCCTCTCTGTCCCGTGAAAAGTCAGAGAAAATGAACACTAAGTTTCATTTTAAGAATGAGGGAGAAGGTGACCTTTGTGTCGATCACTGCAAGTTCCTCATGTTCCTGTGGAGAAGAGCAATACTGCACTGGGAGAAGGATATTGAGCTCAGACAAGGGAGGCAAATGAGCAATTGTGTAGCTTGTATGGGACTCCTGGGCTGCCTCGATGGCTTCTGCCAAGATTTCATGTCAGTGAGCTCCCTGCTGCTATTGAACATCTCAAAGGGAATGGGCAGCTCCTGCCTCCCCATTGCCTCTGACTGCTCCAGCAAATCCTTCTTCTTCCAGCCCATGGCATCAGCAATTGGTCCTGAGGAGCTGAGAAGAAAAATACAAAAACTCATCCACTTTCAGCTTGTTACTTGCTATTTCTTTTCTTTCATGTGCTTACCAGCTGTTGGAATTCTGCTGCAGCATAGCTCTTATTTTATTTTTTCTTTAAAAATAAAAGGGAGGTTAAAAAAGAACAGTGTGCTGAAAGTGAAGGATACTCCAGAGATTAGAAAAGTGGAAAAAAAGGATCTGGCTTTGGGAGGAAGTTGAAAACCAAAAATCTTCAGTTCAGCAATGTGTTGGGGCTGTGAATCCAAAAGACTGCTATTTCCAGTGCTGTTAAGCCTGTTTACTATCAAAAATGCTTTCCTTTTACTGAGATAATTTGCTCTTCATTAGAGAGAAAAAACACAGAAAGGACAGTATTTGTTGAAGGAACCAAAAATTGGTGTTTCTTGCAAATGGCATGGATAATCTTTCATTAGCTGGCAGCTTTGGCATCTAAAGGAAATCTTTAACATCCAGATTTTGAAGTTAGTTTTATACTGAGTAACAACAGTGATCTGAAGTTAAAACCTATTGGAAACACAAGTGAAATGGAAATAATTGCCAGGGTTTTTTTAATATTGTACTTTGATTTTTAAATGGGGGCAAACCAAGTCTTTCTTCAGGCAATAAATTTGAGGAAGATGTTCACGCATTGGCCCTAAGTGCATAGGAAAGAACAGTAAATTTCATGTTTGTAAAGTTAACCTGGGGTAAAGTGCCCAAATTATTTCAAAATAGTTTGATTGTAATGGGAGAGAGTGATTTCCACTGGGCTTAGATGGCTGAGCTTAGAATTTTTTGATCAGTGCCTTTGATCACAGTAAATTTTTGCCTTGTCCTGTTAGAAGAATTTATTAAAAATATATATGGTTTTACACATAGCATGAACTCTTTTCAATGACTCTGGCTGACCCTTCATACTGCTGTGTTTTCTTTGTAGAATTCACTATAAGAGCTGGTTGTAATTTTGTTGTTTTGTTTGGTATCAGCTAATAGATAAAAGCAAAATGAAACCTACAGAATGATAAATGATACTACAGTGCAAATATTAACACACTCTAAGCATTCAAAGTGTCATTTTAAGTGATCACTTCCTTGATGCAGGGAAAGAGTGTATGCTCATGTGTTATGCTGACTTTCTTGTATTATTGCAAGTTTTTTGTCTTCTAAAATTTCCCAGGGGAAAAAAAAAATCTTTTTTCAAAGTCAGGTGAGTTCACTCAACTTAGATGTATTATAAAACTTCATCTTTTCAAGCCCTTAGAAATTGGAAAAAATACTTGCAGAGAAGAACTCTCATCTTTTTCTCTGATTTATGTATCCTATAAAGTGTACCTATTCTTTTAAAACTTTCAATTAAGTAGAGTCTCACTCATTGTTACACTATTCTGAGGAGGAAAAAATTGAAATTGTGTGAAGAAAGAAGGAAACCTTTTGTAAAAGGGGAGCTTCTTACTGCTCTTAGAATTGGCACTTTGGATTTTATGTAACTGCCAGTGACTGATACATCAGTTTGAAAATTAAAGCTCCTCTATAGTTTTGAAATGTGTCATCAGCTTCCTCATGACTTCTGCTTCAATCTTCACATGATTCTAGACAGAAATGAAAAAAAAAATCACAAGAGCAGCACTGTAAATAGTTTTACTTTTTGATTTTCTCTCTGATGTAAAACAACCTAAGCCAGTTAAATTGATAAAACCCCCAACCAAACAAAAAACCCTACACCACCACTGTTAGCAGTTTTTCCTCTCCTTTTTAATGTTTGATGCAGAGAAATGCTTATTGTTATTTAAAAGACAAAACAATTTTATACAGTAAGATGAAATATCTCAATTTTTTGGACTTTGAGGGGGCTGCTTGAACTTGTGCATCAGATTCCATCTGGTGTTAATGCCAGGATGTGATTTTTTCTATTTTCTTCTTTTCCCAAGTATTTTTTCCTTTTGCCTGAAACTCTTTCAATTATCTAAACAGAACTTGTTCTCGTGGTTAGTTCTCTCACCTTAGAGAGATACCAAGTATTTACTGTGCTGCTTAAGATTAGAAAAAAGTGCCTGCCCTGTGCCACAAAAGTGAGTGTATGTGTTCAGTATCCTGAGCCCATATGCTCTCAGGGAGTAGATATTTCTAAAATACAGCCAAATCTAACTATGAGCAGGTTTGATAAACAAAATAGCAAAGCAGAACTAAGAAACGGTAATAAAAAAAGACAGATGTGAGCTTTTGGATTTTTTTTTTAGTCCCTTGAGTATCTCTATGTGTTTCAGTGGAATTATAAGCAGTGTTCCTCCTTTATTTACATTTTTTTAACTTCCACATTTTAACTGTCTGACACTAAGATGAATTTTTGTAGCTATGGCATATTTGATTGCATAGGGGCTTTAGGAATAATTAGACTTCAAACAGTATTTTTTTAAAAAAAGTTTAAATTAAAGGGAATAATTCAAATTTTTCTATTAGTCAATACATGTGTTTAACGAAGCAAAGAGAAATTAAATGCCCCAACATGTGCCTTTTCCAGAGGATTACTCCCATAGTGTTATTTAATTTTGTCTGCTCCTATGTATCCTATTGAAATTGCCTTTATGCTTGCTTTCTTCCTGTTCATACATAAAGAATCCTATTAGCACATCAGTAATTTGTAATCGAAATTCTTTTGAGGGACTATGTTTTTCCTGCACTTTTTATGCAAATCTCCCTGGTGTCAGTGTTCAAAGTACAATGAAGAAACCTTGAGTTTGCAAAAGAGATTCTCCTGTATCATCAGGGCAAAAATCCTTATTATATTGGAGAAATGCAGAGGTTAATGCACTTGAAGAAGGAAGTTATTGCAAAAATTGCTTTCAGAAACTGATGTCCTTGCTCCAGAAGTAATACCAGATTGGAATGGGAAAAGCCAAGTTTTGCTGGCAGTGCCATAATGGGTGACAGGATCTAAATGCTCTAATGTAATTTTTCTTCCTTACTTATTGGTAAGTTCCTCATCTCTCTGCTTAGAAAAGGAAGGCATTACCTGCAGAAAAGATACCTTTCCTTTTTCTCCTGCTAGGATTATCGCTTGAGCTGTTCCTCTGCTCCTCGGTGACATTGTCTTTCCTCCTGAGGCATTTGCCCAAGTGGCCAGGATTCACTTTGTGTGTCATGTTCAGGTTAACAATTCCAACAGGCAGTAAAATTCTCTATTTTGTGCTTGATGTGCTCTGCTTCACAATGTCATCCACAGCACAGGTTCCTCCTTTATATTGTGGTGTTGAGTGGGAAGGCACTGTGGTGGAGCAGGACATTTACATGGTCACTTTCTTCTCCGCTTGGGCTGCCAAGCACCAAAACAATTAAAGGCTACATCCACAGAGTTAAGAAGGATGCCTGTCATTTGAAAAGCTAAGTCCAGGCTTTAGATCTTCAACAAGCAGCTCAGCTGCCACTCAAACCACTCAGACTGGCAGTTTCCACCAACCACTTAAGGCTTTCTGAGGAGCTGTGCTCTGCTGTGCAGCATGTGCGTGACTGATTGGGTTATGGAGGAAATCCTGGTGGCAGCTTTAGATTAAGTATTTGGCATTCATTGGAGCAGGACTGTGTGTGAGGCTGTTGGCATTAGCTCAGTGTCCTCACTAGCTGGTTCTTGAATATGATTTTTTTTCCTTTTACTTAAAATGCTCTTTTAATGGAGCTGGGGTTGTTCACCTGGTGAAGAGAAGGCTCAGGGAGAACCTCATAGTAGCTTATCAATACCTGAAGGGAGCTACAGAAAGGCTGGGGGAGGACTTTTTTATAGGATATGTGATGGAAGGACTAGGAATAATGGATGTAAATTGGAAGAGGGGAGATTCAGGCTAGATATAAGAAAGAAATTTGTTATGGTGAGGGTGCTGAAACACTGGAACAGGCTGCCCAGAGAGGTTGTGGATGCCCCTTCTCTGGAGGTGTTTAAGGCCAGACTGGACAAAGCACTGAGCAACCTGATGTAGTGGGAGGTATCCCTGCCTATGGCAGGGGGACTGGAACTAAATGATCTTTAAGGTCCCTTCCAACCCAAACTATTCTATGATTCTGTATGTAAAACGGAGCACTGCCAGCAGGCAGATTGAGGTTGCCTATTGCACCTTGCTCAAAGATGCAGCAGGGCAAAGTGTGGAGGAGGAAAAGTAGGAAATGCACCATTTAGACCCTTCTGATGTAGTCTGGGAAAGTTTTTTGAAAGACAAGCTATCGCAGAGATGTGGTGCTAGGGCACTGAACTGTGATTGAAATGCTTTCATCTTAATCTCACAAAGTAAAGAACTCTATTTCATATCTGCTTTTTTGTGTTTTAATTACAGTTATGGAAAGATGAAAAATACAAGATCTTATTAATCATAAATGGCCTTTCACTTGCTTCAGCACCTCAGTTCACCTTCTGCTGTTCTTCTTTTAGACTTCAACAGACTTAACATCTTTCAACTTCAACTGAGATGTCTCTTGATCCTGCCTTCCCCATCATCCCTCCCTGCCAGGATAAGGGGATGGGAGGGAAGCAAATTGAGATTTGAAATTCAGTTTCCTGAGACTAGATTGGGCACTGCTTGGGCTGGTGAGGTAGAGCCCCATAGAGGCTGCTGTGCCACTGCAGATCCTGATGGCATTGCTGCTGGGGGCCATTGCTAATGATCATAATTTCCCAGCTGCTGCCATGCCTCTGAGACTAACAGCCCAAGTCTTGTGCTCTTAATGCTATGACCAGTAGACCTGCTGGGGAGAGACAAGGTGGAGCACCTCTCCCACAGGAACAATGCTAAGAGAATTGAGATTGTTCAGTGTGGAGAAGAGAAGGCTACGAGGAGACCTCACAGCAGCCAACCAGCACCTGAAGGGGTCTGCGAGAAAGCTGGGGAGGGACTGTTTGCCAGGGAATGGAGTGATAGGGCAAGGGGCAATGGTTTTAAACTAGAACAGGGAAGGGTTAGTTTAAACATTAGAAGAAGTTCTTGGCTATGAGGGTGGTGAAGCTCTGGCACAAGCTTCCCAGAGAGGAGGTGGAGGCTCCATCCCTGAAAGCATTCAAAGCCAGGCTTGATGAGGCTCTGAGCAGCCTGATCTGGTGAAATATGTCCTTGCTTCCTGCAGGGAGTTGGACTATATAGCCTTGGGAGGTCCCTTCAAACTCAACTTGTTCTATAACTGTTATGATTTGGAACAAGATGGAGAATAAAACATAGCAGCTTCCACTCTGTGTTTGTTCTTAGCTGCTGTCCCCAGAGGCCTGGGAGAATCTTCATGTTAATTTAAAATATTGCCTGCTAAAAGGCAAAGTGGGGAAAGCTGTGGAATAGCAGTAGGATGGTTGAGACTACTTTGAAAGAGAGAGATTTGTTGCACGTTCAGAAGTCATCTCTGTGTTGGAACACAATTCAGAATTTGGAGCAAGGGAGCAAGGCCACAGAGACAGTGGTGGAAATGTGAAGAAAGGTGTGAAATCTTCAGTGATTTTGTGTTTCCAGAAAAAGCTTATGTTTTCTTCTATGCACTGGGGGCAGAGAAGGGAGTTTGGGGTGTGAGTGGTAGCAATGTGCTGTTTTGCTCAAAAGCAACCTTCCCAGCTGGGTGCCAGTTGGCAAACTGGGCTTGTGTTCGAGCATCAGTCAGGAGATTATGGGATGAAATTGTTTTGCAAATAGCGTTTCTCCATGTGATTTTATTAAGTCTACAACATCTGGCTGTGGATTTGGAATGGGAGCTCACGCATTTGCATGCTTTGGTCCCTTCAGGAATTATTATGCTCTTAGAGGGTGAACACTGGACTTTGTATAAACACTATATCTATGGTTCATAATAGCACCTCTTTTGATGGTTTCTTAGTAGCTCAGAACAGATGTTTGGAAATCACTTAGGATCATGTTAATGAGTTTTCTAAGAATTTCTTGATTCAATTTTGCCTGAAACTGGTTATTTTGCTGATTTGTTTGGGTTTTTTTTCCTTCTTCATTATAAGTTCTTTACTGCTTTTCCAGCAAGTTTTGTTTGACCAGAACATGGAGCTCTGCAGTCTTTTCTGTGCAACCCTGAGGTGCCAAGGTGTGATTAGTTTTGTGTGGCTTTACCAGCAGAATCTCTGGCAGGTCAGAACTCCTTGCAGACCATTACTCTGCATCAGTGGGACTGGTTTCAGCTTGGGCTGTTGTGCAGTGCTGGGATTTCATTCTTTCATTCTTTTTTTTAAGGGTTTTTTTTTCTTTTTGAAGTTGCAGTTTTTCCCTGTGGTGAGTTTAGATCCATAACAGCTTTTATTGCAACTTCTCGTGGTGAAAGGAAATCCAAAACAGGTAAAACACAATGATACAATGAAATAATCCCCATCAGCATATGGAGCACTAGTAGATGTAGCACTTTAAAGACCACAGAGCTTTGAGTGTCACTGTATGCAAAGTGAAATGTATTTCTTGTCCAACAACTGTATTGTCAATGGGCAGTTCCTAAAAGTCAGTTTGCTCAGTTTGTTTCCCTTTAGAGTTTGAAAGCCAGGGGCATTCTTCTTCAGTAGTGTGGTGGCTGCCAGTCCTGCTGTGATGGCTCAATGCATCTCCATAAATTGTCACCAGGGATGAAGTAAAGAGGATGAAATGAGCTCTCTGAGAAAGGCAACAAAATCAACAAATTCATCCATACACTGTGACTTCAATTCCGTGGCAGCCCTGGATTCTAAAAACAACTGTCTTTGAGTCACAGTCACAACTTGTTAAAGGAGGAGCAAGAGAAAGATCTTATAGCATTTATCCTGGAGGGAAAAGTCTAACAGTTACGGTAACAGGGCTGCAGGAAACTAATATTTTCTTTTGGAGAAGTCCTAAACTAAAACTTTTGAGTGCTTTCTGAGGTGTGTGAGATCCAAAATTAAGATACTTCATTTAAATGACACTTCTTGTAACAGCCCATCTTCCATCAAAGGTAACTTCAGAATTTTTCTGTGTACCAGGCCAATAAATCATTCCTTGCTTGCTGTATCACCTCATTTTCTTTACGATAGCATATACAGATTCTTTTTAAAAATATTCTGTACTTTCTTCCCATTATGTGCACCATAGCCCAGATTTGCCAGAAATTTTGCAGCTTGCTGTTCTGTGTTATTTACTAAATCAAACTACCAAGCATAAAAGTCTACACAGTGTGATGGACAATGAGTGTGTTATTTATGGTTGGATTTCTACCACTGCCATCACACATCTTGCAGGCCTGGGAGCTTTAGTGTGTGTCCTGAGAGCAGAGGCTCCACTGAATGTGTTTAGGAATTTGCTATCAGTGAAGTCCAGTGGTAAAGAGTTCATTGATTCCAGTGGACTGGGATCAATTAGTCTTCAATTAGAACATGACCTTCATACTCTAATCAGCATTTATTATGTGAGTGCTGCTTGGCACTGTCCTTGCTCCAGTCTGAGTCATTTTCATTTCTGTGGATCAACATTACTGCTTTTAGATTGAATTAAAGTGAATTAAAGTAAATTTCTTTGCTTTATGTCTGTACCAATGCAAATCTTTAACTCAATGCAACCCATTAGCTCTCTTTCATCTATTATCCATTATGTTATTTTTTTTAATTTAGAAGCTCTAGATTTGTTTCAGTGGTCTTTCAGTTTTGCTATAGATCTTATAGTAATTATATTTTTTTTTCCAAAAGAGAGATGATATAAAATACACACGGGCAAATACACCAGTTGTTAATCACATGAAATTTATTTATTATCTTTTAGGAAACAAAATTGCACATTTCCATGAACTCTTCAAATATGCTAGTTAATTGCTATATGATCTTCCCTAAATAATCCAGATCTCTTCATCCTGATGGCCATTCAGGGCTGTAAATTTTGTTTTCTGGCTTTTAATCGTTAGTGCTTATTCCCCTGATGATCTTGTTAGCCTTGAGTACAAATACTTCATATATCTCACTCAACAACTAACAGACTGCAGAACTCCTTAAATATGCATGGATATCCACTGATATTTTTAGTTATTTTTTCCTTTACAGAAAATAAAATGAAGCTGTCACTACATAACATCAAATTCACTCATTCTATTTTTGTAAAGCTGAAGACTGTCACAATTTGTGGGGGTAGGGATTGTCTATCTTTTGATCACTGCAGATGGAAAATACAAGCAGGCATTATTGTACATGCAAGCACTCTGAAAAAGCTCTATATTTGGGCATTTATTCCTTTCAAAATGTATTAACTAGACCAGTAAAAGATTCTGCACTTCTCTACAGATTTTCAAGACTGTAGCATGTAACTCAAACTGTACCTTTTCAGTATCATTGGTCAAGGGCCAAGTGTGGTCCAAAGACACTTTTCTTTATTGATCTGTGATGGCAGATAATAAAACATAACTATGTATTGTATAAAATTGATAATTTCCAATGTACAAGTGTATTTTGATGATGATACTTCCAAGAAGAAACTGCCATTTAAAAGCTGAGGTGACTAGCTGCTCTTTTGATAACACTTTTTTGTGTTTCCTCTGTTTACTCTCAAATGTTCATCTTCTTTTTGTGTCCTCTGTATGTGAAAATGGCTTTATCCTCTCGTAGTGATCTTTCTTTGCAGGTTTTTAATCCTGCTGTCCTAGCCTCTGCATTCACAGGGACTCTCTGAATTGCTAGAATCATGACTGAAATTATGAGAGTTATCTCTTCTTTGAGTTTGAGAGGAAAGTGGAAATTTCTTCACCATTTATGTCTATTTCTTTTTCTTTTCTGCAGTTGGGATTGTATTACAGAGTGCTTATAAACTCCAGAACAGCTGCTGACCCTGACTGCTTGCATCATCTTCTACAGATGGACTGCATTTCTGGCTTTGGTTTTGTGGTGTTGATAATGCTGAGGGGTTTTTTTGGTCTTTCTATTGTGAGGGATGATTTCTGCTTTTTGCAATTTCATTTGTTTGCTTTGGGTGTTCTACCACCCAGTCAGAACTCCCAGTGTTCTGCTTCACAAGGGGAAGGTTGCCTTCACCACAACTACGTGCATCAGCAAGTATTCTGGTCACAGGCAAGATTATTCAGAGTTTTTATTCTCAGGGTAAGCATTGCTTTGGTTTTATTGCTCTGCAACACAGCAGAAAAGTGACTACATCTGTGACCATGGTTGAACCAATCTTCTTCTAATGGGACACAGGACAGAACAGAGGAGCTCAGACCTGAGGCAAGAAAATGCAGTAGGGATTTTTATTAAAAGATTTAAGTGTAAGGTGTGACATCAGGGAAGGTGCAGTTTCTTCAGCTATTTGTTTTAACTGCCAAGCAGTTGCTTTTTCTCTGGGTTTCTGAAGATTTCTAGGCACTGAAGTCTCCCACTGTACTTCAAAGTTTGATAAATGTTTATTATCCTTCTTTTTCCAGATGATGCACTGAGGCACAAAGGTTTCTCTGGTGAAAATGAGAAAAACATTGCAATTCTGGTTTTTATAAGACTATATATGAATAGCCTTATATAGTGCATACAAATATAGTGCTAAAATATATGATTTTTCCCCACTGTCTTTTGTGGTAAAAGGTTTAAGTTGATTTTATTAATTTTTATTTTTTAACCTACTTAAAACTTTCTCATTTCTCAAATACTGCCAAATGCTACACAGCATTTGTAGCTGTCCTAATTCTGGCTCACAAGCCATGCTAAAAATTCCTCTTTCAATTGACAGCTTTCTTTGCCAGATTACAATATTCCCAGCTGATTAGTTATCTTCACCATGGGGTTTTTTTTATGAAAAGTACAATTAGCAGAATTTGTTTCAAGCTCCTTCTAGCACTTTGCTGTAGAATGTAATTTCTTTAATGTTTTCTGAGCGATGAGTGTTATGTGTGTATTTTTGAAAAATGTGCTGCTGAGAGTGTATTTTCTTTCTTTTCTTTTCTCCTCCCTCAATGCCAAGCAATAAAAATTAAAGTTGTGAGTAAATCTGGAACTGAGAATAGCTTGGCATTCAACTGTGTGGAATTCTGGACGTGCAGCAGTGAGGATTGTTAAAATAAAACCATTTATGAAAATCGCACAACAGAAGGAGGTAACTGGGAGGAGAGGGGCTAAGCAGGAGGATTAGGAGCTTTGGGGAGTGCAGAGGAGGGGCTTTCTGTACCTCAGAGCAGGGTGTGAAGTGCTGGACTGACTTATATGAGGTTTCACTTCGTAGTTGAAACATGGGAAAGTCAGAAATGAAGGTCGTGCCCTTTGCCAGTGTGGCCATTTCATTTTCATTCATTAAAAAATTCCAAGACTAGAAGCTATAAACTATAGAAAGCAGTTGTTTCCTACCTCTTTATGTGCCAGCATTGATTGAAAAGGCAGACAGCAATCTTGCATGTAGCTTTTATACAACTTTATAAAGATAAAATCCCTATGATATATCCTTCACTACTTCTACGGTAGCTGATGTTTGCTGAAGTGTGATTAAACTGCTGGAAATAAAAGTTAGTGCAAAGACCTGTTAAGAAACATTAGAAATAAATGCTGAAGACCGGATGGGTCTGGTTCCTATCATGGGCACAACAGTGGGATGGGAAGGAGCTCACCAGATCTAAGCAGAAGAAGGAGGATGTGAGAAGAGAATAAGGCTAGTCCTAAATATCATGCTGTCATAGTTTGACTGTTTGGCAAAGTTTTTTTGCAAGTAGAACAAAAAAATCAAAGAAGTGACATAAAAAACCCACAGCCTCCTAGAATCATGGACTGTTGTGGTAAGGAAGATGTGGAGAGGCTTTCTGTTGCTCAAAATTAGTTAGAAAGTCATAAACTCTGTGTCCTTCTGTTTATACTGAGTGTTCTGATTTTCATTTAAACACTGAGAAGGCTGAAATGATGCACAGCTATTTTGAAAATGCCATTGCTTGCACTTTTGGCTGCATAGAAAATCTAAATTTAAAAAAAATTCCTTAAATTCTAACATATGAATTGATTATTGTAAATATTCCATTTTGTACATCCCTTTTACACATTTGTTGAATGTAGATATTGAAATATACATTAAAGAGAAGCTGGACTGAGTATTTACAAGACATGAAATTTTCTTAGATTAGGGGAAATGTCAGCTGAGCACATTAGAACATTAATGATAATTTTCGTATTTACCAATTAGTGGAAGGCACTGTAGCTGCTTAAACTCAAAATAATATTTGTTTTCGATTGAATGGGTATTTACAAACCAAAGTCATAGGATACTGAAGCCTGCTTCTCTCTTCCTTTCTTTAGTTCCTTTTAGTTTTCCTTTAAAAAGAAAATAAAAAGACTAAAGAGATTTATACTGGCCAGACTTTAATTTGTATTGACATTTATATCTTACCTCTGAGAGNAATTAGTGGAAGGCACTGTAGCTGCTTAAACTCAAAATAATATTTGTTTTCAATTGAATGGGTATTTACAAACCAAACTCATAGGAGATTGAAGCCTGCTTCTCTCTTCCTTTCTCTCTTTAGTTCCTTTTTGTTTTCCTTTAAAAAGAATATAAAAAGACGAAAGAGATTTATACTGGGCA
Organism: Turnix velox; assembly: GCA_013400935.1. Classification (NCBI taxonomy): domain Eukaryota; kingdom Metazoa; phylum Chordata; class Aves; order Charadriiformes; family Turnicidae; genus Turnix; species Turnix velox. Next base: position 897,492 of record VZTY01003681.1, read on the forward strand.
GACTTTAATTCGTATTGACATTTATATCTTACCTCTGAGAGTTAGAAAAAAATGGAATCAAATTAGTTCAGACACATACAAATGAGAAGATATTGCTTAGAGCTGCTTGAGCCATGAAACACCTAAATCCAACTTAAAGTGAGCTCGAAACTGAACCCAAGGTGTGAGACATGGGCTGGAGGGCTGCAGAAATCTGTTTGAGTTTCCCAAAAGCATGAAACTCTGGGTTGGAAGGAAAGAATTCAGAAAAACTTTTTTTTTTTTTATATTAATTTCATCAACAGCATTGGCATGAGGGAAAAATATCAGTTTATCTATTTTTCTGTAGGTAAAGAATGTGGAGAAAACCTAAGTAGCTTGCAATAGTAATACTGCAGGTCTTGATCATCCCATGCACCATGTGATCACAGGAATTTTTTATTACTAAATAAGCTTGGCTTTAGGGGAATATAATTTCTGTGTCGGACAAACAGACTATCTAAGGGAGTCATAAGAGCATGTACTGAATTGTTTTCCCACTCTAATTATATATATGGGTTTGGGGTTTTTTTTGGTAAAGTTGATGTGTGAAGATCCCAGAATTTCCATCACTGTGACTCTACTATCTTCCAGTTGGTGGTGCTTGAGAAAGCTTTTTTAATGTGCCTGTTTTGTGATTGTTTATTGGGTACAGAGACATTGTTTTGCACAATATAAGCTTAATGTGGACCAAAGGGATTATCAGTTGAGTTTTCACTTCCAGGGAGAAATTTCAGAACTCGGCTTTCTGTTAATTAGACATTTCTACCCAGAGTCTTCTATTCCCAAGAACATTGTGCTCACATCAAGAGGGATAAAAGCTTTCATATTTACATGTTAAAACTTACACGATGCTTGGTGTTAAACAACAAAAGCTGCATCAGAATGATGTAATTATTACTGGGGATTGTTAGTGTTACAGGAAATGGAATCATAGAATGCATTGATTTGGAAGAGAACTTCAAGGGTCATCTAGTCCAACCCCCTTGCAGTGAGCAGGGACATCCTGCACTAGATGAGGTTGCTCAGAGCCTCAGCAAGTGTAGCCTTGGATGTCTCCAGGCTTGATGGGGCCTCCACCACCTCTCTGGGCAACCTGTGCCAGTGCCTTACCACCCTCACGGGGAAGAACTTCTTCCTCATATCTCATCTAAGCCCAGCCTGCTCTACTATAATATGATTGCTTGTCAAGCTGTGACTCAGAATTAAGTTCCTAACTTCCTGTCTAACTGAAGACTCAAAAAAAAGGAGCTGAAGTAAATTGGGATTTACTTTCCCATTTTTGTGCCTGGCTGTGACATTATCTCCCTCGTTCTGTTACAATTTCAATGTAAAACTATTCGGGGTGTTTTATGCCAGTAACTCTACAATTTAGTTTTGCAATACAGCGAGTCCATTTTAAGCACTAAGTGCTCCCAAAAGGTATCTGTCACACTGTCACGTTTCATTATGCTCAAACATCAGTGAGAGAAGGGAGAGGACAAATGCTCACTCATTCCTGTGCTTTCCATGGAGGTTGTTTCCCCGGTAGCACAGGAAACTGCAGTGCTGAGCAGTTTTTGGATAAGCTCTCAATTATATTGATATAAATGCTCATAAAAAAAAAGAGGCAATTTTACTTTTAGGGTCATTAATACCGAAATGTAAGGAATTTAATTCAAGTGATGTTCTATTAAAGAAACCCAAGTAATTTAAATAGATTTCTTTAAGTATGCTTCCATCTCACAGAAGTCTCCCCAAGAGCATCCTTAACCAGCATTTTCCAGCAATGCATTTTGCAGGCAGTGGAAAGACAGAGACAAGCTTGCCTATAAAGATTCTGGTAATTCTTCAGAGCTCTAGAAATCCTATCATCACAACCAGCTTTTAATAAATAATTAAAAAATATTATCAGCCATCATTGTCACTAGATAATATTCAGAGTATCCATTTTATGTGCAAGGTTTGAAACTACAGCAGGGCAGGTTTAGATTGGACATTAGGAAGAAGTTCTTCCTTCTGAGAATGGTGAGATGCTTGCACAGATCATCCAGAGCAGTGGTGGAGTCTTCATCCCTGGAGAAACTCAGACCAGGATCGATGAGGTTCTGAGCAACCTGAGCTAGTACAAGATGTCCCTGGATGCTGCAGAAGAAGCTGGACTAGGTGGCCTTAGAAGTTCTCTTCCAACTCAATGCTTTCTATGAAATAAATGCATTAAATTGTTCCTCTGAAGCTTTTTAGCCCTCTGGATAAACACTCTGGTGACAGCATGGACCAATGTAAGGGCTTGGGATGGATCCTGGCTTTCTGCTGTGACATTCTCTCTCTCCTAGAGCTTTTCCTTCTCTTATCTCTTTCTTTGCACATTTGCTTAGACTCATTACTTTTGCAGTTGTCTATTATCCATTTCAAGATTACTTTCTTTATCCCTGGTAGTATTTCTTTTTCCAATCTCCCTTTTACCTATACTCTTTCACCTTTGGTCTTCATAAAATATCTCTCTCTCTTTCCCAAAACATCATTTATTCAGGTTATAAGAATAATTTAAGCACAGCCTTAAAACCTTGATACTGTGGATTTGTAAGTGTAAAAATAGCATGTAAACAACTAGATCTTGAGGATATGGGGTAGAGTATATACAATATTTGATCTTGTCTGTAGAACCATGGTGGATTTAGTCAACTCCTAACAGGAAATAGACTGTGATTTTTCTGCAGCCTGTCATTGTGACATGAAATAAACATTTAGAAATGTCAGTAGAACTTTTCTTGAGTTATCCTCTGCTTAGACAGATAATTTGATGAGTGGATGGCATTTTGATCCTGGAAGTGTGAGGATGAGTCTTATCTTGAGTCTTAAACAGCTTGTACATTAGTCAAAGCTTATACAGCTTAATTCTAACTTAGCAAGGAAGCATGGCCTTCCTCACTTCAAAAAATCATAATTTCCATTGCCTGAATCTATGGGTTTTCCCAGTCTTGTTTAATTCACCTAGAAAACTGTCTAGGGAGCTTGTGATTTATGAATGCATTGAATTGTGCTTTTAGTCGGTGGTCTTTTTAACACTAAGAAAGTAAAATACAAGCTTAACAGGGGAGTGGCCTGTAACAGTAGTTTTTGAGATTTCTGTGAAGTGTATTTGTCTCAATAAACACACTGCCTTCATAGCTCTTACACCTACCAAAGTAATTTAAGGCATGTCACTGAAAAGAGGGATGTTTCCCATTCACTTGAGAGCCAATTTAAATTACAAATGATATAGGGGTGAAGTGCCCTAAAAAACTAAAGTGTGAGTGTTCATAGCACAGTGAACAGACAGCAATTAGTGATAAGTGATTTGCCACCAAGTTGCTTTGAATAGCACGTGCCATAAAGCTCAATGCATAGCAAATAAGCTTAGACTCACCAAAGAGAAGAAAGGGAAGTTAATCTTTCCCTCAGGGCAATGATGTTCCCAGTGATACATTTACAATGGATTTTGTCATGTTTTGTTTTAAGACACCCAAACAATAGCTTTCTACTACTTTTTTTTTTTTCCTTAGGATATTCTTTCGCAGACGATACATTTAGCAAGGTTTCAACTTTCCTTGGAAGGCTGTATTCTTTTTCTTTCTAAAGGAATCAATAGCATCAATTAGGATTGATTAGGAAAATCAAACTTGGTATTGCACCAGGAAGGTATGTAACCAGACAGCAGGGAAGGTCACAGCATGAGCACCAAGTATTAACTCTTACTGTACTATGAGAATTAAAAATTATTCCCACATATAGAGACTAGTGAAATATATAGTACACAGAAAATATGTGGGAAAAAAAAATCAGTAACTGACACAAAATTCAGTTTGCCTGCATTGGAGATAAATGATGAAATAAATAATTTTCTAATGTATAATTGAAAGACGTTATGATATCTGTAATGAAGTCTTAGTTCTTTTGATTCTACTAATACATACAAACAACTGAAGTTATTTACTGATTATAGGTGATTTTTACATTGCTTTGTCAAATTTACCACCCTTAGCAATGACAACTTTGAAGTTATTTAGGGATTCATATAGATGTCGAAACTTGTACTGTATTTGACTGTCTCTGTTATATTTCATGGCAGAGAATTACTTCATATGCTCTTTCTTTTTTTTTCATTAATCAGTTTTGAATCTAATGTGTTTTAATCTTCTTCAGCTCTTTCTGATTGTTGGTTTCAGTTTTCACTACTTGGTTTGTTTCCTGAAAATTATATAGTATAATTTGGCAGAAATATGCTTGAAGGCAGATTTTTGTTTTTCTCCCTGCACTGTAGTATAGCAAAAGTAGGAAATCTTCATGTCATTGTTTCTCTGAATGAGTTTGTTTTTCTGATGAGCTTCTTTTTTGGCTGGACTGGAGAACTTCAGCTCAGGTGTCCTGTAGGGTTGTCATAGCCAGTTATTTGGTTATACTGGAAAAATCCAGGTCTGCTTTCAAAACGTGGTGGGTCACAGATCTGGTCTTATGCTCAGCACTGAACCCAAATGGATCAAACTTACTGAATATGATGTATATATAGGTAACTCAGGAGAAAAATATGGGAAACCTAATGACATGGCAAAAATATGAATAGCTGGGGGCCTTAACAGAGTGTTCTTCTCCATGTGTCTTCAGAACCAACTTTTATTCACCACATTGTTCACATGAATGATTTCAGATGGGAAGAAGTTCTTCCTTGTGAGGGTGGTGACACACTGTAAGAGAGGTTGCCCAAAGAGGTGGTGAAGGACCCATCCCTAGAGATATTCAATGCCAGACTTGCTGAGTCTCTCAGCAACCTGATCTAGTGCTGGATGTCCCTGCTCACTGCAGGGGGGTTGGATTAGATGTCCTTTGACTGTCCCTCCCATCTCAACAGATTGCATGATTCTATAAGACAAAGTGGTGGTGCCTCTTGGCAAGTCACCTGAAGTGTTGTGAGCAATATGGATGACCAGTGTGTATCTGCCTTTCCCTGAAGTTGCTGGCTGCCTTCTGGGGAACAGAGACTTCCTTGTTATTGCTAGCACAGCACTGACTTGTCAATCTACCCTCCGTTTTCCAATAAGCATCATGAATTATCCATCCACCTGAAATCAATGGGGAAGGGCTGTGCAAAAAAATTAGATCTTCACACCGAACAGCAAGTGTGAAAGAAAGACAGAAAACCAGAGTATGGCTTTATTCCAGCACCTATCTTCATACCAAAGGTCTTGGAGGAGGCTGAAGGACTCACTTCTGCAGCTGATGCCAGCTCATTTGTGAATAAGCAGGGCAAGTTTGAGCAACTTTCTGAGCCCTTCTTCTCCCTTCAGAGTGTACCAAGGGTATTTGCTGGATGCCAGATACAGACCGCCTCATTAAATCAGAAATTACTTGTGTTGATTCTGATGATGTTGGGCTTCATTTCAAAAGCTTGAGATGTTGCTCTAGTGTGCAAGTTGAATAAAAGGACTTGAAATTTTTTTTTTTTTAAGTCTCTGTGAAATTCCAGGAGTAAGCTGGCAATCAGGGAAGTGTTGGCACCTTCCCACAATCTGTAGTCTTATTGGAATAAATGCAAATCATCTTTGGGCTGAAGAGTTGCACATGTGCAAGCTTTTAATTTTGTTAAAAGGAATTACCTATAATTATCTTGTTGTTAGTGTGTTGAAGTAGACTGCTGAAAGACATTGAATATTCACGGTAATTTACCATTAATCAAGGAAAAAAAATAATCTAGAAAGACAGGTTAAAATCTCATTATGACAAAAACAGCTTCCATCTTACATTAGTAATTTGCTGTGTAAAATCAAACCAGTTTGAGAGACCGTTTATTGATGAGGTTTGTATGCAGGTGTTTCTTACAGCAAGAGGAGGTCAGACAGGCAGTTGGCAAGCAGAGAGAAAGAAATAGTTGTCTAAAAATGCTCATAATATAACAGGCATATGTGAAAAAAGATTTTATCAAGAGTAATACCCCCTTGAGACTGCTCATTCTTCTCGGGGGTTGTGCAGCCTTGTCTTTACAGCAGGTTGGTATCTATTACTTAGAGGAACTGTGGTGAAACTGGGGGACATACCTCCATCTCCCCTCATTTGGGTGCTGTTCTTCCAAAGAGAAAAACCAACAAGGATCACATTATTTTCATTTACATTTACTCCTTACTTTAACAGGTGATAGTTTGGTCTTGAGCCTTTCTCTGCCTGGAGCAGCTCACTGGGAGCAACACTGGTGCTGATGCTTCAAGTGCTGTGTTTGTTGTGCTGGGTATAATCAGGTTAAACTTGTTTTTTGAGCTGTAATTATACAGAAAGGTGAAATTTTTCAAGGAAGAGTGACTTTACTCTTTTGAGCACACGTCTGTAAATATTCTCCTACCGTTTACTCTCATTCCTGTGATTCAGTAACAAACAAGACAAAGAGCAGTTTTAGAAATTCCTGCCGCTATAATTACAGCAGAAATGTTGACTTGAAGAGCCAAAACTTTAATTCCTTCAACGTTTTCAAACTGTGGAAACCTTTCCAATGGATGTCTCAAAGATTCCTTATCTTCTCCTTTTGTACCTGTTGTTGATACTTATCACTGAGGAAGCAGATCATTGAATCATAGCATGGTTTGGGTTGGAAGGGACCTTAAAGATCATGTAGTTCCAGCCCTTCTGCCATGGGTAGGGACATCTCCCACTAACCCAGGTTGCTCAATGTTTCATCCAGCCTGTCCTTAAACACCTCCAGGAAGGGGGCATCCACAACCTCTCTGGGCACTGTCCCTGTGCACTGCAGGGGGTTGGACTAGATGGTCTTGGAAGGTCCTTTGCCCCTCAACACATTCTATAATAACAGTAATCTCTAGTTTCATTAAGTAACTCAGAAGATGCTCTTCAAGTTTGTCATGTGCCTAACTAGGCTTTTTGAATCTGGTTGTAAGTCAGAAAGGGGAGCCAGTTCTTTAAATCCTGGTAAGCCAATTTAAACAAGGTGACGATTATAGCACTGCTGCAAGAACGTGAGTGCATGGCATTAGTGGGAAGGTGTTCCATTAGCACCTCAGCTCTGCAAATGTAACCACTTGCACTGTTAAAGAGTGAAGGTGTAGGTGTCTGGATTGTTCTGCTGCTCCTCCAGGCATTGCTCTCTAAGCTGCTGCTTGCCCCTTGCTCAACTTTGTGTTCCTTTCAAGCTTTGGTCTTTGTGTGATGCTGACAAGGGGTGAGAAGGTTCCTGGAGTCATGGGCTATTACTGCCTCATTTATCCTGTCAGGTGACTGGCCCTTGTTCTCTACCTGGATGAGGGTTTTTTTGGAGCAGCTGCAAAGATGAACACATTGGTAGTGAGGAATGCTCGTCCCTCTCATCTTCATGTGTGGGGCCTTAAACAGCCAGAACCTTGTAGATGTGGTTCAGAGGAACTGGAAGTGCTGAGATGGGCAGGGAGGGAGCTCGCTCACTGCCCCGACCTGCAACTGTGCTCCATTCACTCCTTTCTTTTAGGATTCTGCCTTGTGGCTGCCCAGGGCAGGCTGTGCAGGGGCACCATATCCTGCCTCCTCTCTGACAGGGGCTTCGATTTTTGATTTAAAGTGGACAGAGTCTTGCTCCCAAAGTATTTCCACCTCAGCTTCTCTGATGGACCTGAGTCTTTCCACTTCTTCGCGGAGCTCCGCCACCGCGCTGAGCACGTGGTTCCCTGCTCTCTGCCCCTCGGAAGCAGCGCGAGGCTCCGGCAGCGCCCGCGGCCGCTCCCTGGGACTCGGCCCTTCTCTGCCCTCCCAAGGCCTTTCTGCCGCTGGGTGGAAGCGCTGCCTCCGCAGAGTGGAGTCCATCGTTAACTCTTCACACCTGGTGCCCATCGCCCATGTCAGTGCCAGGGAGCGGCCACTCCCCGCTTGTTTCCGCCCTTGAAAAGCCCCTTTTCTCTGTGTGAGGCGGAGTGGGGTTTTTGGTGAGCTCTCGCCGAGTTCGAAGCTGCCGCCGGGGGCAGCGGCTCCGCCCCGCGCTCCCGCCTCACCGAGCTGCCAGGGTGTGGTGCGGCCTCGCAGCTTCCTCCCACTTCGAAAAACCCTAAAACCGAGCTTCTTGCTGGTTCTCTGTTTCCCATATTGCCTTTCCCAACATTGACCGGCCTCTGCTGGAGCAAGTGACCCTCAGTGAGTTTGCATCTGGTTTCAATCTCCCGCCAGGAGTAGGTGTCTCCGCCCTGCGCTTCGTTGCTGGGCGGGCAGGGTTTGGTTACTGCAGCAAAAGCTGTTCTGTGATTCAGCCTTTGCAATTTTTCACATCCTTCTTATTGCAGTATTTTTAAAAATTAAAGCAGAGTAATGGTTTTTAATCTGATATAAGAATCACAGAACGGTTTGGGTTGCCTGCTATGGGTGGTGACACCTCCTACTAGACCGGGTTGCTCAATGACCCATCCAGCCTGGCCTTAAACACCTCCAGGGAGGGGATTTCCACAACTTCTCTGGTCATATTGTGTGGGAACATTTCATAAACTATATATAAATGTTAGTGCTATCGTAACGTGTATGCTGAACTGATGGAAGGTCTTGAATTATGCCGCATGTTAGCACATAGAACCTTATCAGCTCTTGTTTTTACTGTTTCAGACCTTAAAGTCATACTTCAGAACTGATTTTAAAATACTGTCATGTAGATAATTTGTTTTTTATTCACTATCAGTATATGGGATGTGCTATACCTTAATAAATAGATGGGATTTTAGAGGCTGGCCTGCTGCTCCTTCATCTGAAATCTTCAATACATTTTCTTGTCAGACTCTGTTAGGTCAATGCTGAGAATTTATTAAAAAAATCCTTTGGTTTAACTGTGTTAACTAAAGGTTGGCCATGGGAAAATTAATGGATGACAAACCTTTGGAAAGGGTTTTCTCACTATTGCATAGGGAGATTGTGGATTCCCCTTCCTTGTTAGAGTTTAGGAAGAGGCTGGATGAGGCATTGAGCATCCTGGTCCCCCTATGGCAGGGGCATTGGAACTAGATCATCATTAAGGTCCCTTCCAACCCAAACCCTTCTAATTTCCCTATAAACTGGGGAGGGGCATTAGGGTAATAATAGTAACTTCTCAGTACCTGAGGAGGTCCTACAGAAAGGCAGGGGAAGGAATTTTTAACATAATATCGGATGGGAGGACTAGAAACAATGGATGTAAATTGGAAGGGGGTAGGTTTAGACTTGACATAAGAAAGAAATTCTTTACAGTGAGGGTGATGAAACACTGGAACAGGTTGCCCAGAGAGGTTGTGGATGCCCCCTCTCTGGAGGTGTTCAAGACCAGGCTGGACAAGGCACTGAGCAGCCTTGGTCTGGTGGGAGGTGTCCCTGCCTATGGCAGGGGGGTTGGAACTCGATGATCTTTAAGGTCCCTTCCAGCTCAAACTATTTTATGATTCTATGATTAATAAGAAGCTTCTTGTCAGCTTTGTAACATGCTCAGATTGCTTCTCTTCTCACGTTCTCTTTTCTGTCCATCCAAATGGAATATTTTGAGAGCTGGGGATTTTCCTTATCAAGCTAATCTGAATTAGTTTAATTTGCTTGATAAGCTCTGTCAAGACAGATGAATTCATGCAATGTCACTATTTTTTAACCAAGAATGGAGAATTTAGATGAAAACAAAATCTGCATCTTTGAAGTCTTCCTAACCCTTTTCTTAAAGACCAGAACAAAAATCTAAGTTTATAATCACTGAAAACTGTGAAACCAGACAAATGATCTGCTTCACAGTCAAAGGAGCAGAAGCTTTTTTGTTTATTTATGCTATTGTTCCTTTTGTTTTCACCCTTCCAGGTGTAATGTTTTCCCTGAATTTAGCATATTTAGCCTTATAAAAACACACTTTCCTTGATCATAAGGATTACTTGCACCTCAACATGGCCTAGGAATATTCAAAGAGCTACAATTAATCAGACTGCTCTGAAACAGCATGTTCCCTAACCACAGTAAAATTTGAGATAATTTTATCTTAATTTATTTCAACTGTTTTAAAAGATAAAATTGATTAGGAGAGCAGCTGGGACCTTGAACTTTTCTCCTGAAGACTTTTTGAGAGTTTTATTGTTGGAAAATGAAGGAAGAAAAGTGCAAATCAGTTTATGTAGTTTGTTCTCAGGGAAATGTATGCATCAAGACTGAAGGCATTCACAGATATTGCACTTTATATTTTCCCTGCTTTATTGACAAGCATTGGCTTGTCATGTATGCAACTGATCATTCTAAACAAACCCACAGATCAAAATGACTTCAAACAACTTCATTTTCATTATTATTTATTGTGGTCCTTGTATGTTTCATTTAAAATTTATATTTCAATTAGGTTTTATGTTTAGGTGGAAGAGATGCCACACTTGGACAGTGAAATTTTCTTGTGGGTCTTAAACTGTATTAGTTTCCATTTTAGGCTAGTTTTTAGACTGCTTTTGAAGCATTTAAGCATTAAATATAATTAATGTTAAACCACTTATTACCTTTTTTTGGTATTAGTGAATAATTTCTTCTTTTGCTCAGAAAAAGAAACTATTGCCTGTTTTTAAAAGCAGGAAAGAAGTCCAGTCAAAGCCCTCAATTTCAGAATGCCTGGTTTAATCCTTTCATTATTTGTCCAAATGATGCATATGATAGTGGAGTAGATTTTCCCTTCTCTCAAAAGTAATTTTTTTCTACCTTGCTGTCCCATCTGTTTTAAGGTGTGTCTGTTTGGGTTTATTTTTTTCTTCTTTTATATCCCCTGTCCTTTTTTTTTTTTTTTCTTTCTTGTTGATGCTGATAAAATTGTATCAATTTGCTAATAAAATTGTATCATTTTGGCCAAGCTGGGATGGTTGCTCTCTTCAAAGCGCTGCACTTGCAGTTTCACTTTATTGAAAGGTGGTTTTAGCTGTGGACTCTAAAACTTTTGTTAGATTTTTATATGAAATACTATCAGAAAGAAGAGAAAAACAACAATAGAGACTAAGAAGTGCAAGATGAGCTTTTTATCATAGGCTCTATCCTGCTCTGAAAGTCTGACTTGTGTTAAAAGTAGAAAGACACTGCATTTTAGATTTTGTAGTCTGCTTGTCATGACTTTTTTGGTCACAGTATTTGATAGTTCTTTTGCAGTGTTGGAAAGGGAGACTTCTATGAATCAGGAGTACATTTCTTAGTCACATCAGAGTGTCTTCAGTCTAGGGATGGTGTTTTTTGAGATATAAATTCAACCCTTATACTATTCTCACTAAAACTAATAGGAATACAGTGGAATTTCATGTGGGAATGTGATTTACATCAATTTTTTTACTGTAGTGGGTCTTCAGCTACCAGTTTCATTCACACTAACTAAATAAAGGGCTGCAGGTAGATTTAAACCACTCTTATGTGATTCTGTGTTGTATTTCACTTGTGCAGTGCCAGGGATTTTAAGTGATACAAAAGCCAAAAACCTTTTCTGCCATGACTCGATGATCTCTAAAAGTTGAACTCTGAAAACTGACCTTCACATCAGGAACCGGCTTTATGAGAAAACATGGCACTAGGATGACCTGCTCCCAAGACTATAGAGCTTCAGCTGTCATAAGTGTATTTATAGTTATTGGTAACTTAATAGATTTAATAGTTGAATCATTTCCTATATTAAGTCATTTCTTTGTGAGCTACTGGCTGGCCAGCTTGTTGGCAGTAAAAACTGTCTGTTCCTTTTCCTTTGTAATGTAACTAAAACAGAATTTGCCAAAACCCAGTTTCTCTGTCCTTTGTCAGCATCTTTCTTCAGAGCCTTTTTCCCTTCCTAAAGTAGATATTTCCCTAAAACCCACCAAGGGAGAAGTCCATACCTTTCTCTGATTCTTAGGGGCTTAAGCAGTTTAGGACTTCACATGTGGTACAGCAAAATGAATCAAGACTCAAGAATTTTCAGGATTTATCAAGTTTTTTGTTTTGTTTTGTTTTGTTTTTTAAACTATTGGTTTCTTGGCTTTGGCTGTGACCCTGCCATATGGCTTCAGAAGTGGTGTTTGTTATGTCATCAATTTTCCTACCTGACTTCACCACCAATGCTGCTTTTATTGCATGGGAGCTATCAATGAGCACCCACCTGCCTACCCTTCAGAACCAAACAGGACACAGCTTTTACTCAGCAGCTCCAGGAGGTTCCACATAAATCCACCAGCTAAAAGCTTTTATTTTGAGCCAGACCCCACCCCGAGTCTCTGGAACTAAAATCCCCTTCTCAAAGCAAAGATTGGACAACTGGGAACCATTCCCACCTTAACTGCTGTTCCCATTGCTGAGTTTGTTCCTACCTTTTCATTAAAGCTCTGGGGTGTAATGACTCAAAGTAGCTGGTGAGGAGGCTGACTGCATCCTTTCACAGAACGGTAGCTCACTTTTCTCTTCATTGAAGAGTTTGCTGTAAAAGAGAAACGAAGTAAAATATTATGCCTGTGCTTTTCGTGAGATAGCTAAGCCTCAGCAAAAGTGAACTTGTAGGGGGGAAAAAGAATACTGGATGTCTCAGTTGTATTTACCAGGACTTAGTCTTCTGGCCATGGGCAAAATGATGTTCTGGTTATTTCTTTGCCTCCTGTGATGAGCTCTCTTCCCTATTGTTATTCCCTTGATGGGCTAACCTTGTGCATTTGACCTGCCCCACTGTTGTGCAATTCTGTTTTGGGTAGAATCCTGTTATCCTGTTGTCCTCAATTAAGTAGTTGCTGAGGACCAGCCCCCAGTTGCTCATTTGTGAGTGCTGCTTTAATTAGTGATGGTGGAAAGGAGTGTGTGGACACTCAGGCAAATACAGTGGTGGTTGCTTGATTGCAATCTTGGTGGAAGGTACAGAGAGGTTAATGTTTTCCTTACTCTTCCTGCCTCCTCCAGAGTAAAATCTAATTAAAGGACTAAATGAACATCATCTCTTCATCAGCTGATCTGTGATGTGTTTGGGAGATGCCACCAAATACAGATTCAGCTGTAATACCTGCATGACACTTGTAAAACCAGCATGTTTATGAGTAAACAGTTAAGCTTTTTGTACAGAGAAGGTACTTTTGGTAAAGTATGTATTATGACCTGTTAAGTAACAGCTATTGCTAGTAGCTGAGAAATTTCAGTTATGGCTACAGATATGGGCTGTGGTGGACAAGAGTGAATCTCTCCCCTCAGTTTCATCATACCTAAAAGAAATGAGAGTGATTATAATCACCACGCCAAATGCAGGGTTAGGAAAATGTGTTACTTTATATTTATGCCCATGAAGGAAGTTTTTTGTAAACATGAACTCTAGATACTACTGGTGATTAACAAAATATTTTGGACAAACAGGTATTATTGGTGATTAACAAAATGTTTCAAGGTCTATGCCTGACAGTGGCTGAATGGTGGAGGGCTGTGGGGTGGAGGAAGCACCAGTAAGTACCTCTTAACTTCATGATAGGATGCTTCATCACTGGGTTAAAGGCTTACAGTTCAAGCCAGGCCCCTTGGAAGGCTGGCTGATGCCATTTGCTGTGGCTTTTCCTGCTGCATCTCTTCTACAGAGCCCAGGACAAGCAGAAGGTCTTCTGGTTTGCTGCTTCAGCTGCAGAGACCTGCTAGGAAGGAGGGGTCAGAGCTACTGCTTGCTTGTTGCTCCTTTCCACATTTTACTGTTGAGGAGTGAGTGTGCAAGGCTCCATAAAATAGCTGGTGTATGTGAATGAGCAGACAAGAACTATCACTCAAGAAGGAGAAAAAAAGTCAAGTGTCTTATCTTTCCTGGAGATGCATGCTACAGCCAGATAAGCAGTTTGTCTTCCCAGGTATGTTCCATTAAGTATATTATCCAATCAACTGAGTTGCATAAGACATATTGCAGGTCTAATCTCCTAAGGCAAGTAGTACTCAATTATTCTTAAGATTTTTAAAAAGAGAAATATCCTGAACATTCAGAGTGCTTGCATTTTTGGCACTCGGTCTTGTTATGTGAAGGCTAATAAAGAACATTACAGCTAAGAAGGCATAGGACAGGCAGATGAAATATTTAAAAAATATTATATAAGTCCTAAAGTGAAAATGTTCTCTGTCCCTCAAAATGGTTTCCCGACTTCTTATCTAATGTTGTGAAATTAGGTCAAGAATGGAGAATGAGAGAGAATTGCCATCCATTTCTGTGCCTACAGTGTGTACTTGGTGTATATAGTTATAACTAAAACAGACATGCTGCCAAATGCATTGTTTGCAAGTGATCTTTCTGTTTTAAAATTACTTTCAATGATGTACTTTGTTTTGATATGTAAATTGCTTTTTGCACTGAATAGAATATGGTTCAGACAGACCAATTTTCCTGATTCTTTTAAGCAAATATTAGAGATGTCAGAAGTCTGTCTGTCCCAGCTTGTGTAAGCTCTCGAGATGTCTGCTCTGCCACATAAGATCTAGCAAATTAGAGCTAAGTCCAGTCATGGATGGGCTCATAATTTGGTAGGAGACTGCTAATTCTATTGGTTTGAGTTGAAAAGAATCTAACATGATATCTTTGGGGGTTTATGGGAAAAACTCTGCTTTATATGTGTTACTGGAAGTACAGGCAGCAGGGGTTATGGCTGATATTGTTTAATGCCTTCCCATATCAAACTCTATTTTCAGTTAGTTGTCTCCTTCTATGCTTTAAATATATTGGCAGAAATTTCAATATCAATTAGATGAACTCTACTGGTATATTTCAGTCTACAAAACATGTCCAGTATATATGAGAAGGAAATATTAAGGGAAAATACATTGTTTGGGTGAATATTACGTATATATAGTGCAGCCTCTCCCTGAGATGTTCTAAAGATTCAATGAAGAGAGGGAGCATTTCCCAAATTTCTTTTTTTCTCCATCCCTCTCCAAAGTGACTCATGACCTTTTTCATTTGAACAGCAATTAAATACTGTTACAGTGATTATCCTTATTCTGTTCTTGCTTCTGCCTGTGGAGTATATCAGTATCTTTTATTCTTTGATATACATTAATCTGCTTATTGGCTAGGCAGAATTTGCCTATGGATATTTAGTTTTAACAAACACCTTTATGTGTGACGAGTGAGAGCTGAAACTTTGCAAAAGCTCACACATTTTTAATTAGGTTGATGTGATCTGGAAGTGAGCAGTGCAAGTTATGTAGAAAGTTAGTTGCACAAGAATTCAATGTTTGCAAGCACAAAGGAAAACTGAAATCTGCAGATATGTTGCAGTGGGTGTGTTTGGCCAACTTCACTCTTACATATTCTTAAAATACATGATACAACATCCATTTGCAGAAGAACTAAATTTAAGTACACAAGTTATACTAAAAGCATGTTCTTATTAAGGGAAAAACATATAGTACTTGGGCTGAAATTGGAAGCTGACATCAGAGAAGTGTATTCCCCTCCTTATACCTCTCTATACCTGATAGATGTTTTCTGTTCCATTTATATTGTTCTCAGAGCAGTTCTAACCTAATAAAGCACAATGTTGTTGTTTTTCCCCCTCTCTTATACCACAGTTACAGCTCAAGGCTTCTTGTAAATTGAGGTTTTTGGAGACCAGGTTTTCCCCTCACAGTTTCCCAAGATCAAACCAAAATGAAAAGAAGCCCCTAACGTGGTAAATAAGGGCTCATTACTTAGTGACATGGCTTTCTGTTTCCAGCCTCAGCTTCCCACTGGGTCCATTCACTTTCTCACTCGTGAACTTTGCAATGAACTGTTCATCTCTTTCCAAGAGAAATGGCTTTTCAGTAGAGAAGTGGTTAAGACAGCATTAATAAAAACCTCTGTTGCAGCACTTACCTTCTGTGGTCACTTGGGAAATGCTGCCTTTTTTACATTCCTTCTTTCCTGTATTATGCAGGAGGGAAAAGTATTTGGCTGGTTGTTCCCACAGCTTTTTGCAGTCTAAATCAGGCCAGTCACAGATACTTAGGTCATGCTATATGTTTCCTCCTGAATTCCAATTTTTACAGGAGTTCAAGACTCCTAGCAGATGAAATTAATTGGGCAGTGAACTCTGAATCAGTTTCTTGACCTTCCTTCCCCTTTAGTCTTTGTTTCTTTTCTCCTCACTGAATAAAACAGTCTGCAGCAATCCAATTGCTAGGAATTTCAAGTAGCCAGCTTATAAATAAGCAACCAGCACTACCCAGAAATACTACAGTTAAATTTGTTATTTGTGGTAGCATAATAGACCAAGAGAAGTGGCATTTATGTTAAAATCTTTCCACTCTCTCTGAGTGGGTTTTAGTCAAAGAGCCTCATGGCATCATTTTAGTGGAAGAGTCTGCGGAGCTGTTGGAGTGGGGGCCACACAGATGATCAGAGGGCTGAAGTGGTTGGGGTTGTTCAGCCTGGAGAAGAGAAGGCCTAAGGGGGACCTCATAGCAGCTTCTCAGTACCTGAAGGGGGCTACAGAAAGGCTGGGGTAGGATTTTTTAATAGGATATGTGTTGGCAGGACTAGGAGTAATGGATGAAAATTGGAAGAGGGGAGATTGAGGCTGCATGTAAGAAGGAAATTCTTTACTGTGAGGGTGGTGAGACAATGGAAGAGGTTGCCCAGAGAGATTGTGGATGCTCCCTACCTGGAAGTGTTTAAGGCCAGGCTGGATGAGGCACTGAACAACCTGGTCTATTGGGAGGTATCCCTGCCATAGGCAGGGAGGTGGAGCTAGATGATCTTTAAGGTCCCTTCCAACCCAAACCATTCTATGATTCTGTGATCATGTACAACATGGCTGCTGTTACTCAAACTCAAGATCTAGTGAAGGAGCACTAAGGTGTCTTGAAGTGAACAGATAAGAACTTGTTCTGTCACAAAGCCAGAACTTGAATTGAACTTGCAAGATTAGATTTCCTTCTTTGTTGATCGAGCAATAGCTGAATCTCTAGGATGGCAATTTTCTTTTAATGTTTTTATCCCTACATTTCTATAAATTCTTCACAATAAATATGGTAGAACAAGCAGTGTTTTGTGTTGTTTGCCCTATGGTTTTACTGACCAGAAAGCATTTTCAGATGACCTGTGTATAACATCTCCTGCCTAAGTGGAAATTCTTACATTTGGTTAGCAATTTGTGGTAATGAACTGAAAGTCCCACTCATTAATAAAATAATTGAATATTACAGAGTTCATACTTTTTCCTACTAAAATTGATATACCCAGCAGTTTTGTATATTAGTGTGTAAGGAATGCTATTGAGAGGAGGAGTAGGGCAAAAACAGTCCAATACAAGCTTGGAGCTGAAGAAAACCGTACCTTCTGCTGTGAGACTTGGTTTCTCTGTCACTTGTCTCTGCTAATTACCACTGTTAAAGCTGAAGAAATGGCTATTTTGCTATTTGAAAAACAGGTATTTGCCTAATTAAAGGCAATGATGGCAAGGATGTGTTACTTGATATTTTAAAAGTGAAATAATAGCAGTAGAGAGATAGTTTCATGATGATCCCCACTAATGGAATTCCATGATCTTAATGAAATCCTCTTTTTAAGGACCATTGCTTGTTTTCATATTCATACTACAAACTCCTGAGAAGGGAATGATGTTGTAATTTCTTATTCTATGGGGCTTCACACCAGCTGCTTTCTCTTTCAATTTTTGGTGCACAAAACCGAAGTGAATCTAATCCAGAATTTAATGGAAAAGTAAGAAAGAGGCAGAGAAGTCAAAATTGTAACATATGCAAAAAATATTTACTCTTTGCAAGTGCAGGCTCTTTAACTTTTTGATTAGGTTTCTCAGGTTCATGAGAGATGTGCTGTTTTAAGTAGTGAAGAACATCAAGGATAAAAAAAAATATTCCTTTACCCTTTTCTCTTTCAGCAGCAGTTTTGATGATAGGCAAAATCATCATGCCTTTAGAAAAATCTCATTTTATAGAGAAACAGAAAATCTTAACCTAAAAAATTCTGTGGAAATGTTGCCTGGGGATATCAAATTTATTCTGCATTTTAATGAAATCACAAATGAGTCAATTTAAAACTAGTATACCATAAACTATACTTCCTTCCTACATCTGTTCATAAACATAGAAGGATGTATACCTAGGGGAGATGCAGTTCCTCTTAGATGCAAGGAGGAAAAATTCTAACTAGGAATACATATTCTCCCACATTCCCTGTGGGTAAACATCACAGAAGAAAAACTAGTTAAGTTTCATTTCTAAGACATGGAGTTTCTTGTCAGTCATGATGCTTAATAAGGTTTGGTGGAGACAGAAATGTGTCACTGTGTGTAGCTGGGTAGTGTCGCAGTTTGTATGGAGGCACTGGTGTGAAGCTCTTGCCTAACAAACCATACTATCAAAATAGAAGATTAAGAAAAGTTTTATTTACTAACAGCTTGTTTTTCAGAGAGTTTTCAGGGTCCTGTAGCAAACAGCAGCTCTGTCTCTAGAGGAACCTTAAAAAGACCAAACTGCAACCAACTTTGAAGATATGTTCAGTAACTGGACCTAATTGAATTGGATATATGTAATTTCTGGCTCTTGTAAATGGGCATTTTTACAAGTTAGAAATGACACATGCTGGGAGGTAATAAATGAACCCTTGTGTAATCACAGTTTGCTTTTGTCAAAACTAGATCCCTAAGCTGTGCAGAACAGCATTGTGTAAGTATTTTTGAGATAGGATTAGTGTTAATTGACATAATCAGGCATCAGTGGTTACAGCTGACATCTCGACTGCAATCTGTTAAATCACACACTGATATGCTGCTTCTTCTGACTCTTCGTTTTGTTTAAAATGCCTCAGACATGAACAGGGTAGCCTTCAATTGCCAAAACTTCGGTCCTAAATCCATGTCTCTTTTTTTGTAGACAGTGAAGGGAAGGCTTGACTGTTAACTCTCTCTTCTGTGTGTGTGTGTGAGAGACAGTGAGTGCTATTATTTTTGCATTTCTCTGAATTTCTCCTAAACCAACCATCTGTATGACTTCAGAGAAGCGGAACTTGGAGCAAGAACTGCAAGGTTTCTATTCAGATTAAGCAGTTGATGCAGTAAGTGTCAATTTAACTGGAACTTTAGGTGCACTTAACAGACAGGTATGGCATTATCTTTGCTCTCAACAGTTTGAAAGCTATTATGTTTATTCTCATCATTCAAAACTCCTCATAGCATTATTAGGGGATTCCCTGGCTTCTTGTGCACTGTGGGTTAGCACAGCACAGCACATTGCAATAGCAATTTTGAGTCATTCTTCAGGAAGGTAATCTACCTTCAGCAATCCTGAGTAATTCTTGAAACAGTGGAAAAAATACTATTTTCAAAGGAGTAGAAAGAATATTCAGGCTTAAGAGGTGGACTTCAGCACATAGTGCATTAAACGTGGAAGTATCTTGTCCTTAAATTACATATCCCTGAAGATACTGCTACTTTTCTCATTGTGGTGAGAAGCAGTGGAGAAAAATTAAGAGATGTGTGCTATCTAAAGGGCTGATCTACCTCTGTTGGAAACATGATCTCTAGAAGGTGTTTGACAAACATTACGATGTAGTGGGAATCCTGAAGTGATACACACTCTAATTAGTTCAAATGAATTTGTATTTTTTTTAGCATCTCTTAATTTCTGTACTGAATTGGTTAGAAATGGTCACAATATTTCAACAGCTTTTTCTTCTTCTAATATGACACTTCTGTTTGGGGTGAAAGTTGTGCTCTCCTCCATCTCTAATTAATTGTGCCAGCAGCCATAACATTTTATTATGTGATTCATACAGCTTTTATTTGGCATGAAATAGAAGTGAGCTAGCTTTGGGGTATGAGCTATACCAAGCTTGCAGCCTTTTATTTAATTATCTTTAACGTCATCTTAGATGTTTAAAAATTCCTTTTAGTCTTGCTCCAGTATTTTTGTGGACCTTGGTGGCTGTTCTCTTCAGAAGCTGATGTCTGGAAGTTCAGGGTGATCCCTGAACTTGTCCTATTGATATCCCTCTCCTTCTGCACAGGCTTCATGTCTCCGGTAGGGTTTTGCCAGTTGGTGTCTGCTCCCAGCATAATGACAAGACCTGCCAAGGGAGTTAAGATAAAACTAAGTTAAATCTAAAAACCAACCAGTTAACATTTGATGTTTCTCTTTTCTCAGCTCTAGGTATATAAATATGTTGCAATCTCATCAGTTGTAGTCAAAACTTTTATCACAGTAATCAATGGAAAGAGAAGAGCAGAACAGGCTCTGTATATAGCTCCTTTTCTCTTTAGTTTTTGTACAGGGCATTGACTCAAACACTAGTGTCATACTGGATTACCTCTGCCAGGGCACCAAGGGAAAGGCTATTTTCTCATTACAGAGAGACAAAGAACTTCTTTGACTTCCCTCTAGTGGCAGCATAGTCACCAGCAGAGTCTTATGTTGTTGCTCAACACCTTTAAAACCACTAGTTTTAATTACAACTCAGATAATTTTGTAATAATCTCACATCTAAGGTATCTCTATCCAAGATTAGAATATTTTCCATGGTAGCAGCCTTTAGCTCATCAAGACCTCTAGGTTAGATAAAGAGGGTGAAGGCTTATTGGTTTGGCTGGTTGATTAACAAAAATTTGACCTATTTGGTTTAAACATAGTATGAAGCAAGATGAAGGGGATAAAAAGTATTTTTGATGAAATTGTGTGACATTCTCTAAATCTCCTCCTTTCTGCTTAACGTTGTATTAGTTCAGTAGTATTCAGTGTCTGGGTTGGAGTGGTAAGAATTCCCCTAGCCTGTCCATGAGCTTCTGTAGCAACCAAAGGGAAAGATTCATCTTTGGCTCCTGTGACATTGACACCTATATACAAAAAATAATTTCACTGGAGAATAGTTACTATTCAACCCTGTGGCCACTAACATGAATATTTAGAATAAGATCAAAATGCTGTAACCTTGTTCTTGCTTCTGATTCAAAACACACCATCAGGAGTGATTTGCTGTTAATATCAGAGAGCCTCCAGGTGACAAAGCAGCCTTTGTAAAATGGCATTCAAATACCTTCTGATTTGCAAATGCATAATTCTCCAGGGCTTTCCAGACAATAACCCCAGATACTAAGTGCAGTTTTGTCTTCCTAGAAGTGGCTTTGGGAGGTTCTGTGCTTGAAGTTTATTCATGTTTTTTAATTCACTGATAGAATTCTTCAAAGCAAATTATTTTTAATTTTTAAGATGCATTGATTTACCAAGAAACAAGAGAAAAAAACCCAAAACCCAAACCCACAATTCAAATGGGCTGAAATGTTAAAAACTGGACAGGGGATGGAAGAACAAGACTGGTAAACATAGTTTGAGTTACAGTAATGCTTGCAAACTTCTTAGTGCCAAGCTTAATCTAACTGATGTGTCAGTTTCAGATTCTTTTCCTTCCTGAAAATCATGTCAAACCCCAGACCAAAACACAGGCTTCCCAGAAATCTCTGGTCTTCAGTAGGCTTTGTAAAACCTGTCACTCTGATATTTATGGAGAACCATTCAAAACTACAGGTTGGGTCTTGTGCTCTCTTCTGTGTATTTTTTTATTTTAAGGCCAATACTTACTGGGAGAGTTAAGGCTAATAGGGTAATGTCACATTGATGTTGGTGTCTGCAGTGGAGGGCAGTGAATCTTTTTTGTTTAATCCAACCTAATTATCTCTCTAAACTCACACAAACACATGAAGTAGCATGTAGCTTACAAGTTGCCTATCTCTTTTGTTCCAGCTTCTACAGAGCCATAAGAGTAACTGGCAAATGTATTTAAACACTAAATGCTGAACTGCATTCCAGTGAGGACTCTGTTGTGAAATGGATTGTAGAAACAGAAGAAAAGTGAAACATTCAGTGTCAATTAATTGGCTTGCAATGGAGGATGATCAGAGGTCGCACCCTTGTCACCTCTGTGTTATGCCAGTGGTTGCATCTCCCTGTTGAGGCAGCTTCTCTTATTTTCAGCAATTTCAGAGTGAAGAGCAGTTCCCTTCAGTGCAGGACAGCAGGGGGTTTTTGGGGAAAAAGAGGACATTTTATACCCTTTACCTTGAGTGCTAGGACAGCAAGGGGTTTACAGGGAAAAGAAGATAATTCTATAATCCTACATTCTAGACATTTGTGCTACCCTTTCACTTACCAGAAAATAAACCAAGCAGCATTAGTTTTTGATTTTCTGGTGTTTTTTTCTCTTTTCCTTTTTTTTTTCTTTATGTCCTGAGACACTAACATTTTTCAGGTTATGAGGTACATGTTTCCAACACTTTCAAGTGTCATCGTTTATCATTATGATAAAAAGACATCACAAATAAGAGAAAGAAGATAGTCATCTGGGTATATTCAGCCCCTCTTTACACAGGATATTTTCAAACATCAAATCCTGTTCAGTTTGAAGTGTGTAGAGGTTTGACTGATGCTTTAATTGATTTAAAGCTGATTTCTCTTAGAACTGTTATTGGAAGACCAGAGGTGATAACACAGCTTTCATGATGAGCGTCTGATATAGTTCACTGATAAGGAAACTGGAAAGGAAATACTATATTTAAAAACCTTCAGGATGGAAAGAAGAGGAAAAAACCCCTGACTGTTAATGTTTCTGCTGGATCCAAACCAGCACTGAGTCCTGCATCAGGGCCAAAAGGCTGTGTGCAAATCAAAACAAAAGAGGCTTTCAGCAAGCATCACTTACTGAAGAAAAAACACATAGAACACTCCTTCTACCCAAACATAGTGGTAAATTATTCCAAGGTTTGGATATTCCTCAAAATAGTGTGACAAATTCCTCTTGTGTTACTGTCTAATTTAACTTCTGCAGTCAGTTTAGCCCAGCTGATTTTAAGTCCTGACACACAGATTTATAGATGCTTGTATGTGATTTTGCATTTTAAAAGGCATATTATTTTAGGCTTTGCTTTCTATTCCTGATAGCTCTCTGGGTGCCCAAAAATTGCACTTTTCTGTAATTATTCAATTCTCGTTTTTCTGGAAGTTCCATCACACCTTTTGAACAGCTTGAAAAATATTAATCAGTCTGTTCTTGAAATGTTTCTGGTACCCAGAGTGGGAAAATGCAGTAAAACCAGCAGGTATGTTTAGAAATCTCAAGCTAATAAATCATACTATGATTTTAGGGCAAAAATTAATAGTATTAAGGAAGTCGTGCAGTGTAATTTATTAATTGAATTTATGATATTTATGTGGAATATGAATAACCCTCCCAGGAGCTGGGCTTTGCTTAACATATTTTTTAAAAACTGGGATTTGGGTTATGTTATCTCTCTCTGAAGTAGAGATGGACATATGTAGTGCCAGCAGGGGCTTTTCTGCCTCCAAGCTTTTGGTGCTTTATGGGGCTGCCAACACTTTGGAAGCCATAAATAGAAACACGTGAGGTGAGCAAACATTATTTATAGCATTTAATATGTGAGAGGGTTTTTTTTATTACTTGCTTTCAGTGGTGAATCTTGAATCTCCTTTGGGTATAAAATGAATGAACAGTGACAATTAGGTCTATTTTATGCAAATGTAGGTAATGATCCATTAACCCATGGTATCAAAGTTATTCTCACATTCATAATTCAGTGACCTTCTAATAGGGGGGAAAATAAATACAACTCCAGCCTATTCTGTTTCATTTATCCATTTTCTGACAGTATAATAAGCTTGTAGTAAAACAATCAGATGGTGAATCATAGATGAAGAATCAGGAGTTCAATGTCAGACACACAACAGCCCTTACACATTTAAAAAAAAAACCACAATAACCAAAAAACTCTGAAATTCTTTAAAAGTGAAGCATTTTATTTTTCATTTTGGTGCTTGAAAATCAGAGTGTAAAGAGCAATAGTGAAAAACAATTAACTAATGATGATAACAAAATCTACCACAAGCAAAGTACAAAGTATTAACAGGCAATGAAATTGGGGTGTCTTTTAATAATTTTTCTGCCCAAATGCGTAGCTTTGGAATATTTGTGACTGGAAAAGGTACCTGCATCTTCTGTTTTATCCATATGGTCCCATAGTAACAGATGCCTGAAATGGCTTAGGAAAGGTGTGACTCATGCTATCTGCTGGATTTTTCCTGGCATTTTTTCCCTTGATTTGTCAAAATATTGCACAAAAGAATGTTCATTTATAGGATTACAGACTAAAACCTACATTTAGAAATGCTGTCATAAATGCCTGCGTGCAGTCTGGCTCTCTTCCCTGCCAAGGACTGTTAATGCTTAAATTAGCCACCCGATGGTCTGGTGCCTTGTTGTTCACAAATGTCAACTCCTTGTGAATGAAATACCAGGTTTTTTTCCATCAGTTTGTAGAGTAACATTCAGAGTGAGCTCAGAAATCCTTCTAATTGCTGGCTAAAATGTGCTTGGACTTTGTTTTGTGTTGGTTAAATGGCAACACGTACAGCTGCAAGTAAAACTCTTAAACTTTGTCTGTTTAAAAGAAAACATGGTTGGGGCAAGAAAGCAGAAAACTAGGTCTTGGCCTTGTTTCTTTTAAAAAATGATTTAATTTTTAGTTAAAGGACCCAAATGACAGTAATTTCCTCTATACAGAAAAATACATGTTAATTTTTGTTTTCTTCAGTTTAAATGGATTTTATGTTTTAGATGTTTTTCTTTCTATGTTTTCTATCTCTTCTTTGCCTTCTCCCCTTCAGTTCTTCATTCTCCAAAATCTGAAACTCTTATCAAAGCCCAAATGAGTTAAAAAAAATGAAATGAACTGTTTCTGATGTGGGAAGCTTTTGTTTAAGAAATTTAGTCTCCTAACAACATTTTTCCTGAGTTGTCAAAAAACCTGTGACGTGTGTCCTATAGTGTTATTTAATTTCTTTAATTGCTTTACCAAAATAGCTGTTTATTTGTGCTTTTCAGCAGTTTTAAACTTGTCCACTGCTATAGTCTTAGGAATTCTTCCTTAGAAGGCATTCTTCTTGAGGCATAAAACTACCGTGTCCCCAGCCTGATTACAGATGGGATTTTTTAACACTTCTCTGCCAAAGTTTTCTGGGACCCAGTTACCACTTTGGGGAGCTACAAATACCTGGAACTTCTGTTAGCTCACTGTCAGTTTATTTCACAGTAAGCAAATGGAAATATTTTCAAAGAAATAAGAGTTTTTTAGTGGACAGCCTGACAAAACAGAATGTCCAGATGGAATATTGTCACTGCTGATGTGTTTGTGTGAAGCATGATGATGAGTTTTGCCTGCATAGGTCTCCTTCTGGAGATGTTATTTTAATATCTGCCCATTCTAGAACTGGTCCAGAAAGGCTATGTCAGCACATTCTAAAAAGAATGTTCTTAATATTAGTTTAATAGTCTCATATATCCAGACTTACAAATAATCAGAGCATGGGGAGAACATAGACCCATAAAAAGAGGTGGATGGTGGGGATGGAAGTGCTGAGGGAACAGTCTCTATGGATGTGGGAAATCACAGAATGGGTTGGAAGGGACCTTGAGGGTCATCTGGTTCCAACCCCCCTCTCAGTGGCTGGGACACCTCCCATTAGACCAGGGTGCTCAAAACCCCATCCAACCTGACCTTGGACACCTACAGGGATGGGGCATCCACAGCTTCTCTGGGCAACCTGCTCAGAAATAACAGTGGTTATTTGGGACTTGCTGTGTTTGCAGTGGAATTGTGATTCCTGAAGCATACTCACCCAAGGGGAGGTGAAAGAGAATTTTTTATCAAATACCTACTCTTGAACATTTTCATGTTCTCCAAAATATGCAGCAAATAAGACAAATAGTCTTTCTGATTCCTCCTCTCAAAGTCTCATTCTTAGATTTGTGTTTGTCATGTTCAATTTATGACAAGGACAGGCCACCAGAGATAGGGAGAGGACAAAGTGTGGCCATTCCCACGGTGCAGAATGTACTTGAGGGTTTGTTTTGGTTTTTTTTTTTTTTCTTTTCCTCCTGTCTGACAGTGAAGGAGCATTTAAAGTTGTTATTATCAGTACCCAAGCTGAATTTGATAAAAATGAACCATGCCCTTTAAAAAAAGGATTGTTAGCTAAAGACAGCAATTAGCTATTTTGTTTTAATTCCTGCATGCTGTCTACCTGTGGGATGGTAAATTATCTTGCTTTTGGAATGTGAATGCATGTGAGGCAGCTTTTGAAAATGCAGATGAGGGCAAAGAGATCTGATATTCACAGCAGGAAATTCAAACCTGCTATCTGGCACATGCTACCCACTTTTATTTGCTTGTGCTCTGAAAATCTGTTAAAAACTCATTATGATAGTTAAAACCATCCACTAACGAGTCCACAAGTAACTGTTTGCTTTGGAGCATGGCTGTTCCCTCAACTAGACTCAACCTGATGAAAATGTCGAAATACAGACATTGTGAACACAGGAGGGAAACACAGGAGGGAATCAGCCAAAGGTTGGTGATGTCAACTCTTCATCTGATAAGAATGGTGTGTAAAATGGCTATATCAAAACTCAACCCATGTGAGAGTTTTGCAGCGTTGGAGCTTTTTTTTCTCAAGCCCTATCAATTCCCTGAGCTTTTTAAAGTTTTAGCTGAGCGTAATTAGAAGTTGTTGCAGTAAGATTACTTCCTTTTTTAAAAGCTATAGGACTTTGTGTATAAATTATATATAGGACTAGGATAAATAGGCTTGGTTAACTTAAAATACATGATTGTTTCTCAGAAATGTCTTAAATCTTTTTCTATGGATTCGATAAGAGGTTCTCAAGACTTTCTGGAATAAATAATTCTTTTCATTGCCTCTTTCCTTGCCTGTATTTCTTTGTGGCTAAAAATCAATTCTCTAGATGATGCAATTTGTGATGTTGCTTTTGTTTGGTTTTTTTTTGTTTTTGTTTTTTCTTTTTAAATATTCTTTACATCTTCAATCTTGTAATTAATTTTCTAAAAATTACAAGAAAGGGCAGTGTCATCTATGTGAGGCTTCAACTGATAGGATTTTGGTTTGGAGGAAGGGTTGAGTTTGCTAAAAAAATCAGTTAAGTATGTGTTGGTGGTTTGATATCATACATAAAATAGCACATCTTTGTGTTGGCTTGTGAAATCACCCTATCCTTCTGCTACAGGACATCCATCACTTTCTCTGTATTGAGATCAGCTCCTCTGCCCAGCAAAGTGCACTGTGAGCAACTCACCATTTCCTTGTGCATTAAGAATTAATAGAAAAAAGGAGTTAACATGGAGCTTCTGTGAAGAATCTTGATATTGTGATCTTTTGTCATGCATTATTTATGTATATTTGTTACAGCAGTGAGTGAAATGAATAAGCATTTGGCATTTCAACACTGCATACAGCACTCTGATGTGGGAAAGGATTCACTGGTGTTGGAATTGCTTTATTTGATGCATATTCACTTCAATGCAGACATCTCACTGATATATAGGGTGAGTGAAAGGGTTGGAGATAACACAAAGTTTTCTTTTTTGATAGGCAACAGAGTATTTCTTGGAAAATAAACAGCATCCTGTTACTTTGAGAGTTGAATCAGGGATTCAATCACCTGATATTTCTTTGAGACTGTATGAGCTGGAAAACAAGTATGAGCTTCAAAGATGCATTGGAGTTGAGAAAACTGCTTAGTAATTTGCACTAATGTGAAATACTGTGTTGTTTGTGGAAGACTACCTTTCAGAGAAAAAGTATTTATGAAAAAAAAGAAAATTAAGTGATATAAATAGAAAAGTAGTTACACCAATTTTCTCTACAATGCTTTCCAGCAGAGTTTGAACTTTTCTCAAGGTCTAAAACTTTATTAGGTCCAATCTCTATAATTTCTGTCTCCACTTACAGTAGGTTTTCATAAAATCCTAATTTTGTTTCAATAGTGTCAGAACTTTTCATCTTGACATCTGTAACATTTCACTTTGGCTTCATAATTTTGATTTATTTATATGGATGTATAAACTATGCCCAATCTACATTATAACAGCTTTTTCTTTTTTTTAATAAGATACATGGGTTTTTATTCTCTATAACACAGTGTAGGATAATATCCAGAAGTAGAAGGAAAATGAAATGACATTTCATTTGTTTCAGACCTTACAATGCAATTTGTGTTCTATAGGGATGTCAATTTTTATTTCTCCACAGTCTTTATTTTCGAATATATAAATATGTGTGTGGTTTTATATGAATATATGAATACATGAATATATATATATGTATGAATAGGTTACTCAGAGAAGCTGTGGCTGCCCCCTCCTTGGAGGTGTTCAAGGCCAGGTTGGACAGGGCTTCGTGCAGCCTGGGCTGTTTCCAGATGTACCTGTCCAGGTCAGGGTGTTGAAATTAGAAAATCTATAAAGGTCCCTTCCAACCCAAACCATTCTATGAATGTATCTATACAAACACAATTTTAAAATTTTAGGAACTGTTTCCTTATGGATGGTTTTTAATTAATAGATTTCTGTAACTATCTGCTGTGCAATAACTTTTGGCAATATCAATGCTGTGGTTTTCAATTAGCTGCTTTAAAATTCTTTGAAAGCTTCTTCTTGACCATTAACTCAGTGGCTAGACCAAAATACTGAATGGTAGTAGAGGCAGGGCCAGTAGATACAACACTTCATTTCACCTACACTGTAGGATTACTCTTCCCCTCCTTTTAGCTCAGTGACTACATATATAATCTATATAAGATGTGGTAGTAGAAACAGATGGAGCTGCATAGTATCTGCCAGTGTAACAGTTGGGAAGCCTCCAGGGAGGTGTGAAATAGGGATTAAAATCTTCTCAGCTGGGGGAGGATATGGACTGGGATCTCCCCTGGGGAATGTTTTTGGCATCAGGGTAGGCAGTAGTAGGCAGGGGGACACCTTTTTTTTGCTCCTCTGCCTGAGATAACTAGAGTTCATGTACGTGATGAGCCTGAGAAGAGAAAGAGCTGAGTGTGGACTTGCCCTTCTGGGTTTTGACCATAAACTTGAATGTTTTGAGACCTTGTTTTTATGTTCACTCTGTAAGTGAGGAGCTCTAGCTACCCATAAACACTAGAAAGTTTGATGTAAGCTCTTAATGTTTATGGATTTAGATGCCCAAGGCTTCTTGAAAATGTATTTTGGAGTTTTATACCAAAAAATGTCAAAGTTACTTCTGCAATGGCATTTTTGTTGTTGTATAGACCTATTCTTTGTAATAACTGAAATAACTCATCTGGGGAAGGTGGAGATGCCAGACAGACAGGGGAAGTTGTGCCAATATTTGAAAAGAGTGAATGCAAGGGTCCTGGTGATTGCTGCCCTGTTAGCCTGATATTGATCCAGAGCAAAATAATGCAGTGGTTAATAAAAGGCTTGCTTAATAGAAATTTAAGGAAGATAATGTAATTAATGCCTTACAGCATTAGCTGAGGGAAAACAGACCCTACCAAGCTACCTTGGTATTGCTTTAGATGAGATTAGGAGCTTGACTGAGGAAATAAAGATGTCAGCATTAGTCATGTGCCTTGGAAAAAATCTCTGCAGCACATGATACCTTAGGAACAGTGAAACAACACTTTGCAGTAGATTAAAAATAAGCAACTAGTATATTTAAAAAAACATTTTGTTAAAAAAAGAATCACATCGCTGTGTAGATGTTTTGAGCTGCTTTTTTCTGTGCTATTTAATACTTTTTATCAAGAATATATGTATATAGAAGGAGTGTTTGTGACTTAAACAATGGATATAAGAAAAGAGCTCTTTACTGTGAGGGTGGTGAAACACTGGAACAGGTTGTCCAGAGAGGCTGTGGATGCCCCCTCTGTGGAGGTGTTTAAGGCCAGGCTGGATGAGGCATTGAGCAACCTGGTCTAATGGGAGGCCCATGGCAGGGGGGCTAGAACTAGATGATCTTTATGGTCCCTTCCAATCCAAACCATTTTATGATTTTTCTATTACAGAGTGATTGGGGATGCAAGGTACTGACTGATCAGCTTTGGAATGGCCACTATTTTGTGTTCTACCAAGCAGCAGCATCCAAAAAAGCTTAAATAAAATCATGCTTTCAGAAAGCAAGATCCTGCCTAAGAAGTCATTACTCTTACAGGCTGTTATTTTGATGGAAATGAATTAAATATGAGTTCTTAGTGCCATCCCTTTCTATGTGTGCATAAAGTCTATCAAATAGGAATGAAAAACAGGTACCTCTAAATTTTGTTTGTTTATAAACACTGTCAGAAAGTCCTTTAGCTCTGTCCTCAGTTGACAATTTAAATAATACTCATAAAAGACTTCCTTCGAAAAATAAATTACAAGCCTATATGCTTTTCCTGTAGTGGAAAACTGGAAGATGAGAGTAGAAGATATTTGTCCTAATTCTAGAAGTAAGATTTTTTTTTTTAAATGGGAAACATTAATTTGATACAAAATTAAAGGGAAATTGGTAGATTTCTTTTGAGCAAATAATTACAGATAAAGGCTGAAACCATAGGGGTATGGTTTTGGATTAATTTCTTAGTAGTAGAAAATTTGAAGTTTATTGTTTTAGTTACAGATCTGACTCAAATATCTCACTGCAGTGGTCTTTTCCATTTTATCACCATTATGGTGATGGCAATGTATTTGAGGACATTCTCCATCGAAAGATTCCTAAGGTTTGGAGCCTGAAGCTTTGCCTGATGAGGACATCCAGACTTGCTCCAGCAAAAAATTACAAGCACTGCAGTATGGGTAAATCATAGAATCATAGAATGCCCAACTCTTCCTTAAAACATATCTATCTTAAAAGTAATGAAGTGGAAACTCCTGATAGCTAAGGACAAGTTATGAAATTCCACGCACAAACTGAAGACGTGGTTAAATTTTGGCTGTGCTAATTCCATCTAGAAGATCTTCATCTCTATTAAACTAAGGAATCAGCAGTTGTCAAGGAAGCGCAATGTATTCCTTTTGTTATGTATTATTTTGAGAAGCCTCAAGATAGAAATGACAGTAAGTGGATTTTTGGAATGTGAGAAGGAATAGAAGACAGACAGAACAAGCCCCACACCTGAGTTATGCAAGACAAATTTCCAGTTCTATTTTTAGCAAGATTGAAGAGTCATAGAGAAGAGAGCAGCATGCTATAAATGAAGAGTGCTGACAAAGCAAATGTTGTTAAAAACTGGGGAAGGGTAATAAAGTAGGACAGAGAAAGCTGAAATTTTGTCAGCATTCCATAATGTAAATGAAAAGATGCCATTGCAGTTGATCTTCCTTGAGCAAGTGGTCTACATTTATTTATTTCTTAAATCTTAAAAAAAAAAAAAAGAGATTAAATGCTTCAATAAATAATTCTGGATTTTCTACTTCAGTTTATTGTAGATAAGCTCAGAGAACTAAATTTAGGGTTCTGCAAGTAGAAGAGATGAAAAGTGATTCTCAAAGGAGGTTTTTAAAGTTGTTTTTTATTTTGTGCTAAGTTTTGTTGTAGAGTTAAAAGAGATCCTTTTGGGGAGAGGGAAGAAACAGTAGTAGAGAGTAGTAGCAGAGAGAAGACAAGAAATTGGTATTAGGAAAATCGGTGCCATTTTTGGATATAGAATTGACTGAGAATTTCGATGTCAATTTAATTTTTGTTTTAAGGGCTTAATTTAGTAAAATGTGTCTCTGAAAAGATCCTAGATGATATTCTAAGTCTGGTTTTCCAGCACACTTAAAATTGCTTTCTGTCTTTGCTGCTTCCTTTGTGAGCACATAAAAATGAATAGAGTACTCTCACTTCTCATATGCTTAAATAATAAGTGTTATAAATCTGTATTCAGGTGTGTGCCTCTATGAGAAGTGCTCATTCTCAAAGCTCTCATGCTTTTGATATATATTTTTTAAGTTACCTGATTGTTTAGTTTGCATTACTCCATCAAGCTAGGTAAATTCTGAGATAAATCCTGATTGTCTTCAGAGTAGATAAGAAAATAAAACAAGAACATGAGTAAATCCCAGGCTAAAATTTCAGAAGAGCCTGAAGAAAATATGTTCCCAAATACTCATATGCTTAAGAGAGTGATAATATATTTCATTTTCACAGACCGGTGTGCTTTTGCTGTGTGACCTGGTTGTAGGGTGAAGAGGAAATTGCTGAAAGTATTCTAAAGCAAGCTTTTCCTTTTGCTGTGATTCATTGGAGACAGCTTTCAGAGTTTCCAAATTTTCTGTCTTAACAGGAGGTTATGTTGTACATCTGAAATGCCAAGAACTTCCTCATAACTGAGCCTCAGGCTCAATTACCTCTATCTCTTACTGGTGTTCACCAAATATTTTGTGAAAGCAAAACTGTTTTTCAATTTTCCTCCATTCTTCTAAAAGAAATATAGGAAATTTCTGGGTGGTGTAATTTATCATCAGTATGGCTTAAGCATGAACACATATTCATCCTGCCTGGGCATGGGATCTCAGTAATCCCCTAACCCAGGCTGATGAGCTGAACAAAAAGAAGCTTTAATTAAATTATTTCATGAATTCCCTTTGGAGAAGCTGAATAAAATTCAGGAGATGTAGGATATCCGGCTCTGAGCAGATGTGAAAGGAAATCTGGAAGCCTACTGAGCTGGCAGAGAAATCCCAAATCTAAGCTGTTGAAATCTGGTGCTGGGAGAGATGCTTATTTCTAAAACAACTGCATCCCTTTTTGATGCATTCTCGTCTTTTCTTCAACCTGGCTGGGAGGTTTGTTTGGATTCGATTGAATATTTTGTACTTCTGAGGGATAGTCCAGTTGGTGCAGAAGAAGGGAGCAGCCAGGTTTGCTCCCTCACTGCCCTGCTGTGTCCAAATATGTTGAAAGAGAAGCAGAGAAAGGCAGATGTGTCTCTGAAGTGATAAGGTGCTGGACACCAGCAGATATTATAAGCAGAGCTTGTTGGCTTTGGGGAGCCAAAATACTTTGATAGGGATCTGTTAGTTTGATGAATTGTGTGGAAGGGAAAGAAGGATTTCTCAAAATCCTCTGTTAGTAAGAACTGAGCTGAAAACACATGAAGGGACTAGTGCAGAATGTCCCTGCTCACTGCAGGGGGTGGGGACCAGATGGCCTTTGAAAGGACCCTACTAACTCAATGCATTCTATGATACTTTGACTGTGTTTGAGTGCCCTGAACAAGTTGCTGGGTGAGGTGGAGAGCAGAACCTCGAGGGAGGTCTGTGGTGGGCTGTATGCTCCTTCCAAATACCATCTTTAAGGCATGTTTGCTTCCTGAAACCAAGGAGTGCAAGTAAAAGTTTGAAACAAGACATTTTGAGCTGCCAGTGCTGCTCAGGTTGCTTATTTTTCTTAATTTATAAGAACTGTAGGTTTTTGCAACAGTAAAGCTGCTGTGAGCATTGCTTCAGCCTTGTAAGGGTTTAATTGCCTGCCTGTGTCTCACCGTAACTATCAAGTGAATGTATTTAGGGTGTTATCCTTAACTGTGGTACCCTGTGGCTTGGCATGAGTTTTAATGGGAGAATCACCTCCTCCATTTGAGGATGGAGTTCTATAGCATGACTCATAATTGCTGTAGGATTCTGAACCCCAGCCCACAAAAAAGTACCAACATGAGGACCACCAGAGTTACATCACATTTAGCTGCTGTATTACAGTTAACCACCTGACAGTTGGGATGTTCCTTAATGAGTTATAGTCTGGTAATAGAATCAATAGTACAGAGCCTGACATGATGCTGTAACTACAGCATATTCTTTCACTTCTCTGCTTGCTAGTGCCTCTGCACAAGCAACAGAGACAATTGCTCTGCTGACCAGTTCAATCATTTTTATGTAGTTAGATATGTCACTAATGTTAATCAGTTGGCATCTCCCTCTACTGCTGGGAGGCCTTTACTTTGAGGCTGAAAGCATTTTAATTCTCTTTAGAAAATTATCTTTCTAGAGAGAAGTGAACCTGAAAAGAATCTGAAAAGATAAGAAAACTGCCCACTTTGTTCTCTTTAGTAAGGACTTTGTTTGAAGAAATAAAATGTTACAGAAACCAAGGCTCTTTTTTTTTTTCTTTCTAACACTGAACAATAATAATAATAATAAAAAACCAGAGTGGAGCAGACTATTTGCATATGGTCCCTCTAGCAGCAGTGTTTCTGCTGTTTCTTTGCTGTCACTGAAAATCTGTTCATCTGAGCAGTGAGTGATGCTGGGAGCTGTCTGTGGACTGTTCATTTTTTCCCTTCAGTGTAGGGTTAGGTCTTACACATTCCAGCTTTCTAAGCAAGCTTGGATTGATTGTGCAGGGACTGGTGTGGGCACACAGGAGGAGGACAACCAAGCCTCCAGTATAGAAGAAAGATGAGGAGCAGGTATTTTAAACTGCTGAGGGATTGCAATCCTGACATATTGTCTGTCTGGAGTGTGCCTTGAATAGCTCAAATAGGAAGAATTTAGCAATTTGTTGGGTAAGTTCTGGAGAAAAACACTGGATGATACTGCCCAGTGGTTCCAGCAGGATCTTTTTCTGTTCATTTCAGCCCTTGACCTTTGCCATGAAATTGTCTTTCACTTTTTGCAGTACAGCAAATTTTCAGCTCCCAGTAAGCTAATAGTTCTCCGTGAGAAGGTTCACGCTGGTTTAAATGTTTTCTTGCTGCTGACCTTGCACAGGGAGCTCTCAACCCCCCCTCCTCTTTGCATAGACACAGTTTTGAGAATGGGGCAACAAACACATTCCTTCTGTCCCATTATGTAAAATGGAGTTCAAATAACTATATTTTTGAAAGTTAAACCAAAAAATAAATGAAAAAGAGGGCAATTTTTATATTGAGAAGTAGCTTTGTAACAAACTCTAAGCCCCTACTTATTTCAACTGGATAGGATATCTCTTATTCAACAACAAATAAAATAATAGCTGAAACTAAATTCTATTTGAGCAGGTAGAAACTAATAAATAAATCTAATCAATAAACTTAAGCGCACTGAATCATAGTCCAGATTCATAAAACTAACTGAGCTGTTGATACCAATTTGATGAAGTCTTTGGACTGTATCCTTTAGGGAAACCTAAAAAAAAAAGAGGGCAAATGGAGACATATCCAACCTTGGGTAAAAGCTCACAAGTTTTAACTGATGACTTCAGAACGCACTTCCTAGCTGGAATTTGTTTCTCTATGTCACAACTCTGCCCTGGTTTTGGACCTGTTGACTCCCATCAGCTCCTGCAACAATGTGTTGCAAGAACTGTAGGTTTAAATGCTAGTTTTGAAAGATCTTTCCTTTGTAAATCTGACCTTAATTTTTTTTGTATGAAACACATGAAATAATAACAGATTTTTTTCAACTTTATCTTACAATTTGTTATTTAATACACTTTTTCCTGTATCTTTAACAGACTGTTAATTTTTGTTCCACTTGTGGCACTTTTTTTTTCCTTTTTTATAGTTTTCTATTTAGAAACTTCTGTACCAGTATATCTTACTGTTTTGTGTTTTTCCATAGTTTCATTCTAAATCCTTTCTGAGGTAAGGTGCCTAGGTTTGCTTAGGAAAATTCCAGACGTGGTAACTCATGAATTTATACAATGGTGTAATGATGTTTTTTTGAGATATTCTTAATAGTTTTCTATTTGCCTTTTTGAGTGCTACCGAGCATTAAGCTGACACTTTTAGAGAACTGTCTGACATGACACCAGATGTCTTGTCTGCTTGGCAAGGTATTATCTAGGGCCCATTATTGCACTAGGTAGGGTTATTTTTACTTGTGTGCAGCTCCTTGCTATTGAGCTCTATCTGCCATTTTCTCACCAGACATTCTGTATTGTCCCTGCCTTTTCAATCAAACTTCTGTACCCCTTCCAACTTGCCATGTGATTTACTTGAATATCACAAGTCTGAGCACTTATCCTTGAAATAACCCACCTCTCCTATTAGGACCATAATAAAAGAAGTTATTCTGCCATATCCTTTTTATCATTTAGGGATTCTTTAATTCACAAGATGACCCTGTCTCTTATTTTGCTATGATAAAACTGTTTTAAGATATTTAGGTACATGACAGTAACAAAAAAGTTTATCATGCAGAAATAAATTATATTAATTTTTTTTTTCTAGAAGTTTCTTGACTTTTCAATAGGCTTGTATAGACTTGAGAGGCACTTAAGTTCTATTTTAACTATATTTTTAGGGTAGGACTTTTGAATAGGGTACAGGATGGCAGGACTAGGAGTGATGGATTCAGATTGGAAGAGGGGATATTTAGGTTGGATATAAGGAAGTAGTGAGGATGGTGAGACACTGGAATAAATTGCCCAGAGAGTTGCCCCCTCCCTGGAGGTGTTTAAGGCCAGGCTGGACAAGGTATTGAGCAACCTGGTGTAGTGGGAGGTGTCCCTGCCCATGGTAGAGGGTTGGAACTAGATGATCTTTAAGGTCCCTTCCAACCCAAACCATTCTATGATTCTGTATTAATTCTCTTATATGTCTGTTGCTACTTTAATATAATTTCCACCTGTTTTCAAATATTAGAAGTCTCATTTTCTATCTATTCCCACTTCTCTTTTATGTAGGTACTAACACACTAATTGCTGTAATACTGCACCTACTAGTAATACTTCAAGGGATGTGAGTCTGTGATCTGTCACGTTTAGGTTGTTTGTTAATTCTAAAAAGGAAAAGAAATGAAATGCTGTGTTTTCTTTTGCTTCAGGGGATGTAATTTGATAAGAACCACAGAGGAGTTTATATTTGTGCTTACACAGTCACACAGCCCTCTGTTTATGCTGGAAAGAGCCAAGGTTAAGCAAATGATTCACAGACAGGTAGAATGGTTTGAGTTGGAAGGGATCTTGGTGATAATTTAGTTTCAACTTCCCTGCTGTGGGCAGAAACACCTCCCACTAGATCAGATTGCTCAAAGCCTTGTGTAGCTTGATCTTGGACCCTTCCAGGGACAGAGCAGCCACAGCTTCTCTGGGCTACCTGTGCTGGCGTCTCACTTCCCTCACAGTAAAGAATTTCTTCCAAGTATCTAATAGAAAACAACCAGGACCTTGCTTTTGGCCTCAGTGTACCTCAGTGGTTAGCAGGTCTTCCTTCTGTCAGAAGGGACTCTTACCTGGAAGACACTCCCCTCAATTTCTGATATGGGTTAGGCTCAGTCCAGTTGTTGGTAGCCCAAACTGCTGAAAATGGAGGAATATTCAAGGACAGCTAAGGACAAATTAAAAGAATGGAAATACCTCAGCAGATTTTTGAGTTTTTTAGCTATGGTGATCAAGATGATCCTTCCTTTTCAGCAGAAAACGAAGATAATTTTCTATGCCTGAACTGATACTGTAAAACTAAATGTACAAACCTTGGGATTTATTATGTTTATGATTATTTATTTACATGAATGAGGGGGGAAAATGTTCCCTTAGCAGTTTTTTTAATGCAGATTTTTACAAAGCTCACATTATGATAATGTCTTGCCTCTGAAGAATGGTTCTATATAAATTTAGCCCTCATGATTAAATTTAGCAATATAGTGAAACAGAATTTTAACTCATTTATAAAATCTTAATCCATCTCTAAGTGAAGTTTCCATAATCAATTTCTATTGGGAGGAAAGAAAATTAAGAAAATCCAATATTTACCAGTTAAAATGTGATACTAGGCAAACCCCAAGCCACTTGAAGAAGAAAGTCCTGCTGGGCTTTCCTATGAAGAACATCTTTCATTGTTGTTAGAAGCTAGTTGTCAAAGTTAATTTTCACCCATTGAGTAGGACTGAGTTTTGAATAGAAATATTTGATGTTTTTTGTTATTATAGTTAGAAAACTTGCTCAGTTTAAGCTAAAACAGATACTTTTGATACATTTTCTTTCTCAAATAAGATCCTAGCAGTGAAGAATTAGAGATTAGTGTCAAATGATGATCTCTGCCAATGCAACATGTTCTAAACCTGTGGCTTTCCCAACACAAAGCTATCTGGATTAGCTGCCTCAGAGACAGAGCAGGTTCCAGTTGATCCTGGCAGATGTGAGGTGGGGGAATGAATCACCTACACTGCTCCTGGAAAGATTTTTTTTTTTGGGTCTCTTTTCCTCATTTTTTCCTCCTTGGAAGTTTTTAGTGATAAAGCTGAAAAATGAGACTTGGCATTAATAATGTTTCCTGACCTTCTGAATGATTCATGTTTAGATGATGGCTTAGTAGGAATAAGATTATTTAGTTCTTTGAAGACTTCATGGTGATAATGAACTCAAGGTTAAATATCGCTTATTACTTTTCAGTGGGAGGAGTTCAAATGTTATTATCACATAATTAATTATGCTTTAAAAATACTGTCGTACTATTATATATTATTATACTCTAAATCTGAACTGTAAAATGTTTTAATTCTTTTAGTACATGTAGAAAACTTTGATTTGGATATATAGGGTTTTTTTTAAATGATTCTTTTCAAGAACTGGAGAGGAGAGGGGGCAGGCATAATGACATTTCTCACTCAGAAGAAGAGTCACAGCATTGTCCCAAGTAATGAAGAGATTTAAATCCCAGTAGAGGTGGGTTTATGAGAGTTTATGTCACAAGATGTTGCCATTTATCATCATTTTCCCCCAGGACAAGCTGTGAGGCCAAAAATCAGCCAGTGCCCACTTTTTTTATGGGACAGGGATCTGGGAAATCCATCATAGAATCATAGAATAGTTTGGGTTGGAAGGGACCTTAAAGATCATCGAGTTCCAACCCCCCTGCCATAGGCAGGGACACCACCCACTAGATCAGGTTGCTCAGTGCCTCATCCAGCCTGGTCTTGAACACCTCCAGAGAGGGGGCATCCACAACCTCTCTGGGCAACCTGTTCCAGTACTTCACCACCCTCACTGTAAAGAATTTCTTTCTTATGTGAAGTCTAAATCTACCCCCTTCCAATTTACATCCATTGTTTCTAGTCCTCCCATCCGATATCATATTAAAAAGTCCTTTCCCTGCCTTTCTGTAGGACCCCCTCAGGTGCTGATAAGTTACTATAAGGTCCCCTCTGAATTGATCAGGCTGAGGGTTTCCCAACTCTGAGCTGTGGAAACCCCTTGCTCACACATTCATGAATGAATCATCTTCACTTGATCTCACATGTACTGAGGAGCAAGGGGGCTTCCCATTTGCACAGTTGCAATGGGGATATTTGCCTCCAGGGCTGCCCCTTGCTCACCCGCTGCTGTCTTCAGCATGGGTGAAAGTTTCTGAACTCAGCTGGGAAGCAGAATACGTTCTGCTCTGGCAATTCAAAATGAGTGCAAATTAAGGTAAATTAGTAAATTGTGAGCTATTTAATACTTCTATTTTCACATTATTATTCACAAGAAACTTCTATTAGCAGTACATTGGACTCACAAAGCAATTAAATCCCTCCCTTTCACAGAGTCTTCTCCAGATACGTTGACACACCCTACAGAACAAAGGGGTTGCTCTTCTTGGACAAAGTTACTGTTGTGGGGATTTTTTGGGGTTTGTTTTTGTTTGCTTATCACTGTGTTATAATGTGAGGTAAAAAGATTTGTTACGTTTCTGTGAAGGTGTAGAAAGTCAGGAAGATGTTTCTAGATCTACATTCTCTTCAGAAACAGCTTCAACTGCTGATATTCAGAGCATTTGAAATGATTGTCTTTTCTTTCAACTCTGCTTTGCCCTTGTTTCCTTGCAAAATGGGGCTGAGTACACAGCTTTGGATTTCTGCCTTCAGCTTGGTACCTAATGAAGATAAAAAGCACTAGTAATGGTTCCTCTCAAGGAGAACAAGTGTTGTTAGATAAACTATCAAGTATTTCATTGACAAAAAGATAAATCCTTTCTCAGTTCCACAGGGTCAGGAGTCTGTTCTGGGACAGTGCATGCTTTTGTGCAAGATGGCTTATTTTTTACAAAGCTCTTTATAGATACAGTAACCATGAAGTAAATGCACCCTTTAATTATGGTAAAACATAATTTATACCTTAGTTTCCATAGAAACTTGTCATTGCTGTGGCATGGATGGAGCAAGTGACATTTGTGAGTGTGGAAAGTCAATCTGTGCAATGATTTATGATGTAGCTATTGATTTCTTGAGTAAATATTGGGTTTGGTTATGGGCAGCTGCATTTGTATTGAAATTCTTGTATATTCCATAGGTATAAAATAGATGGGAAAATTAGTCAATGAGGTCACTGTATTTTAAGCATTAAGCACTATAATTGAAATCTGTTTCTGCAGAAGGCAGTGTTTTCAAAAATATACTACTTTGACACATGGGAATATTGTTTCTGCAGGGCTTGTTCCAGTGTTAAATAAAGATTTCAGTGTTGAGCTCTCAAGAAATCATCCCTTTCAACCAGGGACAGTTCACTGTGGCAATAAAAAGGATGTGCACAACTTAGAAGGAGCAGGAAAACAATGTTCCTGGCTCTCATTAGTTTTCTTGATATATAAGGTAATATTTCTCAGAAGGATATAAATTATATGAACGCCTTTATTTTGACATAATAAACCTTACAGAGAATTACTGAGGTTAAGTGAAAATTGCATGCAGTACTTGCAATCCTGTTTTCCAGTGTTGCTCTTGCAACTGTTATTGCAAGTATCTACATAGATTAAACCATGAGATATTTCTGCTACTGACTTATGCTTTTAGCATCATGGAATTACAGAATAAGTTGAGTTGAAACGAACATTCAAAAGCCATCTAGTCCACCCCCCCCTGCAATAAACAGGGACATCCTGTACTAGATCAGGTTGCTCAGAGGCTCAGCAAGCCTGGCCATAAATGTCTCTGAGGATGGGGCCTCCACCACCTATCTGG
Organism: Turnix velox; assembly: GCA_013400935.1. Classification (NCBI taxonomy): domain Eukaryota; kingdom Metazoa; phylum Chordata; class Aves; order Charadriiformes; family Turnicidae; genus Turnix; species Turnix velox. The sequence continues at coordinate 938,129 of VZTY01003681.1, forward strand.
GCAACCTGTGCCAGTGTCTCGCCACTCTCATTGTGACGAACTTTTTCCTGATGCCCAGGAGCTCCAGGGAGATCTTACTGTGGTCTTTCAGTGCTTACAAGGGGTTACAGGAAAGATGAGGAGGCACTCTTTTTCAGGGATAGGACAGCAATAGGACAAGAGATAACAAATTTTAATTGAAAGAGGGTAGATTTACACCAGATATTAGGCAGAAATTCTTGGAGCTTTCTCTCCTCTAGGCTAAACAACATCAATTCGCTGAATCAGTCTTCAGAAGAGAAGTGTGCTTCAGCCTCATGTCATCATTTAAATATTTGATAATTGTTACTTGATCAAGGGCTCTCTATTTGGCAGCAACAGCATCAGAGTTAGTAACCAGCATTAGGGAGCTTAAGACAGGTCCAGTGAAAAGTGCATTAAATGAGTAAAGTGTAGTAAAAAGTCCTTGCTGGAATTCCAGAAGCCTGTTTCAGCATCTTCTCTGCAACAACTACATGCTTAAACCAATTCATCAGTAAATTGCTACCTGAATTACAGAGCACAAGACTTATGCTTTTCATAAACAGGGGTTGCATGGCAAAGACATGGGGTGGGGAGATGGAGATTATCAGAAAACATCCCTTCCCATCTCCTGCCTCCCTGAGAAGTGTTCATTATCCATTGCATCTATTGTTTTCATTCTCCCTTTCCTTCTCATTTAATGATGGAGGAATAAGAAATAGATTTGTTCCTAGGAGGTCATTCAGAACGCTGATGGAGAAATAGATTGAGATTGTGTTTTGGAGGAAATTTTCTAAGGCATTTGAATGTGGCTTTACTTTCTTCCCATCCCTCCTCCCTCCAGTTACCAGAAGCAACTGGTTGTTGGAAATCATGTAGAGACTGCTGGTCTTCCACCAGCTGCAAATTAATTTCCTTTTTTCATATTCCCCCATTTGATGTGTTTTCAGCTCCTGATGCAGATAGTAAAAGGTTGAGGACAGCATTACAAAATCTACCCTGAAAAGCAATTTGGATTGGGAAAAAAAAAAAGCATTAATAAAATCTCAAAACAGTGAGAAGTCACATCAGTGAAGCTTCTCTAATGCTTTGCATGCATCATTTTGGTAAAATTTAAGTTCATTTCCTATAAATGATTTGTGAATTTATATATTGCAGTTATTGCAGTCCTAGAAAGATTCAAAAGTTAACTTGAAACAGTGAAAGTATGGAATGCTGCTTAACACCTCCTGTATCTTGAAGGGACCATGGAAACAGCAAGGTCAGATTAGAAGAGAAGAACTGGAAGTTTATCTGCCACTGTTTTTTCAATTTGACTGTAATATTTCAGTCATTCTATCTCTAAAATGAGAAAAATGTGATGTCTGTGGGATAGACTGGTCTGAATTCAGTGGCATAGACAAATCACCATAGTTCAGGAAGTTACTGCTTGTCAAATGAGCAGTGAAAAAATATATGAATATTCCATCTTTTTTTTGCAAGTAAAACGTGATAGGTTAACCCTTGTGCTTTTCACTTGGGAAATAGAGTGTATTTTACATAAACACACACACACATATTAATGACTGTGATTGACAGATAAACTATAATTTAACTGTCATCACATGAACATGACCAAGATTTTGCATGCAGAACTGTAGCTCTTCTCACCAGCTTGGTAATTTTTGTTTTCTAAATTTAGAGACATCCACCATATGTGGACATTTTGATGCCAGAGGAGAACGTTTAGGCAAGAGCACAGAGGCATCATTGATCTTTTGTAGGTTTTATGCACAGACTTTTTTTATGTCGTTGGAACTTCAGCCATTTATCTGAGTGACTTCAATGTTTTGGACAGTTGTTTTGACATGTATTATTCCTTCAGTCTGCTTTTATTAAGGGGGTACCTAAAGGAATGCAAGGATCTTGCCAGTATTCTGTCAATGTTTTGGTAAAATGATACTTTCAACAAGCATGGAAAAACTGCAACTTCCCATCTGTGGGCCTGAAGTTTGTGTGCCATGTATTTGAAGGAGGAAAGTTTGTTTTTCTGAGCTTGAAGTTCTTCATTCCATCAATAGCTTCTCTGTCTGCATGATCCCAGCTGCCCTCGTGCAGGGTCTACAAGAAGGTGAAGGCCCTTGAGACTTTATAAATGGATTTCTTTTTTAGAGGAGGGTCTATCAGGCTTTGCTTTTCTACCTTAATAGAAGGATTAAAAGACCAACTCTCATCTAAGCTTGGCAGATATAGTTCATAAGTAAAACATGGTGATGATTAAATAGCTGAGTGTATGATGTTCAAGATCTGGTGGTGATCAGGCCATCCCATAACATCACTTTGTTATGTTCTCCTGTGTACCTTGTCCCTGTTTCTATATAAACATACATATAAATTTCCTCAATTATTTTCTGAAGGGATTATCAAAAGCCTTCATATTCCATATTTTAGACCTGTTTTTAGAAATTAATGAAATGTAGCTGCACTGTAGAACATCTATTGACATCATCCTGAAGTTTGTGAAATATCATTATTTCAGTTAATTAGAGGATTCCCACCTGGGTAAAAAAAAAATAATTTGAAACCATGAAAAGATTTTTAGTTTATCTAAGTATTTATTACACTGTGATTGATGAGATGAGGAGAGTTTAAAGGCATGTTGGGATTTCCATTTAAAAATGAGTGCAGTATTGAAAGGCTTGCACAACACAAACTAGTAGGTCTTTATTCTTTTACTTGTCATGTGTTCACAATAAGCACACATGTCGTTGTGAAGAACTAATAATTTTCACCACATACATCTCTGTACTGCCATGCTTTGGTGCTCACTGCATCATTCTGTCACTAGGAAAAGTGGCATATGTAATTATAGGGGAAGGCACAATTACAAATTGCATGCAATTACATCCAAACAAGTAAACAAAATAAAACTGCATTCAGCCAGCTAAGGAATAGCTGAAAGGCTTTTAGTGGAGATGCCAAAGATGAGCTTTTGCAGCTCTACAATTTACCAGTCAAATTGTTGTCATTCAGAGGAACTTCCCTACAGAAGCTCTGAGTAGAGCAAATGATTGGCAAATTGTCCTTCTAAATTATTATATACTGTTCTGATTGGTTTTCTCCCATTATTCTTTGACAAGATCTTAATATTTTCAGAGTTGAGAACTTGTGTATTTGCCTTCAAAAACTGAACTTTCCTATTCTGCATGTCTCATGAAGTGAGACATTTGCTGAGTGGGGCACATTTCTCAGGAAATAAGTGACATTTTGAAGGTGTGATTGTTGTAGAAAAGCTTTGAGTTTTAAAAAAAATCTCCTAGAAGAGAGTAAATACTGTGTCTATATTGTTCAGAAGTTTATCACTGAAGTAAGTCCTATCTTCTGAATCTAAATCAATAGGGAAGTAAACAAAGCTGCAGAGATAAGGTTGTTTTTTTGTTTGTTTCTCAGGTATAGACAGATCCTAGACTGAAGAAATTAAATTTTGGTTGTAAGCAGTGGCTGAGAAATTCTTTGTTGTCTTGTGTACACTTCCTAAAGCTGTGGTGTAATTAATGCTGGTTGGCACTGCAGGACACAGGGATCAAAAAGGTGTTTTCTCTTCACTTTTTCCTACCCTGATATTCATCTCTCTTTCAGACAGCACTGCCCTGTCCTGATGGAATTCTGATGCTTTCTTCTGCCAAGGGACATATTCCCATGTAGGGCATTTTGAAGTTTATCAATTTCTGAAAGATTAGAAGGTACTGCAAGGACTGGATAAAAGGGAGGGCTGACAGGGATCCTTCTGTTTTCCTCTGACAAAATAGAACAATAATAAAATGTTCTTCATCCCATCCAGACAGAGTCAGATTATCTTGTGGAATGTGTCTGCAGCTGCATCCTCTTGACAAATAATCCTCCCACTCCATCAACAGTATACTTTGAGATAATTGGTTGGAATTTTGTTAGCAAAGAATTATTTGACCAATTAAAGTTTTTAGTCTGCATGTTAATGAACTGTCAATAGATGTTTAATTTCTATTCTGCATTTTTTTACAAGTTGTGGGAAGATAAAAAGAAAAGTTGTTGGGCAAATAATTTCTATTGGAAACACTGAAAAGATGCAAAGGTTTTTTTCTTTCTTCAAATATTCATGGAAACAAAACCCTGTTCAGGTTGATGCTTAATGGAAAGAAAAAACAATTTAAGGAGAAATATAGATTTCATAGACTTAGAGAAGGTTTTTGAATCTTTTTTCAGTTTATTCACTAGGATGTATAGCAGAAGTTGTCTGTAGAAGTCAAGACCTGTGTGTAAGGGCAGACTCTGCTCATGAAGAATTTCCCATATAAAGTTCAAGATACTTTATGATATTATTCCATTAAATGAATCATCAAATGAAAACTACATATGGTTTATTTCTCCTGCACCTGTTTAACAAATAATCAAGCAATTTACATCAGTATTAGATTAACAGCTTGTGTTCAAGCTATGGAGCATGTCACCAAGTTGTTGCTTTGTCAACACAGTAGAAAGATGCAATGAGGGTTATTTGAGACAGAACATCTATAAAAGGACCTGGTAATTGGGCTGTAATAGTCTCATAACTGAAATATTTTCTTTTATGTCATTTAAGCAGAGTGGGAAAACTTCTGCCATAGCTTGGGTGAAAAATGTTATTCAAAGCTGAAAAAAAAATATTAAGAAGCAACTAGGAATTAACCAAGCTTGCTTGCTTGGTTCAATGTTGAAGAAATCAGGTAAGCAATTAATGGGGAAGAGGAAGGAATACTATTCAATCTGAGCAGGTGACCAACTCAGGAAAGTCTGAAAAATAAAGAGTGGGCAAAGAGATATCAAAAGCAGCAGGAGCTAAAAGGTAAAGCCAGGGTATTTTAAGTGTAAGAGTGGGAAAAGTAGTTGAAAGCACAGCATTTATCAGCCTGAAACAACAGCACATTTGCACCATCATGTTCTGAGGTAATTTGCCCATAGCATGGAACAACACCTTGTTTTGAAATCAGATGGAAATTAAAATGCAGCACTGCCTCCCTCGTTTTTGTTTTAGCTAGGATTTTGACAGCTACCGATGTCAGAATGAGCTTCCTATCTCAGTGTCTGTAATTTGGGTTAAGAAAAATAAGCAAGAAATAAGACTGTGATGAATCTTGTGTCAGGCTTACACACATAGAAATTTGTGTATTGCTTTCTGGTTAGTCTGCAGAGAAGTTGCTTAGATTTCAATTGTATGAACTTAATTTAAATGAAAGTTGGTTAAAAATGGAAAAGCGCAGACTTGAAATTAGCATGCAATTTAGAATATTGCCAATAGACTGACAGGCTGAGAAAGCTGGGGCTTTTTATCTTGGAGAAGGCTCTGGGAGTCCTCACATTAGCCTCCCAGTGCCTGAAGTGGTCATAGGAAAGCTGGGGAAGCATGGCAGGACATGGAGAGATAGAATGAGGGACAATGGTTTGAAACCAGAGCAGCCCAGGGTTAGATGAGAAATGAAGAGGAAGTTCTTCCCCACTAGGGTGGTGAGGCACTGGCACAGGTTGCCCAGAGAGGTGCTGGAGAGCCCATCCCTGGAGACATTCAAGGCCAGGCTTGCTGAGGCTCTGAGCAGCCTGATCTAGTGCAGGATGTCCCTGTGCACTGCAGGGGGGTTGGACTGGATGGGATTTGAACAGCCTCAACATTCTGTCTGTCCCAATAGCAGTGGTGTTCCAGCCTCATGGACCTTCTCTGGACCTTCTCCTATAGGTCCACGTCTTTCTTCTGCTGAGGGCTCCAGATATAGATGCAGTCCAGCAGGTGAGGTGTTGTGAGAGCAGAGAAGAGAGGCACAATCACCTCTTTCAATCTGCTGGCTGCTATTCATGAGGCCTTTTATTTTTTCCTTGAAAATATTCATGAATGCATGTTTTTATTCACAAAGTTGTGCAAAGGAAATAACACATAGATACCTGTGAACAGATGTAGCCCCACAATCTCCATGTGATTAGATAGATGTGAGCTACATTAGCCTCTTAGCATCATACTTGAAAGTCTGGCTTAAATAACATCAGCTGCCTTGCAGAAAGGCTGGACAATATCAATAGCTCCTAATAGAAAAACTTCAACTATGGGGCTAATAACAAAATCACTTAAAAATACATTGTGCAAAAATACATTTAGCAAGTACTCAATTATGCATGATCCTGCATGCAGTTTTTTGCTGTTCCTCTGTATTCAATCACTTGAATTTAATTATTTACTCAGACTCTCCATCAACATACCCTTGAGACTCTGATCTGATGTTTCTCAAATAAAAGCCTCATTGGTTACGTTAAATGGAGCTAAATGTATGTTTCAAAAAAAAATGAGGAGGACATACCAATACTGACATCTCTTCCTGAAATTCAGGGACTGGAATGAAATTATCTTGAGATCTTCATATGAATCTTGCTTGAAGATTTCATAGAAATCAAACATTGAGGTTAGTATAGAGTGGCTATGTTCTGTAGAAGTTATCTGTATTTCTATACTGTATTATTAGTAGCACATTTAAATTGAGTGAGCTGTGGTTTTCTGGTGTTGAGTTGCTCTCTCTGTGTTCCACATGAGTATGTGTATGATTCGTCCCTTAATTGTGTATTTTGTTTCAAACTGGGGATTTGTCATTTTCAACTTCTTTTAAATAGTTCTGAATTGATGAAATAATGAAGTGGAGCATCATGCAGGAGGTGTGTGTAGGATTCCCAGCCTGGACTTTACTTTCTGATGGCTATCCAGCTTGTCTCTCCTTATTATGCCTGTGCTTTCTTGTGAGAGTGTTTATTTGATGGGAATGATCAGTGTCAACCCTAATACATATTCTGTACTCCTCTTAATGTAGCAGCTTCACTTAAAACTGTGGGTAATGCTTTGTGCTTCTGCATCTTAGTGGAATGATTACCTGTTTCAGGAACAGTGTTATTGACAAATATATCATCTAATGCATCTCATTTGTGTAACCCTAAATACTTGTTGTATCAGGCCTCTTCTATATTGTGTCACGGTTTTCATCTTGCTACCTTGATGGCTTTCTTTTTTTTTTTTGGTGATTTTTATTTTTATCATTGTTTTGCCCAGCTAGTAACTTTTTTAATTATATAATCTCCTTGGTCAGATTAAAGTTTTTCCTTTCTACCAGATCCTCAGATGAGGTGTGTCTATAGAAAAAAATGGGGAAAAAAAAATGCAGTTACATGAAGAGCAGCTTCTGCTGAGTGACTTCGTAACAGTTTTCAGGGAAGATTTCTCTGACTAAAAGTTAGTGGCACTTCATTAAGGGGTCAGCAACATAAAAGCAGCTGTTGCTCTTGAAGACTCATCTGCTGAAAGACCTATCAAACCCAGTGCTCTCAAAGCTTTTTTCTGCTATGAATGTAATTACTGTTCTTCATCTTTCCTGTCCTTCCTGTTTGTTATCTTCTTAAAATGACTTCACATATGTTATTTTCTGTCTTTTTTACTGACATTTGCCTTTTTTCATTTTGAAGTCTCTCTGTAAAATGGTGTTTTTGCATGCCTTCTCTGTGGCTCATCTATTGCAGAAAGGAGAAAAATCAATGATGGGTAGGCTCCTCTGTTCACTCTCTGCTCTCCCTTCCTTTCATAATGTTGGTTTTTCTGACATAAATTCAGGTGGTGTAAGAAATAAGCAAAATATCCATTTATCTACCTACCTGCCTACCAATCTGTCCACCTACTTCTCTGCCTACGCACAAAATTGATTCTGTGTCTCAAAGACCAATGTGTCATCCTGGTCATCACTTGCACCTTGTAGTTGGCGAGGATTCCCACTTGATATACTTGTTTCATAGAGGATGGAAGATAAATAACTCAATTAGAATCAAATCTTGTAGCTCTGGGAGAATTTTGACTTAGCAAAAATGGTCTGGTTAAATACAACTTATTCATGAGTTCATCAGTGTTTTTTTAAACACTGGAACAGGTTGCCCAGAGAGGTTGTGGAGGTCCTCTCTGGAGGTGCTCAAGGCCAGGCTGGATGAGGCACTGAGCAGCCTGATCTAGTGGGAGACGTCCCTGCCTATGGCAGGGGGGCTGGAACTAGATGATCTTTAAGGTCCCTTCCAACCTGAACTATTCTATGATTTGTCTTTGTGGTTGGTTGGTGAGAGTGTAGGTTTCAGGTTGAAGAGGAATTTCATATCTGGATTTCTTTTAAACTTGTTTTTGTATTAAGCACCAAAACGGAGTCAAAGTCTGATTGTTATTCTGGCCTCAAGAATAAATGTCAGTGAGCTCATGTGCACCCAGGGATTTGCTCTCCTGAGGTTTGATCTCTGTTCAGCAGCTCACTGAAGCTCTACAAAAGACCGATTACAGTCAGATCTGACTATCCTTTGAATCTCTCTGCATGTCAACAACTCTCCTCAGGCCAAGGGTGACAGAGAGATCTCTTGCTGTATGGAAACAGATGTCAAGTCACTCAAGCAGTCTTCCCAGTTGTTGAACACGGATAAGTTGTAAATCACTCTAGGTCAAGGGAAAAAAACACTTGCAAGAAGGCACGGGGAGAACTAGGTGAAAAAATGAGATAACAGCTGGAAAAGCAGCTTATAAAAGCTACGTTCCTTCAAAGCATCAATAACCATAAAAGCATTGGGATTTTCTGCTGTAATTAATGCAGCTGCTTGTGACAATGCAGCATTCAAGCAAGCAGTGTGGCCTTGGAAATGTTCATCTGAGGGAATGAACTATTAATTACAGCGTTACCACCAGAATAAAGACTCAGGTTTGAAGGATGAGATGCTTGGCTGAATGGCAAATACTTACAAAAATCAAAAGTGATAATCCATTTCTGTAACATTCAGTGCACTGTCACATTCCAGGATGAATGTGATCAAACTGTGCCAGGCTGAAAGGATGCCTTAGATTGTTCTGGCTTTGCAGCATCACCACATGGCTGGGTTTCGATCCTATCAAGTTCCTGTAAAATAAATCAGAATAGCGGTCACAGTGCATGCAAAATTGCATACAGGAGGGAGAAGGGCTTTAACTATCTACAGCTTTCTGCTGGAAAGCTCTTAGAAGACATAACAAGTGTTAAGGTGTTTGGTTTCCATCTCTGTGAGAGCTTATTTTGACCTTGCTACTAACTTTCATCCCAGTCTTTGATAAGGGAGAACTATCTTTCCATAAAACCAGAAAGGGGAGGGTAGAAAAAAGTACTGAAGTTATTTTGAAAAGTTGGAAATAAAAGAAAAATTCTCCTTTATGAGGTACTCTGCCCAGTTCAGTGCAGGCATAAAATCAGTTTTTCCCCACTGAAAACTGCTTTTCTTTTCACTGAATTGTACTGTGTGGTGTGTGTAATGGGACAGGAGATGGAGTTGTCTTTCAGGGCTGAAACAACTCTTGCTGTCAGTTGTCCTTGGTCTAGAATTCATCTACTTGATGCCATTACCCCCAGTTCACATGAGAAGCAATGGGAGATAGCAGAAGGTTCCAAGTCTTTATGAAAATTAGCTGTTTCCTTCAGTTCACTGTATTTGAAAGAAATTGCAAAGTAGTCTGTTAAAAGAGGATTATTTCCAGCAAATGAAGGCAAATATGGTTATAAACCAGGAAAGACCTGCAGTGTAAAAAAACAGAGCCAAGGGAGGAATGTGGCAATAACAACCAAGTCTCTTTCTGTGTTTGTCTGGCCATGGCATGTATCCAGCACAAACCAGATGGTCTCTGAAATGCTGAACGATTTAAGCTATGGGCTGAAGAAGTCTCAGTTCACCCATTCAAAACAAAGTAAAATAAAATTAATTTACTTCCTCATCTTACTGATGTTGCCTAAGAGCTACAGTAATGGGCAATGCAGACACTGGGGATATAGTGATAAAAATCTGATCTGGTGCAAAACAGAGTTATGCCGTTTACATTTAGAATTTTCTAGGTTGGGAGTAATATTTAAGATCTTTAAGTCAATCCACATGTTCTGTGGTTGTGTTAGAATATATGGACTTTGATGAACAGAAGGTGCTGGTTGTTGAAATAGACACATTGCATGGGTGGTATCAGTTTCAATTAAAAGTTATTGAGCAAGATAAGGTATCAGAGAGTACAGAATAATGTAGTGGTTAAGAAAATTTATCAATGATGCAGAAAATTCAAGTCCATGTGTTTCTTCTGCTTTGGATTAAACATGAGCACTTCAGTATTTTGTGGTCTTGCCTAAGTGCTAGCAGAAGTTGCTCCTGGAGTTGCTGGGCAAGAAGATGAGTTGTTTGTATTTGATGGGTGGTTTGTTTTTGATCACAGGTGAAGTGGCTTGGCCTTGAGCTCAGCAAAATCTTCTCCATGGAATCATAGAATTGTTTGGAAGGGACCTTAAAGATCATCGAGTTCCAACCCTCCTGCCATAGACAGGGCCACCTCCCACTAGATCAGGCTGCTCAGTGCCTTGTCCAGTCTGGCCTTAAACACCTCCAGAGAGAGGAGGCATCCACAACCTCTTCCATTGTCTC
>VZTY01003681.1:948812-1008304 GCA_013400935.1 Turnix velox
GGCAAAATCATCTCTCTTGACCTGCTGGCCACACTTCTCTTGATGTAGTCCAGGACTGGGCTGCAAGCACACACTGCTGGCTCATGTTTGGGTCAGCTGACACCTTCAAATCCTCTTCAGGGCTACACTAAAGCCACTCTCCACCCAGCCTGTATCTGTACGTGGAGTTGCCCTGACCCAGGTGCAGGACCTTGCACTTGGCCTTGTTGAACTTCATGAGGTTGCTATGGGCCCACCTGTCAAGTCTGTCGAGGTCCCTCTGGGAAAGGAGCTGACTGAGCTGTAATTTCCCCATGAATTTGATTACTAGATATCAAAATATTGAGAGAAGCTCTGGCTTGAAAGGGCTGGAGAGTCATGTCTTGTTCATTAAGATTCACTGCAGTTGTGTCTGATGTGGGCTCTTTGTCTGCTTCAGACGGGGCTGTTGTGTGAAGACACTGGGATTTGTGTTGTGAGACAGATACAGCCGAGGCTGAGTCGTGTTAAACAATGTCGCTTTAGAATTAATCTAGGAGTACAAAAAAGAGGAGAGAGGCTTGTTTTATTTGGTAGCTGGTAAACAAATGAAACTAATTTTCTTCTGAGTCTTACTACCTATCATACTGCAAAGCCTTTTAGAAATCTCTAATTTAACATTTCCTAGGTAATTTAACACTTCCTAGTTTTTTTCCAAATGAGTTTTTAGTTCACCTGCATTTGTTATTAAAGAAGTAAAGACTTGGCTATGTTGTGAGAGATGTAAGATTTACTTTGATGTATGCTGTGTTACTTTTTATTTGGAATGAGAGGAATTCCAGGTCAGGTTCTATTTATAACCCAATACTGAATCAAATTAAGTCCCTCAGTACCCATACAATAAAAAGCTCAGTAATTTTTACCTTTTGACACATTGTATATTCCAAGAAGCCTGATTATATCCTTTATAGTGTTAAATTTTGCACTTATAAAAAATTAAGATTGGTTCTCATCATTTCAGTGTGTGACTGCATAAGAAGAAACAAGTCACAAGATGTATTTTAATTAGGTCTAATTTACATTTATGTGTCTGTGTACAAAATAAAAATGAATAACTTCATGATTGCAAACTACACAGTTCAGTTAAAAAATGCATGAGATGCATTTCTTACTGCAGTAAAGCTGAATTAAACATATAATAATCTTTAAAATTAATAAGTCAGATTTTATTTTTTTATAAAAAGCTCAAATACTTAGAAACTGTTGTCCCTTTGAGCTAAATTTTTGTGTGGTTACAGAAACCTGTTTTGCATTTTAATGTTAAATTTCTACTCTAATATACTATGCATGTTGATACTAACATCATCTGCCAAAAAATCTTAGTGTATTGCAAACAATACAGAAACTTTTTTTTAAATGTTTAAAATAGAACCTGAAGGTACCATTGTATGTTCTAGTCTGTCCTTGTTTCTGAAACACTTCTGTCTCATAAATCTCATTAAAAGTATGGAATTTCACGTTATTTGTGACTTGACAGCTATCTCTGGGTTTGGCTTCCAGTTCTAGTGATGCAAATATAACTCAGGAAATTGTGTCTCCACTCACAGACATTTCTGAGGTTGGATGGAGTATAAATGTTCATGAGATATGGGCCACGGAAGGATTTCCTTCAAATTTTCCAGAGCTTGTTACAGACATCTAGACTAGATGATCTCTTGAGGTCCCTTCCAATCCCCTAACATTCTGTGATATGTTCCTGTAAATACCACCTCTATTCTCTTATTTTGTCTGGCTAATGAAGAGCTGAGTTAGAGCAGGATGGAATAGAATATATATAGATGGATGATGTGTGTAAATGTAGTCAAACACATTTTTATAATGTCAAATAGAGCCAGTGTGCTGCAGAGTTTCAGGTGTCATATTGTGTGCTGGATCCAGCTGTTGTGCAAACCACTATATTGTTAGATGAACGACACCTACATGCTTCTTTCTACTGACTTTTATACACTTTGGATATATAAATATCTATAGTCCTGTTGTTGATGTGTTGCAATATTCCTGGTATTAGGTATTTGAATTGTGGAAGTAATTAGCACTTCTTTTGTTCACCCCATTGTTGTTTTTCTCAAACTGCAGCTCTCTTAGCAGCCTATTCCATACTATGTGTTGGCATTGAGTCATTACAACAGTTGACACAAGGCAGCCTTAAGAAGTATGACAGTAATTGAGTGAAAACCTCCAAATTAAAAATAAGTTTCTTATAACTAATGAGGAATGACCGTCTACATGAGACAATATTAATTTTTTACTTCATTGATCATAAAGTATTGTTTTAATGTGCTGTAGTAAATCACAGAAAAAAAATCATTAACAGACATTTTTCTGTCTCTGCAAGCACAAAGAATATTAATTACTTTTACTTCTAGAAAACAGGGCAGTTTCTTTGTCCTCTTCCTTCCTTCTTCATTGACAAAAGTTTTCAAATCCATTCCCTCCAAAATAACCAGGGAATATAAATTTGTAGTGGTTCTGCTTTTAGGTACATACAAGGGCCTTTCTTTATATTCTGATGCATCCTACGTGCAAGGGTTTAGTAAAATTGTGGTTTAGGTTTTTAATTTTCAGGGTCTGTAGCAAAGGACATAAATTCTCTCTCTCTGTTGTTGTCTGTATGGTGAGTTTTATTGCACAAGTTGAAACTGCGGTCACTGAGCAAGTGTATAAAAATACTAAAAGTCACTGATGTGGAACTCAATTGTACTGGGCAGTTGTGATGGAAGATGATAACAGGGAGAATTATTTTATTGTTGCTTTTAATCAAACCCTCCTGACACACTGAGTTTTGCAGGAAAAGACGCAAACTCGATTTGTAACAAAAGTTCAGGCTACATTTGTCCCCTCATGGATTCTTCATTCTTTTTCCAAACACTGACCTGTTTACAGCTAAATATTTTTCCTAACGTTTTTAACTAGGGAGAAGGTTGGGGTTTTATTTGATATTTCATGTGAGATAATGCATTGTCTTCCATACTGTGTAATTTTCCAAGGTTTGTGACAAATTAAAATTAAAATTTTAAAGTCGACATTTGGGAGCATTTAAGAAAAATCACGAGTTTAACAACTCTGCAAGACTCATTCCTAGTATTTATATCCACAACTCCAGGGTATTAGAGCATGGGGAATGGGAAAGTGTGATTTGCTGTATTAACACCCTATGAGGTCTCATATCCTTTTTTTAGGGCACTGTATATATGTACATATGCATGTATTTATAGAGTCCATAAAACAGAGATAACTGTTAATTCTAGGGCAGTGAAAGTCAGGCAGTGTTTACAAAAAGATGAGATTTTCAGCATTTAATGAGGCAGTAGAGAGGATAGATAGCTTTGCTATAAGCAATAGGCAAAATTTAAGATATTTACCTTAACTTTAGTAAAGGCCAGATTTTTATAGTCTCTTCTATGGGGATGGAAATGTCTTAGAAATGTGTGATATGCAAAGTTGCCTCATTACATAAAGATGCAGCCCTGCTGGCGATATCAGCAGAGACATTTTCATCACTGAGATCCAAAAAAGTGCAAACACAAAGGAAATACACCCCATTGAAACATATTTCTCCTTTGGACTTCAGGTCCTTATCAGTTCCTCTGTAAAACAGTGATGGAGTGCGTGACTCTCTCTCCTCAGAAGTAATTTTCATTCTGATACAGTGTGGCAGTCTTTAAGCACTGTATGTTTATTAATTGATTTATTATGCTAATCTTCTGACACAGTGTATGAACTCTTTGGAAAGGATCCCTGTACTTAACACTAAGGGGACACAGGCTGATTGGAGCTGGGATGTTATCCCAAAGGGAGAGACTGCAGCATCCTTATCTTTTCCCTACCATCCTCTGCTGTGCAGTTTCAGAGGCAGTATCCTGGGCTGGAGGAAAAGTTTCTCTGATCTAATGCTGCCATAAATATGTAGCATTTATATGTAATTTAATAAATATCAGCAATTAACTATATAGCAAAACAACATGTGTAAATACTGGTAGCTATTACTCTCTATAGGACTCATGATATTCATAAGGCAATTGAAAATTTTATGGTAGTTTCTAATGCTTGCAAAGCTTAATTTTAGCATCTGTGAAACACACATATTTTGGGGAAGCAATCCTCTCTGACCTCTCTGGTTTCCTTTTGATTGCATTAATCATGTCTTGCTGGCTGGACAAGGCACTGAGCAAACTGGTGTAGTGGGAGACGTCCCTGCCTATGGGACAGGGAGGTTGGAACTAGATGATCTTTAAGGTCCCTTCCAACCCAAACCATTTTATGATTCTATTGCAATTCTCCTACATACTGCAATGATAATGCACTTGAAGTCTGCAAAAATAGACTAATGCATGGGATGTATTAAACTGGAAATGCAATATACAACTTTCTCTGCTTTGTTGTGTATATAGATATAAAAATTCAAGTGGAAAATTTTCTCTGTATTTTTTAGGTCCTGAAGAAGCAGATTTCAAGTGCCCTCCAAATTCTGTTAGTTGCATTGGTACAAAGAAGTGCATCCACTTGTCCCAGCTCTGCAATGGTGTTTATGACTGCTCTGATGGCTATGATGAAGGAGTGCACTGCAGGGGTAAGTACATTTGCTGAGCAAATAATGCTTGAACTTGAAACCTTCTGCTCTATTGTTGGGTTTTTGTTCTTGAGTTCAAAGAAAACTTGAACTTTCTGTTCCTGGGAATTCATGTAAAACAGAAATGGATGGATAGAGGCATGTTTTAATGTGTTTTGCAAGTAAAAAGCCCATGTAGGTTTGCAGAGTGTCTTCAACACTTAGTAGCCTTGAGTGAGGGGAGTGGTTATACCAAAGCAAAGATGAGGAATAGCCCTTTTGAAAGCCAGGGTTGGACAACATTTGTTGGAATGTTCTTTTTCAGAAAAAAAAACCCCAAGGAAATCTACTGAAAATACATCAGATTTGCTGGGAATGTTATTTTGTGGTGAGGACTTTCTTTTGGGAGGATTTTGTTCTTAGAATCTACTTTTTAAGAGTGTATATAGCAAATCAGGGCTATGAGAAATGTTAAGTAGAAGTAGATAAAGGTTAACTTTTTTAATAGCTGAGTTCTATTCAGAAGGCTTATTAAGGTCTGCCTTAGGGATAGTTATAAGGTTGCCATATTAAGCCTAAATATTGGATGCCATGAGTCATTAACATAGAAGTTATTCCCAGTCAGAGGACTTTACTGCTGGGGAAATGATTGTTGATGATCCTCAAAAGGTCTTATGTTCAAGACCAGAACCTTAGGGACAGATGCTGGGGCTTCTCCTATGATCCAGTGTGACAATATTCAGTAATTCAGTACAATTAATGGTACAGGTCAGAAACTTGAATTAGAATTGAAAAGTTCATGTGGACAAATTTCTGGAACTGTCACAGTCAGATCTAAGCTTGTACCAAAAATAATTTTTTTAACAAAAAAAATCCAACCAAAAAGGGACAAAGGAAAAAATGCCAGCTGGAATTAGTTGGTGTGATACTGCTGACTTCACAAAACTGCAAATCGTTATTTTTATATAACCAGGTGAAGATACAGGCTGTCATAAAAAGGATGACAGTTCTTATTCACAGTGATAGGAATAATTTCTTTTCTTGAAGGCTCTACTTTTGTATAGTCCTTGTTCAATGAGCATTACACCAAGTCCAAATTTGTGACAGCATATTGATTTTAGCACTGGTCCCAGCATCCCAAACCCCACATGAATTATTGAACTGGCCAAAGCAATATTTGGCTCATGCTGACGCTTTCTGAAGTCACAGGTGAGTCTTTTCTTTAAAAACATATTCCTCAATAATTCATGGACTTGTATAAATTACCCTGGATTACATGACAGAGGATGAAAAACTTCCATTGCTGAATATATATTGCATCATAACAGTCTTGTACCTTTATTGCACTTTTAAAATTAGGAGATTAATGGAAATGGGAAAAAATACTCAAAATAGAATCTTGTTAGTGTAAATTAGGTATATTTGGTTTTCATATGTAGCATTTTGTATATGGAACTTATGCCTTGGGTTGTAATAGCACATAAAGTAACTAATCTTTATTCATGCCCTTTTAATTTATGCTTAAATACACCTTGTATGGTTCATATTGATTCCCACTCCATTCTTTATTATCATATATGAATATGAAAACTTCCCAATGGTAAAATTAATGTCTGCTCTCATAAATTACCATGGAATTTAGTAAAATATACTAAACAAACATTTGCTCTGTAAACCACACAGAACACATAGATAATAATGTACTTCTGTGTTTTATTAAGAATTTAATGTTATCTCTCTGCATTCCATCTAGGAAATAGCTAAAAACTCATTAATAGTGATTTTTGTAGCAATTACATGTTTTGGCGTTCTCGTTAGAGGCAGTTCTTGAGATTAATTAGTGGACACATTTCTATCAACAAAGCCAAAGAATATTGAAAACAATAATTTCACATTATGAGCATGTTGTTGGAGGCTAAAAACTGTGAATTATGTGTCATTATGATATGTTCCTTTGTATTATGTATTTGGTATGGATTCAAGATACTTATAATTATTTTCTCTGGATATTTATATACCAGAACAATATATGGGTAACCTCTGAGTCCTTCTGTTGTACTTTCTTTTAAGTGTTGAATATACAAATTCATATGCTTAGATTACAGATTAGATTAGGCCAAAAGCTGCAAAGTTGCTCCATAAATATAGCCAAATAGTAGCTTTTTCTTCATATTAGAGGTAAAAATGGCATTCTAATAATTTAATGATCATTATTTATTTAAAATTTAGGATTGAAGAGGATAATAGCACTTTGAAAATATTTAATTGCCAACAACTTGGGTCAGGTTGAGCTGACTATGTTGAAATAATCACTTGGAAGTGACAGTGCTGTGTAAATAAATAATGGTCTGTGCCCCAGGAAAATAAGTTCTGGTGAAGCATGGTCTGTGTGACCATGGCAGAGGGGATCACAGGGTACAGGGCACAGCTCCATTGGAGCAAAAGCTTTTAATAATGCTGAAGAACTAAAGGAGTTTTGGCATTCAGTAACTGGAACTATTCTAATTTCTTTCTCTAAATTTAACATTCTTATGTTAATTCAAGACATCACGATCTTTGAGAGATATATTAAGGTCTGCACCAATCCCTGGGCAAGTAAAAAATATGATTGTATCTGCAGTGTGAAATGGTAATATATGTGAGACTTCAAGGAACTGGTAGTAAATACAATGACATTCCTGTCTCATCATCTTTTATTTCAGGCACATATGCATTTTTGCTGGTGAATGTAATGCATAAATTCAGAAGGGGTTGTGGCAAAGTGAAATAAAAAAGTGTTTTATTACGTATAGTTGTTTCACGTTATGTGTTTCAATGTCCTTCAGAGGAGAGGGCTACATAGTTCACTGTAACTGAGACTCGCAGCATAGAACCAGTGAGAAGTCAACTGCATTGGGTCATTTTGGGTTCTTTATTGTTCTTTTAACTACTTATAGAAAGCCTTTGAGGCTGCCTAAGCAATAGGTCAAAGTATATACTAAACTTGTCCAGCTTTCTGAGATTCACCAGGTAATTTCACCCCCATCCAGCCCTGGATGGTGCCCAGCAGTTACTTAAAAGCTTGATAAGGCTCAGATAGAATTTTCCAGTGCCAAAACCCCAGATGGAGTGGGTTTGGTAGAGCACTAATTTGGACATGCTCCTGAGAAGTAATTTTCTTTCTTAAACACAGTTCTTCAGTTTCTTTGGAGAGACTGGGCTTTATCTCAGTTGCATTTTGAGCCACTTCTGAAGCTCAGCCATGCAGTGAGCTGAGAACCTTCTGCCACAGGGGGACTCTCCAAATTATTGCAAGCTGAACTATTTAGCTCCAAGTCTTTCCTCCCCATCATTCATCCCAGTCTCCAGTATGAGGTCACTGGGAGCATTGCTCATATGGGACTGGGTCTGCTTGAGGTTGAAGTAGATGTTGTATGGCTCCAGCTAGCTCCAGCTGCTAATCCTGTCAACTTTTGAAGGTTAAAGCATCTCATTGTGTTCTGAAAGCTTTAGGAGCAGCTTAGAGAGATACCCATTATGGATTCGACAGTAACCTGGCCTTGAGTAGGTAAAGGATTAGATACAGCCTTAAGATAATTTTGAGAGAATTAGAATCACTTTGAATCTCAGAAAGGGTTTTTTGTAAGGCTGCAGAGGTGATCTGGACAGTTTTATAAACCAATACTTGGTATATATATTTTTTTTTAATGTGTATATATATTTTTTTTATATATATATAAAATTATGGGAAAAAAGATTATATGCCAGACACTTCAAATCTGTCTTTGAATTAGAGTTATAGAAAAACTAGGAAATACAGAAATATCTTTTCTCGCTCAATGAGCTTAAAGGATAAGTTATCAATAGCTGCAGGAATAATTGTGGTAAAATTCTGGGTAATCCAGTCAGAAAATACTGAAGACAGTGGAAAAAATGAAAAATGCTCTGTATAATTAGACTTATGCCAATGTGTGGTTAAATGGAAAATTTCTACAACAATTGCCAAGAAGCAAAACTGACATGGAATTTAGAGCCCCAGATAAGAGCCTGATGAAGGCACTAATTTACACACTTTTGGCCTGACTTTGAAGTTCAAGAATGTTTTGCATTCTGCTGCAGTGCCCACTGCATTTCTGTGGACTGTGTTGTATTATGCAGCAAATTTATATATTGTACTTGTCAGGAAAAAATATTAACAGCTTTAATAATCTGTATGTACACTTCTACAATGGATGTATTCACCTAAAATGTGTTGGATCTAGTCTTAAGGTGTTGGATTGTGCTCTGTGTAGCTTTGGCTTCAGGCTAGATGAGGGAAGGGTTTTGGGAAGGTGAAGGCAGGATGATTTGGGGGCTCTTTGGAAATCTCCTTGCACCCCAAAGTGCTGGGAGTTGAGGAGGTTCTTGAGGATGCTTTCCCTCACTGTATTTACTGCTACTGTCTGCAGATAGTATCTGTCCAATGTCACACATGTTCCTGTGTGACCTGATTTAGGTGTTGCTGCTTTGGCAAGGGGATTGGATTAGACTGGATGGTCCCTTCCAATCCCTGACATTAAGTGATTCTGTGATCCTTGACCTGTGATGTGAAGGAGAGACTGGACCTGGGCTTGGTAGAGCTCAGGATGTTGCTATTGTTGGCTCTGAATCCCAGCAGCAACTCATGGAGTTGCATGAAAAATGTAACTGTATCTTTTATGGTCTAAAATAGTGACTATTCGGATTGCTTACACAATCTCATGTTGAAAGTAATCATAATTTCAAGACTGCAACATCCATTAAAGACCCTTGCTGTTTGGAGAGTCACTATACATAAGATAATTGCCTGCCTATCTAGCTCTCTGCCTGTCTAGCATCAATGTTAAGGTGAGCTTGGGCATACAGGAGAGTCTGCATTACCTTTGGAAAACTAAGTATCTTAGAAAAATAACTGAAATATTAAGTAGATGCAACAATCCCTACATCTTGTAGTACGTTAATTAAGAAAATCTATGAGAGATCACTAAGGTGACTTGAGATACTTCTTTTTTTTGACTTAAAACTGAGATTTTGACTGAACATAACAGATTTCATAGCATTTCAAGCCATAATCTCTAGTCAGTAAAATATAAAAGGCAAAAACTGGATCATTTGGTATTAAAAAAATGAAGAACACACTTAGGATTTGTCTGAATAATTGTTAAGGTGGTAGTGGCCTATAATCAGAGTATTATTTCTGTTTAGGCTTTTTGGATGAATTGTTATAGGACAAAGATAAATGCTGTTATTACTGAATACTCGTGTGTTTGTTCTGGCACTTTTACAGCTGGAACACTGGGAAATTTCAAGTAGTATTTATCAGAGGGGAAAATGCAAATTTCGTAATTTTATGTAAATTTTGGGCCATTAAAGAATGAGACAAATTTTTAAAACTGAAAGTTACAGAGCTACATTTAGATTATGGGCCTCATTTTTTTTTTTTTTTCATTCTCATCTAGTCGTATAACAAGGTAATAAAGAGAAGATAAATTAGTCTAGAACTACAAACATTTCCACCTTTTTCCTTGTGAGAATGTTTTTAGATGTAGTGTACATCTACAAAAAAAATCCCTGTGAACTCATTTGATTTATTCTGACAAGCTTTAAATCAGTCATCTTTTAAGACAGTGATGTATAAAGTGTCACACCAGGTTACCGAGTCCTTGACCCCCCAGGAAATCTCATGGAGTTCCTGAGGTACCAGTGGGGCTGCTGGAAACATCAGGTAACATGGAAAATTATTTTCTCTGTGAATACTCTGTTTTTGGCTTGTAATTATTAGAAAGAAAAGAGGAAAAGAGTGTAGGCACTGAACTAAGATGATTGTAGATATTTTCACTTTGGATCAGAGCTGTTAGTGAGTAACTGCATTTGTCTGGAGAAAATCTTTTTTTTTTTAAACTTTTTTTTATTGTATCTCCTCATTTCACCACCCAAATATCCCCTTTCTTGTGTATGACTCTCTTTCTCATCTTTTTGCTTTAATGGAGTATGATGTGGCTCATTGAAATTAGTCAAGGTCATTTAGTCTATTCTGCTGTCAAGAGAAAGAAGCCACGGGCTTCGTGATTTAATAACTTTCCATCACAAAACCCTGGTGCAGCAAAGCAAATTAAAGGTGGCTGGCAGGGGACAGGCATTTGAGTGAAGTGATTTCATCCCACCTTTTATGGGTTGTCACTAAAATGAGGCCAGAACGCACAAATGAATGCCGTTGTTAAGCTATCAGCATTGTCTGTGTGGCAAATTAAATGTAGGACTGAAATGTTTGACTATGTTTTGATAATAATATTTGATAAAAGGTCATTATATGATATGTAGTCTTTATTGAGTGTAGTGATCTTGTTCACTGATGATGTGATATCTAGTCAGTATTTCCATTTCAAATTGCAGTATTCCAACTGAATTTTGGGCTGCATCAAGAGAAATGTGACCACCAGGTCAAGAGAGGTGATTTTGCCCCTCTCCTCAGCTCTGGTGAGGTCCCAATTGGGGTATTGTGTCTAGTTCTGGAGCCCTCAACATAAGAAGGACATTGAGCTGTTGGAGGGGGTTCAGAGGAGGGCCACGAAGGTGATCAGAGGGCTGGAGCAACTGCCTTTTGAGGACAGGCTGGGGGAGTTGGGGTTGTTCAGCCTGCAGAAAAGAAGGCTCAATGGGGGCACCTCATAGTAGCTTATCAATACTTGAAGGAGGCTACAGAAAGGCAGGGGTAGGACTTCTAAATAGGATATGTGATGGCAGGACTAGGAATAATTGGTGCAGATTGGAAGAGGGGAGATCAGGCTAGATATAAAAAAGAAATTCTTTATGGTGAGGTTGGTGAAACACTGGAACACGTTGCCCATAGAGGTTGGGGATGCCCCCTCCCTGAAGGTGTTCAAGGCTATTCTGGACAAGGCACTGAGCAGCATGATCTAGTGGGAGGTGTCCCTGCCCATGGTACGAGGGTTGGAACTAGATAATCTTTAAGGTCCCTTCCAACCCAAACTATTCTATGATTCATTATCCTCAGAGATATTGTTCCTTACTGGCAAAAATCAAGTGTTGGTCAGTTATAGACTCCATCATTAGAAGAATTGGTTTGTTCCATTTAGTATGTGTTAAGTAGATATATTTTCTTAAAGGCTGTGGAAACCCTGTTCACACTGGGATAAGCAGACTTGAGTTGGTTGCACCATGGAGTTCTTTCTGGTCTTTCTTATGAGATAGGAGAGTAAAAACCTCAAGTATTTCAATTTCAAAAATTCAAATATTTCCAATTTCTTTTTATTACATTGCCTGATAAATTCACAAAGTCTGGTAAACACAGTAATGACAAATTTAAACAAGATCATGGTAGTTAAGAGGGGCAATTAGTAATGGTGATGGGTAAGTGGCTTGAGTTAAGGACGACATAAACCAGCTAAAAACAGCTGTAAGACAGTGGTTGGAGGGGTTGTGATGGAATGATCTGAGCAAGCTTTGTTCTGCTTTCCAGGGATTTAGGTTAAATGTTATTTATTATTGCCTGCTGTTGCTGTTTTGAGTCTGCCCTCTCTTGAGAAAAGAAAATAGACATTGAAACTCTTCATACCAGCATCTCCTCTTCAGTTTCATTCAAACATTTTAATTTTCTTTCTCTTGGTTAGCATAATTTCTTGATTATTTTTCTCTCTACCAGCTAATAAAATGCTCTAAGGAATTCTCTTTTTTAAGAGATGCAGAATGCTTTTCATACTTTTCAAAGTACTTTAAGGAAGATAAATAGTCTGGACATAATCTCTATATCAGAATTTCCAGAGAAATTCACATGGCAAAAAACCCCTGACACTCATAAACTCACTCTGCAAGCAGGAATTGGAGCTGCTGCCTGGCACCCATTAATTCCCATCACAGAGAATATCTTAACTGGTTTTTTTTTTGATATATATAGTCGTCAGAGACAGCTTTTCAGTGAGGAGAAACTGGTGCCTGACACCAAATGCTTACAAAACACCGGTAACCTTGAGGTGGAAGGGGAATCGATAGCACAAAGTTTATCTAATGTCACCAGTTTTTGGGATGTGGGGATAGCTTAGACATACTGAAATATTATTTAGGAGGAGGAATGTGATTTTTTTTGTTTCCTTTGGAGCATTTTTAGCGACCTTAAGGCATATAGGAACTTGTAAATTTGGACATGTAAGCATTCCATTATTATTTCTTACATTAACTAATAGTAAAGATATATCTTGTAAGGAAAAATGCACCCGAGGCATCTGTCCTTCAAGAAAATACATTATTAAATTTCAGTGTCCTCTTATTACAGTGACATTATTTGCCTATTCATGGCTCATGACAACAGATTTCTGAAATAATTGAGCAGCCTGGTGTTTGAAGTGAAGAAGAAAATTAAGTTCAAGGCACGTGTGCTGAAAGACCTGAATGTGTTCCTCCTAAAGCTATTCATAAAGCAGTCGACCTAAATTTACAGAATGGTATCAAATTAAAGATGGGGGGGAAAAAAAGAAAAGTGTAAATTCCAGGGCCAGTATCACATAATTTGTCAGAAGTGCAGTTGTCAGTTCCCTGCCCCAGGAGTCCTCAGCCAAGCTGAGTTATGAGACTGGGTTTCAAGTTCTTTCACTCTCTGCCTGAGGGGATTTGACTTCCCAGCTCCTCATCTTCCCAAGGTGAATAAACAAACCAGCAAACTACAAGATGTTCCACTTGGAGGGTGTTCTGGCTCCTCGTGGTGCTCTTATCTCTGGAATAAACAGTTAAGTATTTATTATAGAAAATACTTGAAGCTCCATGAGTGTTCACTGGAATTCTTATAGCAGAGTGACAGTTCTCATTTCTTACTTGTTCCATTGTCAGTAATTATGTGTGGATTTTTAATGGAATTCTGGGACTAAGGCAGTCCCCTCTTGTAATACATATACTTCTACACCAAATCCACCTTCTTGGACATATATACGGCTTACACCATCTTTTTTTCTTTTCACACAGTACAATTTATACCTGAAAGGAAGGGTATTCATATTTTTTCTTCTTGAAAAGGACTTTGATTTCTTACCATGTCCCTCCTCCTTGCATTTTGCAAATTTGAGCTTATGAAACTGTAACATCACAAAGTTTTAAGTCTTTTGCAAATCATGTAGTTGCCATCATCTTTTAGACTGTGATAAACAAGTCAAGATGTCTCCAGTGATTTTAAGTGAGATTGATAATAGTCAGCGGCGTGAAGAAGTTCACTTTGACACTTCAAGAAATGACTTTCAGTCTTCTGCTCTGAAGCAAGAGCATATGGAAAATTATTTTCAGAATTAATTTTATCCTCTCTGAAGGTTTTAGTCATCTCTTTTTGCAAAATAATCCGTGTCAAGAAGGTCTTTAAGTCACAGACGTGAACACCTGTAATTTGAGCTGTCTCTGAGCTGTGCAGATGAAAATACTGCAAAGTGAAATGGGAAGAGTTAAAAATCATGTGAGAAAGAAAAGAAGTGGTACCATGGGAAAGTGCAGACAGTAAAAGGCAAGTAAAAAGTATCACTGGAAGCAATCAAGGAATAATGAAACCTGGGAAAATACAGAGCCCAGTCAATACCAAGTTTGGGTGTTAGCCTTTATTCAGGGGTCAGTAAAGCAACCCTAGTTTAGTTGATAGAATGTGTTGAGTTGAAGGGGACCTTCAAAGGCCATCCTTCCTGTCCAGCCTTCCTGCAGTGAGCAGGGACATCCTGCGCTAGATTAGGTTGCTCAGAGCCTCGGCAAGCCTGGCCTTCAATGTCTCCCGGGATGGGACCTCCTCCACTTCTCTGGGCAACCTGGGCCAGTGTCTCACCACCCTCATGATGAAGACCTTCTTCCTGATGTTTCATCAAACCCTGTCTTGCACTTGTTTAAGCCCATCATCCTGTGGCTCCAAGCCCTGGCAAACAGCCCCTCCCCAGCTTTCCTGTAGCTCCTTAAGGTACTGGGATGCTGAAATATTCAGTGCTTTCTGTTTGGAAATACTTTTTTCCAAGAGCAGGAACATGTTCCCACTGTGCCATAGAATCACAGAATAGTTTGGGTTGGAAGGGACCTTAAAGATCATCGAGTTCCAACCCCCCTGCCATAGGCAGGGACACCTCCCACTAGATCAGGCTGCTCAGTGCCTTGTCCAGCCTGGTCTTGAACACCTCCATAACCTCTCTGGGCAACCTGTTCCAGTGTTTCATCACCCTCGCTGTAAAGATTTATTTTCTTTCTTATGTCAAGTCTNAGGGCAGTTGCTCCAGCCCTTTGACCATCTTCTGGACCTGCTTCAACAGCTCAATGTCCTTCTGATGTTGAGGGTTCCAGAACTGGACTCAGTAACTCCAGGTGGGGTCTCACCAGTGCAGAATCGAGGGGCAAAATCACCTCTTTGGACCTGCTGGTCACATTCCTCTTGATGCAACCCAGGATTTGGTTGGTGCCTTCTTGGCTGCGAGTGCACACTGCTGGCTCATTTTGAGTTTGTCGTCAACTGACACACCCAAGTCTTTCTCTTCAGAGCTGCACTTAAGCCACTTTCCACCCAGCCTGTATCTGTGCTTGGGATTGCTTCAACCCAGGTGCAGGACCTTGCAAGCAGGACCATCTCAAATAAGAAGAGTTTACCATGTTACTTTGTAGTCTAAGAATATTTTCTCTTTTCTGAGAGCAGGTATCTTGAAAGCAGCATTGCTGTGCTGGCAATACTACCTATATTTATAGCTCAGCATCCTTTCTGCCTTCATTTGAGATGGTGAAGTTCAGAAAATGTTCAGATGATATAAAATGACACTGATACATGCTTCAATACTGTTCACTTAAATAAGTGTAATAGAAATGTGCTGCCTGTGAACTGCGTATATACTGGTGGCATGGAGCAGAATAGACAGGTTAATAATTTCTACTAATACAGGGTTTTAAACCCAATACATTATGCCTAGGAAATAGAGACCTAATTTACTGTTCTCTCTACAGATGATGTCCTTTCAAGCTAAGTTCATTAACAGTTTCTTCATGTGTGAAGACACTTGTTAAAAAACTTGTAAAATAAGCAGCGTGCAAGAATAAAAATACTAAAAATAGATGGTTAGGATGAGAATTAACTCTTCCTGGACTTAATAGCAACATTTCCATGATTTTAGGCTTGCAGATTCAAACAAAAAAATATAATTTTGTTTTTGTTTTTTTTTTAAATCACTTATATTATGGTGCTATTTAAGCATTTACATGTGCAAGAGGATTTTCATGGTTTGGTTTCGTATTTTGAAGAAACTCTGGGAAAATGCAATGTCTGGAGAAAGATGAGCCATACTGAAAATTCAGGATGTGACCATGATCCATTCTGATGTTTTGTGGGACAAAACTGTTGAATGAATCTACTGGAGTTGTATAGACTGCTCCCTCAGCATCTCTTCTTAGCTGTGGGATATCATGTGGTAGAACTTATAAATTCAAACTTTCTGAGACTGTATTTAGCATTTCTCAAATATTTTTTTTCCCTATCCAGTTGTTCTTAAAATCCATTTCCATGTAGCAAAGTGTTAAAAAAGCTGTTTGGTAAGATAAGATGCATTATATGTGGGATGGATTAATGGAACAATGAACCATTGTTAGCCTTCTCATCTTCTCGATGGAAGTTATGACCAGTAGGATTAAAAAGAGAAGGAATTAGCAGCAAACCAGATTATGATTCCAAAAATAAGTGCGACTTTTCTGACCCCTCAATGATGAAGCTTGGTTTCCCCACTTGAGCGAGGTTCCATCAGAGGGTCATGTTGCCAGAGACAGATCAGGCAGGGAGAAACTGACTCTGTTTTAAAATATAAGACTCATTTATAGTAAGTTAAGCCCCAAACACATCTCTTTGCCCTGCTGTAGAAGGTCAGAATCCTTGCTCATTAAGAACTATATGTGGTCTGTTAAACAAATGCACTTTTTAATTACCAGCTGGCAATTCAGCACAATTTGTTGCTGTCTGAGGTACTTTTTATTTTCTAATGATCTTGCATATTTGATAGCCTCTTCCAGAATTATGCGTCAGATGAAGGACATGCTGCTTGTTTAATGGACTTCTTTCCCTCTTCTTTTCTTGCTGTGTGTCTCCTAGAGTTTGAGCAGGAGTGAATCCAGCTCTTTGTATCAGTCATACAACCTTGTAGCACATCTATGAAGATGATGGGATCCCTGTCCTGGAGTATCTTTTTGGAGTTAGGGGTATTGCAACTGTGATCCATGTGCTGTTGTCCAAGGGGTTTTGTAAGAGAGAAAATACCCTTGGCTGAAGGACAGGAGCTGGTAGTTGCTCTAACCCATTTCATGGGAATCTGGAACCCACTTGGCCAGTGCATAAACTATTTCTTGCTGGGTTTGGACTTATTTCCCCTCTTTTTGGATAAATCTCTGGTACTTTATGAAACAATCTAAATCTGTTTTCTAATTTTAGATGAAATAGTAAGGTGCTGCCTTGGCATTCTGCTTGACTCCAAGAGGATTTCAACAGTTGTCTCAAATCTTGTTCCCTGGAGTGGCTGTAGCATATTTTTGATGATGATTTGTTTAGTTGCTTCATTTGTTATTGCCTTTTAATGATTTATTTATTGGAAGTAAACATCTTAATTTAATGGGCATTCAGATCTTGACTTACATGCTAAATTCTTGAGGAAAAATCAGAACAACCTGAAGTTGCATTTTATGTTTTGTTTTTAAAATGTGTGGTTGAACAGCTTCACCTGGTATCAAGAGTTTACTTGTAAGTGGCACAGACTTACAGCTCAAAGATAATAGTTCACAATTCTGAAGTAGCAAAGCATTTAGTTGTTTTTTAGCAAATCTGAGCTTTTCTACTTCCTTGAAAGAGGGAAACATTTATGTGCAGGTAGTTTTCAGGTTTCTACATGAATATACTTTTACATTTCTCAAGCTACTGGCATCAAAAAGATCAAACAAGATGGGAATAAATTCTGTTCTGCAAACTGTTGTATAAATTGTTCCCAGACACATAAATCCAAAACTTTTCAGAGATTCTGAGTACTCACTTTCAAGGTATGTTGTAATTAAAAATATCTTTTGCTCTTCTTTATCCCATGAACTGTCATAATTTACATTGAAATAATTTAATTTATATTAAAAAATACTCAGTGAAGTGGTAACAAATTGAAGTGAATGTGGTATGAGATCTGTACTTCAGTTTTCTGGTACACTTGAATGTCCTATGACTCATAAAATACATAAAGTGCTGTACAAGCCCTTCAGGGATGCCTAGGCTTGTTTCCTGCCTTACCTTTAGATGGGAGCAGGATGCTTTGAAAAAAGAAGAAAGCGTAAACCCAGCTAAAATCTCCTGTTGGCTATAATGTATTTAGTATTGGAGAAAAGGGTAAAACAAGGTGATCTTCAAGCTGTAATTCCCCCTTCTTGAGCTTAATGGAGAAATGCTTGAAATAGTAGCATTATTGCTCAGACAAAGCAAAATGGAGATTGTGGGTGTTTCCTCTCTCATTGGAAATGTTATTGATTTCTATATATGTGCAGAAGACACAAAAAGAACCTTTCAAAGTATTTCAACTTCTAGTGCTTCTGTAAAGAGTTGTTCTTAAATTCACTGTCAGTGTCCATCAGAGGATCTAGGAAGTTCACTTTAATATCATAGAATCATAGAATGGTTTGGGTTGGAAGAGACCTTAAAGATTATCTCTTTTCAACCCCCCTGCCATAGGCAGGGACACCTCCCACTACACTGGGTTGCTCAGTGCCTCATCCAGCCTGGCCTTAAACACCTCCAGGGAGGGGACATCCAGAACTCTCTGGGCAACCTGTTCCAGTGTCTCACCACCCTCAAAGCCAAGAACTTCTTTCTTCTCTCCAGCCTGAATCTCCCCTCTTCCAATTTACATCCATTCCTCCTAGTCCTGCCATCCTGTATCCTATTGAAAAGTTGAGATGATATATAACAGAGTTAAATCTAGAATTTTAGGAAAAATAGGTTTTATTCTTTTTTATAAATATTTTAAAACAATCACTGGAAAGTGAGATCTTAAAATACATTAAGTATTCTAGGAATCCAAATGCAGGGAATCTTTGTATCAGTGATGCTTTGTCTGTGATAAGATGTTCACTCTCCTGTGCTGCTTGCAGAGCTGAGGTTAGTTGATGATCATGAGAAAATGTAGTAGTTGATCATGTCCATTCTGGCTGGGGAGGGAGTGGAGGAGCTGCTGGGATGAGAAAGACCTATTGGTCCAGGTAGAAAAGGAGCCAAGGGAGGAGGAGAGCCCTGTGCTACCTGAAATCCCAGAGTTCAAATGAGAATTTTCTTGGTGGTTCACCATTAATCTTCCTGAGTTGTCCTCCCTTGGTTTGGTCACGACAGACCTTTTAACTGCTGATGCTGATGTATGAGTATGACTGCAAGGAACCTGTCATAGCACATCTAATGGTACCTGGAATAAATAGCCATGCTGTTGGTGAAGAAGCTTACTAATTCTTTTTACCTCAATCCACGTATTTTTAAAGAGATGTGTGTCATCAGCTGCAGCATCATTTGTTCTTAGAATATAGTCCTAAAATTTCTCTAGTCTCCTCAGAGAGCCATCTGAAGATGGGAAGAAATAGAGATGCCTCATCTAAAACACCACAGGATAAAGCTTTTATTACTGTTTTGAAGGTAATTAAAACTCATAATACTAATTTCTGTTTCTTGTCAGAGAGGTTTCAAAAAATAAAGTTTGTGGTGAAGACTGTGGGTACTTGATATTTTTAAGAAAATCAATAGATGTTTTGATGCTCTGAAAAGACATGAATAGGATTAATTAGGCTGTATGGAATGGAGTCCTTGGCACATGGGACAGTTGTGTCTCACACCAGCCATCGTGTTTGCTGTCACTCGTGACTTCCCTATTTCCCTGCATACCTGGTAAATTAACAATTGGGAGTTTTGCTGAGAAAACTGAGGGAATCTGGTCTCTAGCTTGAACTCCTGGGTACTAAGGTAATAATTATTACTTTATAATTATTAGTAATAGTCACTTCAGAGAAAATTATCACATACATCAGACTGCATTTGAGGGAACACTTACTATTACATGGAGGCAGGATCAGTGACCCTGTAGTATAAAATATAAACAATGGGACTGCTATGTTCAGAGCACTCAACAGATTCTCCTGATGAAAAACATACACACGAGAGTGGGGGAAATGTTGCCTGTTGTGCCTCAATTTTGAAAATAATAGAGTTTCCATGAAATTCAATTTGCAAACTATAAGGAAGTTCAAGGAGGAAAACAGCACAGACTCTCCAAGGCTGCTAACAATGCTTAGCATTTCAGAAGCATCTAAGATAAGGATGAGTTTTTCAAGGAATAGTTTAAATGTTTGCTTTTTCTCCTTCCTCTAACAGTTTGTGTCATGAGAATCAATGGCTATTTGCCTCCTAAGTTCCCGTAATCTCTTCTTAGAATGAAAGTTTCAGAATATGTTTCCCTGGAACAGTCAAATGCTTTGTGGATTTATATTGATGAAGATCTGTAGCCCGTTTGCAGCAGTGATACGTGCTCCTTTTAATCCATCCATCTTTCAACCGTGACAAAAGGTGGCTGTTCCCTTTTTAGTCATAAAGTTGACTTCAAAAAGGAGATGTCACCAAGTTAAAAGGAAGTGATTTTCATCTTTTAATATTGCCACAAACCCATTTTTTATTGATGGGTGCCAAAAAAGGTTGCAATCATTTTGCATGGCTTTAAAGTAGCAATTGCTTTACTTGGAGCACATTAAATCTGTGCCAGTGACTTCAAGGAGGCTGTAATTACCCCATGGCTGTTGTTACTCACGGAGTGAAAATGATGAATTCAGAAGAATGAGACTTAGATATTTTAATCTTTGACAGGAATACTTAAATGTATTAATCATTGTGTTGTTATTTGACTAATGCTCTGTTGTTGGGCTTGATTTGTCAGTGCATTCATTTATTGCTTGTTATTTTGTCACTGAATTATAATTTCATTATTCTTTGACCTTGCTTGTCCTTTCCTCACTCAATTGCAACGGTGGTTTGATGGGTGAAACCATTTGGATAAAATAAAAAAACCCAAAACAATATGAAGTTTTATTTTGCAGTGAAACTTCTTGGAGCATAAATCTTCATTAGCTTCAGCTGATTTTCTGCTGTGGTTGCAGCCTGGACTTATGGCCAGGGACCATCACAGGGAGACACTCTAATCTGGAAAGCTATCTGGGTTGACATCTCCAAAATGTCTAATGGTGCATCATCAAATCTCATAAACTTAAGTTTGGGAGCAGCTTGAAAAGTGTTTTTTGAATTGTTTCAAAATGAATAAGCCAGATATTTTGCATATGTAAATATGCTTTCATATTTCTATTGTTGCTTTCCTAGTTATTTACAGCAAAATGGTTCTGCTTTTGTTTAACTGCAAAATATCTGAAGCCACCTTCCTTCTAATTCAGGTGCTATTGATAGAAAGTACAGGACTATTTCCATTTTAGAGGAGTGCTAAAAAAAAAAGTGAAGTACAGTGGCTATTCATGGGAAGAGTGGAATAGTTATATGTCCTACTTTCCAGTAGTTAGGGTAAAGCTGATATCTTATTTGGAAAACAAGGATTTTGTGTGCTCCAGAATGTTTGAGTTCTATTCTTCCCTGGAATTCAAGGTTTTGATGTCATTTTCACCCACTATCTATATTTTACACTAGCATGGTGTAGCAAATTAATGAGCATTCACCCATTAGTATTTGTATCTAAACCATCTAAAGACATTGACCTCATTAATGTCTATAAATATGTAAAGGGTGAGTTCAGGAGGATGGAGCCAGGTTCTTCTCAGTGACCTCCAATGATAGAACTCAGGGCAATAGGTGCAAACTGAAACGCAAGAGGTTCCACAGAAATACAAGAAAAAACTTTTTCACAGTGAGGGTGAGAACAGTGGCACAGACTGCACAGAGAGGATGTGGGGTCTCCTTCTCTGGAGACATTCAAACCCCACCTGGATGCCTTCCTCTGTGACCGGGTCTGGGTGTTGCTGTTCCAGCAGGGGGATTGGGCTAGATGATTTCTTGAGTTCCCTTCTAATCCCTGATAATCTGTGATTCTTTGAAACTGAGACCAAACCTAGTCAGTCTTTCTACTCATATCTAATGATAATTAGTAAGATAATGGATCTAGTGTTTGTGTGATAAATTTCTCTTTGGAATAGGAGAAAAAACCCCCAAACTTCCAAGGGATTTAGTATCATTTAAATTGGACTAACAGGAGAGATGAGGAGAGGGGAGAGCCTGTCCTTCCTGGCTCTGGCAGCCCGGAGATAACACATTCTGATGATTACAGGGTTCACCTGTTCACCAAGGTTAATCGCTGTTTGAAACACTGGCTCTCTTTGCTTTGTAGCCTGTGCTGCAGCCAGGCCTTTTAATAAATGGTTGTCTCTAATAGCTTGATCTGGGTTTAAAGGCTTAAAAAGAAGAGTCCATCCCCAGCTGAAGGAGAGTTTGTGCTTCTCTTACACTTTGTGCTGGACTTTTCCCTAACGACCAGGGCTCTGACTCTGAGCCTTAAAATCTCCTGCAGCTCCTCACCTTAGATTTGGATTCAGCTCTAAGCCTGTCATGGAGGGTGATTATTATTGTTGCTAGTTAACTGCCTTCTCCATCTGTGCGTCAATTGAGGGGATATCCTTCCAAACGAAAACAAATCTGGCGCCTGCCTGGGAATTTCAAGCAGCTGCGTCCTACATAGGTACATTTTAATGTGTGCTGCTGCTGAGAGATCTGCAAAATGCACCACCACTGAGACTGCCTTGCTCAGGGTGGGCTGGGAATGTAGTCTGTTAAAGAGAAAATTAACAGCACAATGAAAAAAGAATGTTTGCTTTTAGCAGCCCTTCTTTTATCTTCTTTTCAGCACTTGTTTGTGCTTTGTCTCCTTCATGTTATGGCAGAATGTTGATGAGCTGATGCAGATCCTTAGTCTAGGAACGGTTTCCCTGCTCCCAGAGTGGATGCTTGAGTCAGATTCAGCCTGTTTTATATATTCGTTTCCTCAAAGCTTTCTGGGGAGAGCAGTTTGAAAGGGATCACTCTTGTTCCTGTTTTAGGTTGGGTGTAACTTGCATAGGTGTCCTTGGCTGTTCAAAGGGCACCAAAATGGATGTGTTCCTAAATGGGAATGGGGGCAAGGGGGAAATGTCATCCACAGAATAGGAGAGTTAAAATCGGGGGTTATGATCCTGCCTTGGGAGTACCCAAGTGATGGCCTAGAAATGTTCCTCCTGCCTTGCAGGTGTTGAAGCAGAACTAGACTTCTATGTCTTGGGTTAGAAAAGTAATTGGTTGCTTGAGTCTTTTATTCCAAGGTCCAGATGTGCTGCATTTGTTATCTCCACTGCATTTTTTTTCTCTGAGCTCTGTATAGACTTAACTTTCATTATGTGCTGTATTTTACTTTACCCTGATTTATCACTGTTAAAAGGACTATGTCTGCTCTAGCAAATTCTCTGCCTCCCATCCCAGACATGGATGCATTTCGATTCAAGGATGACTCTTACATAGCTTACAATTCCTTTATCATCCATTTGCATGGAAGTTTAGCACTGTTCAGCACTGACCTGAATACTTTTCTTGTGCTTTAATACAAATGCCTGGCACTTTGAAGCAAAATAGGGGAATAAAAGCCTATCCTCCCACACCAAAGAACCGTGGATTGAAGTGATTATAAGAAACTGTTATGAAATCCAAATGTCCTGCTCAGACTTCTGAATTTTGTGGGGCTTATACCTTGGTCCTGTTCCCAGCTGTAGTATCTGTGTGGGGTGGGAGCTACTGTTCTCCTGGCAGCCTGCAAGGGAGAGGGAAAGGCTCAGCATGGGAGTCTCTGAGATGGCAGCATCTCTCCTTGAGTGGCTCCTTGTGCTTTTTCCCCAAAACACATTTTAATCTTCTGCATGGAAATCAAAGAGGAAAGAAATGACTTTCATTATGTTGGTTTTATTTGTTTTCTGACTTAGTCTAATGCACAGGATTATTCTTGCCAGAGTAAATGACACATTAGAAGCAGCTCAACAAAGGTATGTGGTGTTTCAGTGGAATTAAGTTCATATTGGCAAAAATGCATAAATATGACTGAAGTCCAACTGTGCATTTTAAGAAGACAATAAATGAAAGCAGGCAGGTTTTAATGTGATTTTTTAAAACAAAATTGTTATTCATTTCTGCACTGTCTGTGCTTCAGTTTCTCCTGCTTTTTTCACCTCCTCCTTGGTATTGACTTCTGGAAGAATTCTAGGGAAGAGGGGTTTGTAATTTGTGATTACAATTCACATGATTCCTTAAGAACATTGTGCCCTGAGAGGGTTATTCCTCCCTGGCCTTGAGGTGGAAGCAGACTATCTTGATCTTGCACCCTATTGAGCTGAGTAATGAGGGTAGTGAAGAACAGCCAAGGCATCAAAGGCAGCCACCATTCACTCTGTTGTCAGATTTTCTGATTTTTTAAAAAAATTTCTTTTATTTTTCTTCTAACGCAATACACAGAAATAATCAAATGTATTGTTGTAAATATCAGCATGTTATTCCTGTGGATGAGTTGTACTGAAAATAATCTGTATTTCATGGAGACTAAATTGTGCTGAATATCCAGAGGTATTCACAAGCTGCTTCTACTGCTCCTGCTGGATTTTTATGTACTTCAGGGAAGTCATTTATGATGCTTGAGTCACCAAAATTTAAGGTGACATGACAACCCATAAAAGTATTTCAGTTTCCCAGAGACACTTATGTACCATAGGAAAAGCAGTTAGATTACTGAGAATCTTGATGGTGAATTTGTCAGTCCTTCTTTCCTGTCTGCTTTCAAAAAGGAATCCAAAATTGGGTGTTTCACACTGAATCACCCCTTTTTGCCCCTGAATGACCAACATAATTGTGTAATTTTCTCTAGTGCAGTGGAACCATCAGGCAGCCACTGTCTATCCCACACAGGAGTGTTAACCTTGGGAATGACCTCTCTAGAATGAAGGCAAGAACAAATGGGGAATGTGATGCTCTAATATTCCATACTGCACAAAATTAGAATCTATTTTAATGATATTCCATTTTTCTTGTGTCCATCCTAACACTTATTCGTATCAGATGGACTTTCTTTAAGGACAAGCTGCAGGGTCTTTTCTGTTGTAGTTTCTAACAGTACTTTCTCTGAGGCTGGAACTCTGGAAGGAAAATGAAAACTGTGTTGCCTCTGATTCTCCTCCTATGTGGGAAATACTGTAATCTGCTACATACGCTGAGAGAGAAAGGGCATGGGGTAAAGCTCATCTTCTTGAAAATTGTTCTGCCATTAAAAATATATATTCTGCGTTGATTTTCCTTTTAGAATAGTTTTTTCCAGCACATGATCTCCAGTCTCAAACTGACTGCATGCTAGGTGCTACCTTCAGACATCCAGGCAGAGCCTACTGAGTTCTAACTGTCCAGTAATTCTGATTTGAGGCTTATTTTCTATCCTGGTCAATAGTGCTTCTTCATGTGAAAAAAGCTTTGTGATAAAGTGTGTTTTGAGTTTTCCAGCTGGTTGCAAAGCAGAGTTGTGTGCTTAAATTGTAAGCCAATGCCAGTCTTTCTTCTAGCCATGTGTTTCACTTGTATTTCTGGCGTTTTTAGAAGTGTCTTGCTTTAACCAGATTTTGAGTATACATGTGTATGGAAATACATACTTTGACCTATAAGTTGAGCTAGTTTTAGCCAGAGGATTTCTACAGCTCTACCCAGCATGCTTTGAGCCATGTATGCTCCCCCAAAGCAGATGACTGCTAGTTTTAACACCAATTTTTTATTATCAAGTTAAGTCTGGGTCCACATAACAGGTGTCTGATATTCTCCTTAATCTCTTCAGCCATTGAACTCCAAAGTGGATTTGACTAAACAGCCCATTTCTCTATACTTTCAT
This sequence comes from Turnix velox, assembly GCA_013400935.1. NCBI lineage: Eukaryota > Metazoa > Chordata > Aves > Charadriiformes > Turnicidae > Turnix > Turnix velox. The sequence goes on from VZTY01003681.1 coordinate 974,313, forward strand.
TTACTCCTGACTGCATTGTTGATAAACAGTATGCCTTGTCTGAGCACCTATAGTTGAAATAAATGGATTTATTTATTATCCTTTTTGAACTGAATTCTGGATTTTTATCACATGCTCAAATGTACCGTAATATTCAGTTGGTTATATTTGCCAATTTTCTTTAAATTCTTGATGGCAAATTTATGGCAAAAGAAATATACTTCTTGGTTTTTTTTGCCTGAAGCATATCTGTATTAAATATAGAAGGAGACAGCAAGTTCCAGAATACGGAAGGTATTAAGGTGATGTTATTTTTGTACTAATTGTAGAGTCTAGAGACATCAGCAGTGCAAAAGGTCATGTTAATATTCTGGTGCTACTTTTTGAGATTTCAGAAGTGTTTCTGCTTTATGTTACAGTAGATTCAAGACTCACTCTTTCCTCCCCACAAAATGTAGCATAATAAATAGTGATTCCTAAAATACCCAAATGCCTGAAGTAAACATTCTCCTGGGTGTTGTCATTGGCTAGGATGAAATTAGGGCAGACCATACTTTCAAAGGATAGCTCAAAAAGTGTCAGAAAATATTGTTGTTTTCATTTTATAGATAAGGAGGAAACCCAGATGACTTTAAGTGACATAGCAGGAAGTCTGTTGCCTCACCAGGAAATAAAATGAAATTTCAAAGCACCTAGAATGTGGTTACAAGGTCCACTCTGTATTATTATGTTACTGCAAAAGCAGTGTATGTGCTGACTTTCTTTTCAATTGATGCCAATGAAATTAATCACTGGGTTAATTTTAAATACACTTTTGCTGACTCTCCTGAAGGATGCTGTCATATGTTACTGTAACAATTTACACATGCTGATGGTTTTATGCTCCTGAGGATGAAGTTTAAAAAATAAGGTATTATTTATACTAACACATTAAGTGGGAAAAAAAAAATTCACTGAATATAAAAGCATGGTCTAAAATTTCTCTAAGCTTTCCCTGCCTGAGTGACCAGCCAGTGGGATTTTATGTATCATTTCAGGTCCAGGTAGTGAGCTTGGCTCCATAAATCTCTTCAGCATCTAGCCAGCTGATAAAATTCATGTCAGACATGACTGTGTTGTTTATCATTCTGTGTGCAAGTTTGTACACATTCCCACTCCTTCCAGTACTGTTAGGCCTAAGTAGAAAAGTATGAGATAGATATACATATATATAGATATATCCTGTGTGCTGATCAATATATTTTCCAGTGCTTCAAAATAATGATTTCAGGTTAAGAAACTGATAGAACTCCACTAATCTTTGGGAAGAAGAAATCTTCATTGTTGGGTTGATTTTCCCATGACAACTGATTAATACTGAATATTTTATCAATTTGTTTTTTCCTAGACTATAAGGTATCAATTAGTATAAAACCTTGCCAAGAATTTGCTGTCAAAGTACATTCTCCACTTACTACAAAAGATTCCCTGAACTCCCTAGAAAATATCTGGGGACTTTTAAGCATGGGGATAAGAGGGAGGAAATCTTTATTATGGATTGAGGGGTCCCTCCTCGCCTTCCTTTTTCAAGGTAAATAATAATTTTCCCCTCCTTGATAAGTAGTACTGAATATAAAAAAATAATGAAAAAAGTAACTACTATATCATCAGAGCTTTATGCTCATTGTATTATGAATACATTTAACCTTACATATGTTGGTCTTCAAAGAAGTCAAAAGCAGCCCACGTGGGCAACTGCCTCACACTGGAGGACTTCAAACAAACATGTCAGGAGATCACTCCTTCTCTGTTATTGATTCCAGTCAAAGAAATCAAGAAGGACAGAAAACATGCTAATTAATTGTCCAAGCTTCCTTTAGAGATTCTCAATCCAAAAGATGATGCAATAGCATTTTTTTAAGAATAAAACATCACTTGTCATAAAAAAAAAAAGGTCTTTATCAGTTAAATCTTTAAATGTTTAAGAGTGCCATCTGGTGACCTTTGCCATAACAGCAGTATATTTCAGAGTATCTTTTGTGGATCTGAAATGACTACACAAACAATCTCAAGTAGCCAACAGAAAACTATAGGCAAAACATGAGGCATTTTTTATTTCTATTCATCTTCCTTTACAGTTTCCAAAACTAAGAAAAACTTATTCATAAACTCATGTTTTCTTCTTAATAATAATACAGTTTAAATAATACCTATGCAATATTTTACATTTTATTTCTACCCCTAGAAAGGTGAATGCAAGTATTGCTGGGTAACAATTAGTAGTCCCTTAAGAAAGATTCCTATGAGCTATGATGAGGTTGTAGAATGTTTCTAAAGATAGATCACTTAAATGACTGATGAGGACCCATATCCAGTGGTGAACCTTAACTGTGACTCAATGAATGATTATGGTGATATTTTTGCTTGAGGTTTGAGGTTTTACTGAACAAATAGGAAAGTGGTGAATTATCATGTTTTCAGCACGTATTATCATGAAGTGTAGAAAATTTTGGGGGGAAGGGACCTTGCTTTACCTAAAATGTCCAGGTTTAAATAATTTCATCAGGAGGCAAGAGATAATCTTTCATACCCTGTCTATTAGGGTCAACATGAACCAGTTCACAGACCAGCAGATGATCATGCTGCAAAGAGTCTTGGGTTGGCAGCTGTAAACCTCTATTGACCCCTCTTTCTCATTAAATTACTGAGATAACCTTTAGTGAAAATATGCTGTATAGGTGTATATTTCTGGAGGATAAGTGCTGAGTTATAGAATTTTATTTTTTAAAGGGGAACATCCTAATAAAGATTCTTTTCCTTAAAGAAGATAGAATTTCAGGTTGGGCAAGTGGGATCTGTTTCAGCCTCCAACAAACTAGATATCAATGAGATTAGTTAGAGAATGAAAGACAGCTTTTTCTTGTCTGTTTTTTATAGTAAAAGTCCATAAGTTTTAGTGCTTGACTTTATTTAAAGTGCTCAAGATAGAAATAAAATACTTTGTAGAACTGGAGCGACATTAGTGAAGGGCAACAAGTTTTATTGAACAAGGATGATGGTTTGACTTTATTAGAAATAATGGAGCAAGGTAAGACTCTTTGTCTTCAAAAATTGTTGGAATGTTTTAGAGGTCTATAAAAGCATGAATGGTATGGGTAGGGATTCTTGTTCAGTATTTATTTTATAACAAAAATCACAGGGCATCAGACAAAACTGATGGGTGGCAGGTTAGAGAACATTCAATAGAAGGTTTTTTTCCTACATGTTGGATGAGGGCCCTACAAAATTCTTCACCCAAAAAAGTTGGAAATGAGTGAGTTCACATGAGTGTAAGGACAACCTGGATGAATGTATGGAAAAAAAATCCACTGAGAGTTACTGAATATATAGCAAATATAGCTTCTTTAGAAAATCACTGACCTAAATAGAGTCTGAAAGACTGCTAAGGCAAGTGTCAGAGATGTGCCCTTTTGTGAGCATTGAGTATGGTCATTGTTAGTAACTGAGCTGGATCCACCCCTGCTCTAATGCTTTACTTCTGAATTGGAAAATATCTGTGGGAAAGTGTTCTGCCAAAAATAAAGAAATCAATATTTGTTAATATGCATTTCTGGCTGACCCAGGCATTTTTAAATTCCTCTTTTTCAGTTTGCTCAAGGGATTTGTTGAAGTAAATAGATTTAAATTGATATAGTCACAGCTGCTTCATTTAAAACTATATACCATCTAATTGGCTCCACGTGCAGATTTATTCAAGAACAAATATGTGTTGAGCACAAGAAAGATACATAATTTTTTATGTATATTTCCTTTTAAAATTGTCATATCTAGGCCCTATTCCAACTGCTGTGTTTCTGTTTGGGTTTGTTTGGTTTCTGTTTTTGGGGTTTTTGTGTTTCCTTTTTCTATCACCCTTCTTTTATCCCTGGATTAGCAATAAATCTCATTTCTAGAAAGAAAATAGACTATACTGTACCATTTATCATTCCTGAATCTCCAAGTGACAAGATCTTTCCTCTCTGAAGCTCGTAAACCCGTGCAGCAGAGACGGAGCTTGATATCTACCAGTAGGAGCAATTATCTGTGTCCCAGAGGATCCTTCAGTTGGTGTGAAGCTGCTGCCTTGTTCTGTACACAGGTCATGAATGCTCTAATGGCCACAATTCATGCTGCTGTTTAGAGACTGGGGAGAGCATGCTGTGCACCCCCCCAATCTGCCCTCCTTGCTTTTACAAGTCTTAACTGACACAAACCATCAGGGCAAAATCAGAGGATAGATGAAGCTGCTTTTATCATATCAGCATAAACTAACAATGCAACAGTTAAATGTGTTGAAGTATTCCCATTGTAAATGCAGGTCCTGGCGTGTAAGATTTCAGCTGCTAAAAATCCCAGTAGATAAAACACAGTGCTTTCTGGCTTGTTTTTTTTATTTTTCTTAAATAGAAACATCTATTAAAATAAAATACTTAATTTATCTTGTATTAACAGGTTGGCCTCATCCCTGGAGGCATTCAAAGCCAGGCTTGCTGAGGCTCTGAGCAACCTGATCTAGTGCAGGATGTCCCTGCTCACTGCAGGAGATTGGACTACATGGCCTTTGAAGGTCTTTTCCAACTCTATGATTCTATGTTGATTAAACTTTCTTTTTAATGGGATAATGAAAAATTTTAAATGATCAATGATTTTAAATGGTGCCACTGCTTTATAGTGTAGCAAGTTGCATTTAAAATTAAAGCAGAGCTAGTGGAGGAGTTTCACCTTTTTAACCTTCAGAGTCACTCTGCAAGTATATGAAGGAGAGTAGGGTGAAAGATTGGGATCCTCCTGAGGTATCTTTCAGGGGCTTCTCCATTCCCATGCTGAAGACCTGCTAGTTTGTACATAACCATGCAGACTCCTTAATGAGAGTGCTGGTGAAGGGCATTTTAGAACAAGCTGAGATGGGCTCATACCTCTGTGGGTATATCCTGGGCAGTGGAACAGCTCTTGATGGTTGTCTCATCATTCTACCTCCCTTTCAGGGCAGCTTTAAGATATGTCTCAGTATATATGACACCAGTATAAAGGAGTAGCTTTATGCATCAATTTATGCCTTGCTCTCTTCTTTTTTTCCCTATTTCCTTCAATTAGTGTTATTTACCAAATTAGTGCTGAACTTCATAGCAGTTGTAAATCTTCTGATTATAATATTGTTGTCTGTTTTATCCCAAACTAGAGCACTGGGACCATAATTTTTGCAATTATAGATTCTTCCTTCTTATTCAGTCAAGCAGGAGCCCATCTTTGCTGAGTGTGTAGCTCTGTTAATTGCTGAGTGCATTACATGAGGCTCTCATTAACAACTTGGAGAACAGCACATATGAAAGAGGTATTAGGAGCTGGTCATCAGAAAGTGTGTTTTCCAGGCTGTAATGTTTATGTAAATGTATTTGTCTGCTCTGAGCTTTGGGAAGCTTTGATAAAGTATAATGCAGAACACTAATTGGTGAATCTATCAAGAGCAAAACTGGGAGAGAATTCAGTGGGTGAAGGTATTGATGACAGATGGGTCTTCTGAGGCAAGATAGTGACTGAATGAGATGTCTGCAGACAATGCAGGTTTTTTTTCTGCATTTTATGTGTGAGGAGAGCAATGCAGTGAGATGCTGAAGTCTGCTAATGACATTAAGCAGTTGGGAGAGGACAATTTAAAGGAAATGATGATGTTCCAAATTAGACAGGGAGATTAAGGGAGTACACAGAGATGTAATCAAGATACAGAAGAAAATTAATTCTGAAATTTAAAGCAATAGTTAAGTTCTAACAGTCGTGTAGAGTCATCCTGTAAATATCTTCGTTCATCAAATTTATGAGCTTAAGTAAGGAGCTGGCTCCTGTCTTCTTCCCTTTACTCCTTAGAAACCTAACAGTCTTGGATATTTAAAACACTGTGACAGAGGACCCAGAAACTGACTGAGACCTTGTGATTGCTTCTGCAGCTTTGAGAGATTTGCTCCAAGTGTTTTTTTGAGCTGAGAGAATTGGCTCCTTTGCTCTTTTGAGCTACTGAAGTCTATCAGCCTCAGCCTATCAACCCCAGTGTAGGTATCAACTCCACTGATTGAAATGGCAGGTAGGAACTGAGTCATCACTGCTATGGAAGGAACTGAGATCACAGACAACTGTTCTTTCCTTTTTCTGCTCTTTATTTATCCCTGTGTATAATAGCAGGAATTCTAGAATAAGGTTTTTAAATATTTAGAAAAAATGAGAAGGAATGCATACTTTATAGTACATACAGAGTTCATGAGATATCTACTAAATTGTTTTTCTTTCCCTTTTATTTACTTTGCTTTTGGTCATGAAAAGTCTTTACCTGATATTATATAATTATTACATTGAGTCAGATATAATTATTCTTTGATGGAAATGGAGGTATGATTAAAACAAATTCCTTTAAAATACTGCACCTGTTTCTTTGCCTAAATTGCAATGAAAAAATAATGATTATTTTCACAGTGCAGATTTGCATATATGAGATTATCTCACCATTATAGTTATGCAAGAGTGGAGTTTTAGACCACTTTATTAAATGCAAAATTCTATATCATGTTATATATACACTGTATATGTTTTTTAGGCTTCTTCCCAATTTATTATTTAATTACTTCCCAATTTAGGATGTGCCAAAATAGAAAATGATGCAATTTAAGCATCACACTAGCTATAACTTGCAAATTAAGAAAATTAAAGTAAATAATTGTTCAATCTTGCAGTTGTTTTCCTGGGCATACCCTTTTACTTTCCTTCCCCTCCTCGGATTGTAATGTAATCACTAGGCAGAAGTGCTCAGGGAGAAGTTCAAGGACTAAACATAATGATGTGGTACTTTTTCTATGCTTTAGAATCCCACTCTTCACCTGTTGCTCCACGCAAGTTCCCCACGGCTCCTTTGTCAGGTGTGCCCACCCTGTGCAAAGCTGTAATTTGTTTTGGAGAGATGTTGTTCTTACAAGAATCATTTATCACAAGAGGGGCAACAGGTGCAAGCTGGAATACAGGAGGTTCTGAATAAATGCAAGAAAAGAACTTTGTCACAGTGATGGTGGCAGAACACTGGAACAGGCTGCCCAGAAAGGTTGTGGAGTCTCCTCTGAAGACATTCAAAGCCTGCCTGGAACTGTTCCTTTGTGACCTGGTCTAGGTGTTTCTGCTGTGGCAGGGGGAATGGACTATAGATGTTCTTTTGAGGTCCATTCCAATCCCTGATATTGTGTGATTCTGTGTGTCAGTTGAAGTGCAGGTAGTTCCCATCAGATACACATGTCTCTTCAGCCACAGATTAGTGTGTGGAGCTCATTTATTTGATGAAATGCTTTTATAATTTTGATGTTACCTGATTTATGTAAGGTTAAACATCTCCATTTAAGTGTATACATGCTATTTCTTTTCCTAAGAAGGACTGAATCTTAAAAAGAAAAATGAATACCAGGTGCTGGCACAAGCTGCTTGAATGACTTGAACACATGTGTCTTGGCTGACTTCTGATTTTGACAGATAAAGGATGAAGATTTTTTTGTGTTGGTAGCATAGTCCTTCTTACTTCACTCTAAAAAATGCAGAAGATGTAAAAAGATGGAAACCACACCTAAATACGTCACATCAACAAAGTGATGGGAGAGAAAGGTTTCCTGTATATCTTTGTCTTTTTTTTTTTGGTAAATATTAAAATAGGTGAAATATTTTGCTCTATGTCATTCCCTGAGACATTTAGCAAAAACATTGGTCTGCTGTGGCTTCACCTGTTAGGTTTTATTGTTCCATTAATTTTTTGTCACAATACATGACATGCATGCATCACAGATCACACGATTGATGTGTGCTCCCATTCATCTGATGTGCCCCATAAATCACTTCAGATAGGGCTATCATATTTTAAAGAATTGACAGAACTGGTTCAGCCAGAATTGTTTTCCTTTTCTCTGGCTGAGATGATTTGGTGGAAATAAAGAGGGGAAAGGCCAAAGTCTTATGGTTCTTAAGAGAAGAAAAAGGTGCAAGTAATCATTGACTCTGCACATAATTGACCTTGACGTTAAAATCATTGAACATGAGCAATCTATCAATAGAAGCCTTGCAGAAAGATGTGCTCATAGTGCTGGAGCAGAGAAACTATGCTTAACCTGACACTTCTCACAGCAAATACAGCAAGAATCGAATATATTGCATTCTAGAGAGCATTCTAAGACAAAGTTGGACAGTACATATTACCAGTCTGAAGATATCTGAGTTATCCCATGAAATACCCAGCCATACTTTTGAATAATAAAGCTTCAGACAGCTCTTCTCTCTAACTCTAAATGCAGAAATTTTTACAGGCTAATGATTTGACCTTCATGTTGTCTAAGAGAAGAGCATAATTTTTCAAAAGTGCACAAAAATAAATGAAATGTGATCTCCTGCACAAAATAGGGTTATGGCACCAGATCTCTCTTGAGAGCATTGCTGTATTAAATAGGTATTAAACGCCAGATACAGCTAAAATTGGGGAGGGATGTGTATGTGGAAAAGACTTTTGTTTCCTTTATGCCAAAATGTAATATCTGACCTGAATCCTTTCAACAGCTGGGACTTTATCTACTAAATTAAATGCATATTGCATCTGCTCACTGATATCCAGTACTAACAGAGTCCACTTTGTCCTCCAAGGGAAAAATATTGTGCTTACCATCAGCTCTGCTTTTCACTAATATTTAATTTCTCCTTTTATTCACCTTTCAAACACACTACACCTTTGCCTGTTTTATTTTAAGAACTCAGCCTTTCTTAATTGACCTTTTCATCATGTTTGGATTAGGCAGGTGAGATGCTGCTCATCATTCTGCTAGCACTGGGAATTTCTCTACATTCAGCCGTTGCTAGGTATTTCTTAAAATTTGGAAGAGAAAAATTAGGAATTTTAACACCTTGTTGCATAAATCATGAAAATATTTGTAACCCTGAGTGCCACACAGGAGGGAAGTGACTTGTGATTAGGTTGGAAAATAGCATGAGTTCCTTGTGTAGCTTTATAATATATGCCAACATTGGTGAGATTTAAGAACTGATAATCAGATTTCAGCTAAAAGGTATAGTTCAGTTGCCTCCATCTTTCACTTATGGAGATTTAGAGAATGTATCTTAACCATTGTATTGTGCATTACTCCTTGAGGACTTATGATTTGACAATAGATTTGTATATTTTTAAGGTTGATTTTTTTCATAATGCCAAAACTTTGCAGACTTCAAAGTGCAATTATTTGCAGCACGTGTAGTGTGAAGTTTATCAGTAAATGAACAAGATTTTACTTTAGTTTTTTAATGAGCTCAATCTGGCCATAGACAGTTCTACATCTTTGCTTTCATTTATTAAGTGGGAATTCTTGCTCACAGCTTTTGTTCACAGTGTAGGCTGGGTTTGTTGTTTTTTGGTTTTTTTTGAACACAACTTCCATACATTTCAAAGATATTAGCAGGCAAAAGGAAGTAATTATTGCTTCATATAATGCAAACTGATAAGGCAGGTAATGGTCACCACCATCAGCCTCTGAGGTTCAAAAGCCGTGACTTTAATTACAACTGGTGTTGGCTTGCTCTGCAAGTAATCTCTCTATCTCCTTTGGATCCACTTCCAGTGCCTTTCTATTATGTGGTGTGGAAATACAATTGAACTTTCTATTGCATCTAGGATTTTAGTGAATAACTACCCTTTAAAATGATGTTGATCCTACTGAGATTTTTAAACTTTGCAGAAATTCAAGCAGAGCAATTGAAATGCTTGAGAGACACAGCTAATTAGCAGTTTTCCTGGCTCACCTAAGTGGATTGAATGGTGGGAATGCTGATATTAACAAGTCACTCTATATAACTCAGAAGGGTTATTTAAACTGTCAGGAAATAAAACAAATGTAGGAAATAATTCAGATACCTTAATCATACAAGAGGGATTGATACTGATTACCATCTATAAAAATGAATTACTTGTTAGACAAGTAAGTTAGACAACTTAATTCATCAATAAATATAGGTAAGAGTTATTTGTCTATGTACCCTTATTAAGAACAACATGTAATGCCTTCTCCCCTAGAATGAATCATGGATTAAATTTAGGGATTTTTGAAACTAGGTGGAAGTTTATAGAATGGGTGAAGATTCACTCAGACCTCTGAGAAATGACCAAACAGCCTGGAAAGTTTCTTCTTTCTGTACTAAATGCTCAATTAGAGACTCATAAATATCTTTTCTCAATTTTGGTTTTTGGCAGGAGCAGTTAATATTCTCTTTCAGCCCAAGTGCTGTCCCAAACTGGGGAGTTTCTTGAACATGAACTTGCCCATTCAAAGGGAAGCACCACTTTGTCATAATTTCTTCTCTCTCATTACTTACTAAGGCTTCTACTGAAGGTTTCAGCATTCTTTACCATTTTCTGACAGTAAAACATTCAGCAGGCAATGATAGGTGCAGCATTTCTCCTCTAGATCCAGAACTTGAGCAGCTCATGGTCCCTCAGGCTGTCTCAGCGTGTCTGATCTGATAACTTTGAGCAAATATCTCTTATTCCTGTACATAATTGCATTACTAACATTATTATTACTTTGCAGTAAGCAAAGAAAAACAGAGGTCCAGAGGTAAACAATGCTGACAGACTGGTGCATCCAAGTTGTGTTGCCTTTTTCTCACAAGGAAAGTGACTTTCAGCTGCTGTTTGGTTTATTTTTGGACTTGGTCCAGTACAACTGGACTTCTTAATAGTTGTGGTGCATTGGATTTTGAGGGCATTCTTTTCACAACTTTTGTACTTGGGTTATTTTTAAGTTATCCATACAATTCTGAAAAAAAAAAAAAAAACAACCCCAAAGCACTAAATGTAGGTACAGAAAAGGGTTTAGTCCCATTTCTGGTAGTAATATTGATTGATAGTGAAACACTGGAACAGGTTGCCCAGAGAGGCTGTTGATGCCCCCTCCCTGCCTGGAGGTGTTTAAGGCCAGACTGGACAAGCCACTAATGCCCCTGCTGGAAGTAGATGATCTTTAAGGTCCCTTCCAACCTAACTGGGCAATCTGTTCTAGTGTTTCACTGCCCTCACCATAAAGAATTTCTTTCTTATATCTAGGCTGAATCTACCCTCTTAGAATTGACATCTGTTATTTCTAGTCCTTCTATCACATATCCTATTAAAAAGCCCCTTTCTGTAGCCCCCTTCAGGTATTGAGAAGCTGCTCTGAGGGCCCCCTTGAGCCTTCTCTTCACCAAGCTGAACAACCCAGCTCCTTCAGGCTGCAGTATTTGCAGTTTTCTCTCAGTCAATTAGATCCTTGCTGTGGTTCTTATCTGTTAAGAAATTGCAGGTTTCATTCAACTTCTCTACTCTTTTACTATGAAAAATACTTTTGTCAGTAGTAATTGCATTACTCATCATTTTGTCCTGATTTGTCTTACCATTCTGAGACAAATGGACTTTATAATCTGTCTAGAAGTTCAATTGTTACTTTAACAGATGTTCGATGTCCAAAGGCAAGCAGTCCCTCAGCTGTTTTCAAGAAACCTTTCAGACTCTCCTTTAATTCATTTTTATGTGTCCAACCCTTGTTTTGAATCATATTTTTTCTGAGATATCAGTGAGCTGTGGAACTACCTACACATTTTGTTCCATCATGGATCATCAGGAGGACTGATTCCAACCTACCTCCCTTGGAATTCAATAGGTAACATTTACATTGCACCATTTTCTCTGGAGGAATTAACCAACTTCATGTTCTTGGAGTTTGTCTCAGGTAGGGAGATTAAAAAAAATAATGCCATAAGGATCTTTTTTTATCCCTCACACAATCCTTTTTAGTCATAGAGAACATCCAAAGCTCTTTTCCCTTGGCCAAGAATTGTGACACAGATGATGTCTCCAGTTCTCCAGTGTTCAGCCCAGGAGCTTTCCTTCTTAGCTTTTTCAATTTTTTTTTATTTTTTAAGAGCAGAACTTTCAGAGCCTCTTTGGCAGTGGCCCAGGCTTATTTTCAGGGTTGTTTTTTTTTCTGCTCTGCTTCACTGACTTTTCTTCTTTCTCATTAATAGAAAAATGGTCACAAAATAATACTCAGTGAAAGTCCTGTTCCCAAATGTCCTGTGTATATCCTAGCAAGTCTCAAATTGTTTCAGCTACCTGGTTCCACAAAGGAGCTTACTGGCTTCTTACCAGTATCTTTAATGAATTCTCACAGACAGCTAATTCTAAGGCCTATCATCCACTCAAGAAGCAGAACACAGCAAGCTTATAATCAGAGCAGCTCACTTGTGGATTATTGAGTATTTAACTCCACTATAAATAGGCTGCAGACAAAGAAATGTTCAAAGAAATTAGAGAAAGATTTAAGACAAGAGTCAGTTATTTTGGAATGTTGAGAAGCCCAAAGAATTATTGAGCTTAGTTCCTCATCTATATTTACCACACATTTTTTTTTTTTTCAGCTAGAGAAGTGGGGAAAAAAGTTTGTCCTCATAAAAAGAGGCTTCTTTCTGAGGTTTCCATTCATTTTTATTCTCCAGAAGCATTTTGCAGTTTTTGCTTTGATGTGTTAGTAATTTTTTTTATTTCTGGGCATTTTTCCTCTATGAAAAAAGTTTGTGCCTCCACATTTCCCTAACAGGAGCTGTGTACATGAATCTTTTTCAAATCCCTTTGATAAATGAATAGTTTTGCACCATTTTAGTTATCTAGCAGTAATTGTTTAATGTTCTATTAGGAGATAAATAATTTTTCAGTACTGTTGAGATGAGTTCCATCCTGTGGACTTTATAATGATACAGTTTGGAAAGAAGGATAGTCTCCAGTCAGCTATTTTTAATCCTTCTCTAGTTGTGGTGCTTTAATAATTAAATACAGTGTTAATTAACTCTGGGTTAAATCCATTCATTGATAGTTCTTGCTTTCCAAGTTGAAAGCTCTCTGAACTTATGTGTGTGCATATTTTCTAATCTGTACATTCCTGCATATCCACATCTTTATTTCCCTCTTATTTGTTTTCTGGACACACCAAAGACTTGGAAAAAATATTAAAAGCAGGAATAAGAATGTCTAAAACAGAGAGGCAAATGTTTTATTCATGTGCAGAGCTGTTTAGGTCCTGGAACAAAACCATTAAATATTCTATACATTGTTAGCAGAGAATACTTGCTTTCATCCCTTGTCAGTTCTGTATCTTTTTTTTTTTTTTCTTAACATAGCTCCTTGCTCCTTCTTACCCATCCCAGCTCTGGTTACTTGCAAATTGAGATTTTTATTTTTTTTTCCCCATTTTGCTTTCATTCAGACTCCAGGTCTGAGACCAGTCTTTGACTCTTTTGCCCCTGGGGCTGGCTGAATACCAGAGCAGAAGCAGCCCTCAGTGACTGCAGTGATATATAGCTATTTCATATCTTCCTCTCCAATGACACTGCAAACCACTGTTAACAAGCATGATTTTAGTAGTTAAAGTGAACGTGTTTTTGGATATATTCAGCCTGTCTAGTGATTTTAGTGACAAGAATGCTTAGTGAAACTTCATTTTAAAAATAGCATTGCAGAAGGTTTTTCTTCAGGTGCAGAAATTTCTTATTCACATCAGAAAATGATTATAGTTATTGCAGCCATCCAAATACGTGACAGAAACATAATAAATAATCTCTGGTTTCAGAGCATTATTTCATCTTTAAGTGCTGGATAACAAAGGATCCCCCAAAGGATCTCTTATGAAACTAGAAAGTACAGACCAAGAATTGTTTACAGGGCATTTCCAAAGGCCATTATAAAAATATTTGCAAAAAATAGCAATCTTGTTATGAGTGAAAATTGGATCTGAAATCAGCTATCCAATTGTTAATTATTCATCCATCTCTACTCGGGAGTTCATGTAAGTGTAATTGGTTGGTCACTAATGAGATGTGGTGAAGATTCTCATTTTCCCTGTTGAGTTGATAAAAATCACATTAGAAAATTCTCTGAATACACCTGTGGATGTTGTGTGTGCAGACAGGCTAATTTCAGCTCTGCTTGAGAAAGGTCCACAAGAGCAGCAGAGGAGGAAAAGAAGGTTGGGAGCAGGAAGGGGTGCTAAATTCATGGCAGTGCTCTTGTCTCTTTCTATTTTGATAGAAGTGCAAATTGGATACTTAATATCTGAATTTATGGCTGGTCTCCAGGTAACCCAAGTCATTGATGTGTGCTAGCCAGTGCTCCAAAGTATCAAGAAAAAAAAATAACCACCACTACCAAAGGCAGATTTAAAAAATTGTGGAACTGGGAATAAAAAATACTTCTCTATAAGAAAAGAAAATGCAACATGAGATGGGAGCTGTAGTCCAAAGCCACACATGAGAATTCAGCTTTGTACTGGTGCAAACTTCTCTGTTGCTCAGAGATGATGTGGATGCCTCGTCCCTGGAGCTGTTTAAGGTCAGGCTGGATGAAGCATTGAGCAACCTGATATAGTGGGAGGTGTCCCTGCCCATGGCAGCAGGGGGAATGAAACTAGATGATCTTTAATGTCCCATCCAACCCAAACCATTCTATGATTCTATACTATTACATAGGTTGCTGTGCTTTCAGCCAGTGGAAATTACCTGTGTGTGACATAGGGAATAAAAGCAGAAAAATTTTCTTTTTTTATTGTGCTTTCATGATTTTCAATGTAACAAAATTGTGCTGTTTTAATGAATTTGAAAAATTTAAGGGCTCCAGCTCATTAATATTTTACAATATAGGCCTCACAGGTGATATTCAATAGAGGAAAGCTACCTGTATGTTTTCTTTACTTTCTTGTATTGCTTTGCTTGTGTTTGGCTCATTCAGCTTGTGTTTCAGTGGTTATTACAGATACAGTCCCTGAGTAGACCTTAGCAATACCTTCCTATTCCAGGTTTTTAAAATTAGCACACCTTTGTCTCAAACATGGATTAAAGTAAGATATTCATGTAAGCCAAGATAAATATGATACACATTTTTAAAATGATATTGCTGAAATTTATTCAGCAAATAAATCAAATTTCTCCTGACTGCAGTCAGGAGAAGGGCCTGGCCACGCCTTTGAAAATGTCTTAGAAAGAGATATTCACAAAACCCAACATGTGTAATTAATGACTTGTGGTGAACCAAGAGGTGAGGTTCAAATGTTCTTTGATTCTCTTGCTGGTTGCCCTCCATGCTCTGGCCATCTAAGGATAGCCTGGGGTTACCTCCCCACTGACCTGCCCATCTGCTGCCCATCCACTGTCTGCTCTAAGCAACCTCATATAGACTCACCCTAAAGATGTGTCATGTTCAGCCACCTTTTCAAAGGGTGAAGGTTTGGAACAGGGAGTTGTGTCTTCTTGGATCTTGAGGCACTCTGAAAGCAGAGTTAGCAGGAGCAGTGCATCTCCCTGACTTCAGGAAACTTTCAAAATACTGAAGGCAATAATAACAACACCCTCTCTGCATTTGCAATGTGATGATTTAAATTTTACTTCAGATTGCACATCCTAGTGCAGGTTCTTTGGTCTAAACCCTCAGGTGCAGCATTTAAAGGGTTCAAATCCCACTCCATGGGTTTAGAATTCCATTTGAGATGGGAGCTGCCAGATGGAAGAAATGAAAAGGCCACTTATGACACGGTCACAAATGAGTCTGTTTCCTACCAAAAAGGCTTCTGCCTCAAATGCTGCCTGTTTGTAGATCTCCACACACCTGGTGAACATCTGATGAGAGAGCTCTGGCAGAGGCTTGAAGGATGCCAGATTGTTATGAGCAAATTCAGCTGACAGTTGCATAAGTAAGCGATTTCTGTTCCAGATCTATAAGCTGTACTTAACAATTCCTTTATCAGAAGGCATTTTATAGCATTGAGCAATGAACAAGCAATGAGGACCTTGATATCTTTATTGTTTCATGAAAATGTTTTGTTTTGGAGACACTAGTGAAAAGGCTTAGTTTTTATATTGAAAAATGTAAGTGGCACATGGAACACTTACATTTACAATGGAGTCTAAATTAAATTCATTCAAAGAGGCACAGCATCAAAATATAAAGCATATGATTTTTTTTTTTAAATTTCATTTTGGTATAAATCCAAACAATGAATCTAAATTAATAGAATTTGACCCAAAGTCACTGTCTTAGTTATTTTGTCCTTGATGAGTGTATTAAAAGGTATTTATCACTATGAAAGCTCTGCTCTAATTAGTGTCAGATCTAAGTAAATAAAGGATTGTAGTTAACTGGCAACAATGAGATTTATTTAGTTAACTGTGGCCTTAAATTAAAGCTGTGTTAGCCTTGTAGAAACAGAACAATCAGATCTGCTGCATCTGAGAAAGAGCACAGTCAACCTCACACATTTCTTTTCCCAAATCCATAAAGAACAGTCCTCAGAGAATAAAATAATTGGGTGTATATGTATGGAGCACTTGTCACTAAATTTTATTCTTTAACCCAAATAGTTGTCTCCTGAAGGTAAGAACAGAGGGAACAAATGATTGTATTCCCTACTCTAGCTTGTCTTGAAACAAGCTCTTTTCCTTATGTTTTTGTTGAATGTAAAAATTATTATCAGTTCCTCCTGGTTTGTGCAATTTGGTTAACGATGCTTTTGGCTGGAAAAACAGGTTACATTTAAGATTTTGTTAGCAAGTGCATTTCAAAGCTGAATACTTATTCAGTGGATCAAAATCCCAGTGCAAGTGAGGTTGGTGAATTTTGCATTTTTTTGTTCTTCATGTTTCATAGCATCTTTTGATAAAGTTGTCTGCTAGTGTTTTACTTAGTGTAGCATCACAATTGATGGAAGTTGAAACTTGGAAAGCTTTTAAGGTGAATTTATGGTATTTTCCCCAAGTATTCCCAGTCAGAGTGGGTCAGATCCTGCACAGTAGTAGTTGTAACTTCCACTGAAAGCAACTGGAAGGGCAAAGGGGAATTTCGGTGAATTTTGAGGGTGTGCTGCCAAGACTTTTCAAAGGAGCTCTCATACAGTAAAGCCACCTGGATGAGATGATCTTGAATAAGAAAGGGAAATAGTTAGAACATAGCTCTTTCTCTACTTGTAAAGTCAGCAAAGGTCCACATTTTTTTTTCTCCACTCCATTCAAGAGAAATCTCTTCATTCTACCAACCAGTGAACATAAAAATATCCCTCCAGTCTTCCCATCTTTCTCTGCTAACAATCTCATAAAAGTCGTATGGAGGATCCCTCCTATTCAGAATTTCTTTTCATTTCTGTAAAATTTTTACCTAACTGTGATAACGTGGATTTTCTTGCAAGATGTCCATGCAGTTTGAATAGTCACTATGTGAGATACCAGTGTTTAAATTAGTAGTGGAAGTATTCAGCTATGTCTGATTTTACCCTGAAACTGCAAGATCCACTGACTGTAATCTTTTTCCTCTTTGTTAGAACCTATCCTGTAGTGATATCCTTATTTCTTACTCTTCTTTGCCAGCAAGGCATTTTCTTCAGCTCCTTTAAAGGATACTAATGATGGAGTCAAACCCATTTTCATCAAATTATGGGATTTTGCAAATATTGCTTGATAGTTCATCCAATAATTGTTCATCCTTATGAAAAATGAATCTTGACCCTGCTCTGCGTTGAAGATACCAGATACTTAAAGCTCTCATTGTGTAACTGAGAGCTACAAATGGGAACATTATTTCCTCTCTCCTGTAACCTCCAATTAGATGTTCAGCTTCAGGAGATATCAGGCTACTGTCCATCTGTCAGAGACAGGGATTTATTTAGGGAAAAATGGGCAAGATCTGAGCAAGCAAATCAGAATTACCCAAATGACTTCCCTATCAATTAGCCCTTCCTTTGATCAGCTGGCTGCTGCAGACTTGGGTGATCAGCCTGTCTCTCCCTGCAGCAGCCTTTCTGCTGCAATGCAGACAAAGCCAAGGACCTTTGGGTTTTGATCTTCTTGGTGTATAAATCTTCCTGCCTCGTTGGATGCAGGGGATGATCTCTTTCAGCTACTTGATTGCTAACTTTGTTTGCTAATTTTTCCTAAATACATGCTCATGCATAAGCTGTAGCAGCCTGATTGCTAAATTCAAACAAAACAAACATTCCTTGATTAACGTACTAATGGATGTAACCAGCACCTTGACTGTTTCCCTGTTCTTTCTATAAGCTTTTTCAGGCAGATTTGCCAGGGCTGGGATGTAAGTCTGTATGTCAGTTAGCCAAAGATTCAGGCCTAAGGTCATTGTCTACATAGGACCTCTCTTGGGAGTAAAGTTCACCCTTTCTTTATTTTGTTCAGAAAGTTTCTGCTAATCTGCTTCACATAAGGAGGCTGAAATCTGTAATTTCTGTTGGTTTGCAGTTGACTGTAAAATATCTGATGAGATGCACATAATTGGAGAGGAGAAATTTAGTCAGGGAATGCCATTAGTCATAGAGTCATAGAATGATTTTGGTTGGAAGGGACCTTAAAGATCATCTAGTGCCAACCCTTCTGCCATGTGTAGGGACACCTCCAGCTAGACCAGGTTGCTCAATGCCTCATCCAGCCTGACCTTAAACGCCTCCTGGGAGGGGGCATCCACAACCTCTCTGGGCAACTTCTTCCAGTGTCTCACCACCCTCACTGTAAAGAGCTTTTTTCTTCTATTCAGCCTAAGTCTGCCTTCTTCCAATTTGCATCCATTACTCCTGCTCCTGCCATCCTGTACCCCTATACCCTATGTAGTCCATGTATAATGTTTTGTTATAGAGAGCCTATTTCTCTCCTCTTACATTTTCTTACCAGATAGTGTTTAAATTCTCAAGAAAATTCAATTCAAGGAGATAATCTGGACAAAAAGCTGCATGGTGTAGTTTTAGCGTCCATGAGAGGCACTCTCTACATTTAAGGACTCTGAGAGTTAAAAATTAATGACCAAATGGGAAACCACTGCAGAGCCACAACACTAAAGCTACACATTCTGCATTGTCTTAGCTCCTTAAAATGCCACTATTTAAACAAGAATTGGACTGACAAACATGCTGCTTCTAGTGGTGGGCTGAGGGGATGATTCTGTTTAGTGATGAACATATGAGATGACTTTCCTTAATGTGGTCTTGGATGCTCAGGATTGATCAGACATTGTCAGCTCCCAGGGAAGGCAGTGCATTATGAAGAGCTCCTCAGAGCTGAAAGATACTGTTTCCCATGGACAGTGATGCTGAGGCTGGATGGCCACCAAGACAGGTTTTATATATTATCTCAGTTGAGTTTAGGAGGTGATGGCACTTTGTCTTAATACATCAGCATTCTAACAAGTCCTCACCATATGAAACAACAATGTTCATAGCACGCTATAAATCATTCTTAGCACTACAATAAGTTTTCGGAGGGCGTCCTGATAGGTGTCAGATCTCAGCAGAATGCTTCATACATCTGAAAGACTTAACTACCAGATTTCTTCTTGTCTGCTTGTGTGAAGTGATAAATGAAATGTAATAGTAGTTTTGCCCAGCTTATGTCACACAGAATTCATATACCAAGTTTAAAGGCCCAGAATTTGCATTTTAATTGTAAACAATATTTGTACATTGTAGTTATTTCA
The DNA here is from genome assembly GCA_013400935.1 of Turnix velox. NCBI lineage: Eukaryota > Metazoa > Chordata > Aves > Charadriiformes > Turnicidae > Turnix > Turnix velox. The sequence continues at coordinate 993,850 of VZTY01003681.1, forward strand.
AAGACTTCCCTCCCCCCCCAGAAAATATCAATTAGAATCTGTCAAGATGATTACCTTTTTTTATTTCAATTGCATTTAGATTTGTGCAATGCAACATATAAGAGAGAGATAAGAATTAGCAGTTTTAAACAGAGAAAACCAGAATAATTTACTAAGAAGATTTGGTTGAAAGGGAACTGGTGAACAGCTAATAGGCTGTTGGAACATCTCCCTTATGGGATATGGGTGTCTTTAGTTTGGAAGAGACTGGGGGGTGACCTCATTAATGTCTATAAATATGGAAAGGATGAACATCAGGAGGATGGAGCCAGGCTCTTCTTAGTGATCTCCAATGATAGGGCTTGGGGCAATGGGTGCAAGCTGGAACACAGAAATATAAAGCAAAACTTTTTCATGGTGAAGGTGAGGGTGCCTGGAACAGGCTGCACAGAGAGGGTGTGGGGTCTGCTTCTCTGGAGACATTCAAAACCTGCCTGGTTGCCTTCCTGTGTGACCTGATCTAGGTGGTCCTGCTCTGGCAGGGAGATTGGAGTAGATGATCTCTCCAGGTACCTTCCAATCCCTGATATTCTGTGGTTCTGTGAAGAGATGGTAGCTCTCATAAAAAGGAACCTGTAGGAGAAATTATGAATAGCAGGGTTTTGGCATTACTCCTGCCAATTTTCATTATGGCAAATTTAATTCTTTGCATTTAGTTTCCAAACAGTTTACAAGCATTAATCGAGCTGCACAACGTTCTGCAAGTTAATAGCTTGTGTGAGCAGATAGCAGAGGCTGGGGTTCAATCTCTGACATTCCTTATCTCATCTTGGACTCGCAAAACAGACTTTCCACTACGCAGCTCCTATCTTCTTTGGAAGCACAGAGCCATTACCCTTCCACAGACTCCTCCTCACCTGTGTGGTTGGTTCAGTTTGATTTGCAGTTAATCTTTCTGCTCTGCTTCTCATGCTTGTCCTGGCCATGGCGTGCTCCTGGAGGCAACTGTGTAAGGGCTGCACAGTTCTGCAGCCTGACACTTGTAATGGAAACAGCACAGCTGTCACTTTCTAACAGCAACAGGCCTATTGCTACAATTCCAGCAGAGCCTCTTCATAAAACAACCTGATTTTCTTTATATACCTGTGGTTAATACAGAGATGTATGTGCTGACAGTTGAAATGCAACTAATATTTTTAATGCTTCTTAGGTTTTTATCTTACTGCAACAGTCTACAAGCAGAGACTTATAGATCCCTGAACAAAACCACCAGAGACATCAAAATCCACATTTGACTTTAGGTACAGAAGAGAAATAACAGATTCCAAGCCTTTCAGGCTGAAGGAAACTGTATTTACTTTATCACCTGAAGATGTTTGTAAAAGCTGGTGGTGAGACTCTGGAACAGGCTGCCCAGAGAGGTTGTGGATGCCCCCTCAATCCCTGCAAGTGTTTTAAGGCAAGGCTGGATGAGGCACTGAGCAACCTGATCTGGTGGGAGGTGTCCCTGCCCATGGCAAGGGGGTTGGAACTAGGTGTTCTCTAAGGTCCCTTCCAACCCAAACCATTATATGATTGTATTCAAGAAGTTTGATGACTGACAATGTCCTAGAGGTGCCTTTAGACAAAAACTATGTTGATCCTGTCTTTCATGCTGCAGAAATAAAAGTAGGATAGGGAAGAAGAGGCAAGGAAACTGGATGCTTGCACTTTGGAGTAGATAGGAATAAACCTGGGATAGATTTTGTAGGAGGGTAGGACTCTGAGAGACAGAGAGAGGAGTATAAAATGTGAATCAAAGCATTGCAGGAGAACTGGAGGTATTAAAGGTAGGTCTCAGGGAGAGGAGCTGCTGCTGTTGAATTCCTAATGTAAGGCAAGAATGCAGCATCCTACTGGGAAAGGGGGAATTCAGGGTTCGACTCCTGGAAAAGTGGAAAGACCAAGAAAATAGTGAGCTAGAAAGTGAAAAGAGCTTTATTTTCTTTCACTGAAGACCAAGAGAAAGTGAGTTCTTTCATAAACAGAAATTAAAAAAGGAAGGATTAATTGCTTGCATTTTCATCCATCTCCTTAGAAATGGCTGATTGCTGTAATTTTTCCTGAACCCCACATGTCTACATTTTCCCTTCCTGTACTAATCCAGGCTTTCCTTACAGACCTGTCTCTACTCTGCTTCAGTCCTTGCCTCTAAATTCTACATTTCCCCTACCAACTCTCCAGCTCAGCTCCCTGCAATGACCAGGACACCCTCTTGTCTTCTCCTTGCCAATCCCCCATCATCTGTTGGTCTTCCTCTGTAACACTAGGAAGATGTTCTTCACCCTGAAGATGGTGAGATGCTGGTCCAGGTTGCCCAGAAGGGTGGAAACATTGAAGGCCAGGCTTGATGAGGGTCTGAGCAACCTGATCTAGTGCAGGATGTCCCTACTCACTGCAAAGGGGTTGCACAGGCCTTTGAGGGTCCCATCTAACTCGACACATTCTGTGATTCTTTGGGAGCTGATTGCTAACATAAACAAGTAAGGGAGTTTTTTCCCAGCTTTCATGTTAACAGAGGTAGGAAAGTATGCTTCTCACCTGCCAAGCTATTGATTTTCACAAATCTTGTAAGAAGTTAATACCTTTCAAACTCCCCACCTTCACTTTGGTTGAAATAGTCCAACCACTTCCAAAACTGTAAACTAGCTGTTCAGTTGGAAAAACACTGGAAAACTGTTGCTGGAGTTTGAAGAGCAATGGTCTTCTGTTTTTTTAACGTTATTCTTAAATTCTTCATTATCATGAGTGCATAACTGCACATACAATGAACTCCTTTCAGGTTGAATTCCCACTCTGAATTATACATGAAGAAAAAGGAACATCCATGGCTTTGCTGTGAAAAGATGTCATGTCAAGTCCCAGCATTTTTCTTATATAATTTTTTTATATATGCCTTCTGATTTTGGGAGCTCATAAGGCACACACTATTTCCTGTGATGGCTGTATTATGAAAGAGGACAACAGCATCTCTTCAGGACTGCAAGACAGGACAAAGCTGACTTTACACCCCATAGAGATCAGTGCAAGATATATAGTGTATTCCTGTGTTTATATATGAAAATTGAATATATATGAAAATTGAATATATATTAGTTTGGTGACACTTAAAATCCTGCCTGTCTGCATAGTGCAATGGGAGCAGATGAGCAGAATGAAGCCTGCCTGGACTTTCTGTCTGTTGCCTGATTATTTTTAAAACACCTCCTGTATTAGCACTGTACTGTTAGTTTCATGGATACTCTCTCCACCTGCTAATGGACACAGAGGAGCTGGATGCTGCTTCTTTGGCTGCTCCTCCTCCTCTAAAGCACCACACATCATTATCCATAGGACTCCTGTATCCTTTAGCTGTGCTGCCTTTTGCTGTGTGCCAGTGCCACCTGGTCCCATGGCGAGGTGGCAGACAGGAACAGCCTGCTTGAGAGGAAAGGCAGGAGAAAGAAGGTGAATTGGAAGAAAAAAGCAAAAATAAAAATTAAAAAAAAAGCTTAGAGAAAGACAGTCATGCATATATTTACAGTGTTACAGAGCAGATTTACATTACAGCCCAAGATAATAATGTGAGCACCTTTTTCCCCATGGCTCTGCACTTCTGCTGTCTCTCCCATGTCTTTCAAACCTGCTAAGAAGGACAGGGAACAAGGTCATTTTTAACTTGGCCAAGAGAAAAGCTGATATGTGGAGCTTCTGGCTGGCTCTTGCTTGCAGACAGAACACTCTCAATCTGCAGTGCCTGCACTTTCCCCAGGGATGGGAAACTTAACAACTGTTTTGCATTTGCAAACTGTAATACAGGGTTTTTGGGAGATACACTGAATGTGGCAATTCCAGAGCACTGAATTATACAAAGGAGTCTTGAGTCTATGTTCAGATCGAGGCATAAATGGAATTATTTACTGAATTATTGCTGCCTACCTGTTTCCTAACAGAATCACAGTTTTCAAAAAAAAAAAAAAAGAAGTGCTGGAGCATTGCTGCTTTGTCTCAGAAAAGATTTTAAAACCTATTACTTTAAGTAGTCATTCCCATTCAGCTCTTACAGAAAATGGATGAGCCTGGGGTTCTCTACTGAAGGTATTATTCCCTTGGGTGTAGATGTTGCTACTGTACTCTTTGTTTTGTTTTTACTCAAAGAAAATATCCTCCAGCAGCCACATCAATTCTAAATTGTAAATATGCAGAAGAAAAATGCTAAGTTCTGAGTAATTGCTGCACACAAAAACATAAACCTTGGGCTAATAATATTCTTGGGACCCTTCTGATGGGAAAGGCCAAGAAAAGTAATGGTTTCAGACATGCTCTGGGATGTTTCTTTGCTTTGGGAGAGTGTTATCATCATCATTCACACAAGACCGAAACTGAGCAGGGCACTGGAGATTTATAGTGACGTTACTGCTCTGTGAAGTTTTAGGATGTTTGTATTTCAAGTATCCTCCATGCTCTTCTGTGAAAATAAAAATAGATGGACTACTGAAAGGCATGTATCGATTTCAAATGTAGGGCAGTGGATTTTTACTTTCCCTGAAGATGGCAGAGGTAGCATTTGCTGCGCTTGAGCATCCTGGAATGAGCCATGGCAGAGGCTTTTTTCTGATCTTGAGGTTCATAAGACTTTCTTCTATTGCTAGACAACTTGTTTTTATTTATTAAAGTTTATTAACTAATTTCCTACTAATTGCAACCCACAGCTATTTATATATTTATGTTTGTGTCTTTTTTGCCTTTTATTTAGTCTTTCTAAGAACAAGCTTAATTATTCCTATAAGATAAACATGAAAAGCAATCTGCAAATGCATAACACATACCTGTGATAATTATTGTCATCCTCTTTTAATCCTTAGCACCATGAATTTCCAGCTGCACAGTGTGGAGTTATTTTGCTGTAAATTAGGACTCTGTTACTCCCTAGGTTATTAGCAGAAGAAGTGTTAGATTGAGCCCATTGAGCTCTGTGGAGGAATTTAAGAAGCCAAAGTAAGGATAATTTTGGCTGGGTGATAAAGGTATTTTAAGGGCAGCACAGTTCAGGACAGCATGTTTGTTAGAATACAAATTGCAGCCTGGCAAGGATTTTTTCGAATCATCAATAAAATGTTACTCTTTCTGCTTCTCTGTCACACAAATATAAGTTATCTTGGTCTTTGTAAGCTACCTGGGAGAATTGCTTTTAGATGAAAGAATTAAAATATACCTCGTTTGTTAAGGTTTGTAAGCCTCAGCTCTCTTGTTAGGAAACATACTGCCATGCAATACAGTTGTGCAGAAAGAACTGTTTTCAAATCAGGCTGTAAATTTGCTTGGAGAGCAGGAGTGGTGGCCGTTTGTCATTCAGAGCTTGTTCTCTTGTCTCCCCCATCGTTGGAATTCAGCCCAAGTTCTTCTACATACACTGTAAAGGCACATAAAGGAATTGCATGCACTAACTTGGACCTCTCAAGCAAATTATTTTGTGCAAAATAACCATTTCCAAGTATTAATTGTGTAATCTGAAGCTCATTTAATGAATGTCAGAGTTATAACAGAAGAAAAAGAGAAAGGCATAAAAAATTATAAAACTAGAGAAGCTTTCCATGTTTGATATTCTTTGAAAAGTCCTGTTCTAATGGTTCCATGATTTCAGTAATTATATTTTTTCAAGTAATTTGATTTGCTTCTGAGTTGAAACATTCATTAAGGTGAAAATTTCAGAAGCATTTGAAGACCATTTTATATACTGCAAGTATCCATTTTTGGTGAATGAGGTATTGCTCTGCTGCTTTTTTTTTTTTTCCCTTCTTTTTAAGCTGGTATTGTTGGCTTCTTTTCATCTAACTACATCTGTTACTTTTTATAAATAAGCCTTCTCTCCCCAAAGAATCAAGCAGAACTTCTTCCAAGCCTTCTATTCTCCAGTGTAACTTTAGAAGTGCAGAAATAATAGCTTTAATACTTGGCCTTTATTGGCTAATTCAATACTGTATCTGAGAAAGGTAAATGTAAGGGGGATTATAAGGCAAAAGTAGAAACTTTTTCTTGTAACTCTGACCCCAAAAGAACTTCTCTGCAAAGGTCCATCTGGACAAGGATCTGGCCTCTGCCAGGAGCCATGGGAAAAAGAGTAAGAAATAGTGTTGATGTTGAAACTAGGTGTTTGCATCCTCTTTTTTTGGGAGGATCTTCCAGATAGGTGTTGCATGTGAAACATTTTCTAGTTTTGTGGATTTCTTTCATTTGTTTTTAACTAATTTCTTTATAATTTTTCCTCCATAACAGTATGACCTTGATCTGGTCAATTAGATGTTAGCTCCTAGCAACACAATTGATGATGATAACAAGAATAGGCTCATAGTAAATTTCTTAAACATCTTCACAGCCTCCTTGAGACTCAGTGTGTTAGGGCATGAGGCTGCTCAACCTGATAGATGGAGTTTGACGAGTGAGATCAAGCCCCGTGCTCTGCACTGGTGTCACCCCTGAGGACTGGTGGGATTTGTGGAAGGCCCCAGAGGAGCTGCAACCAGCTTGCTCTGAACCAGGGGGGAAATCCTCTTCCATTTTCCTTCTCCTTAGGTGGTGTCACTTGTGGAGACATGGATTTTAGCAATGTCAGAAGGATTGCCATCATAACTTATTACTGCTGTCAAATTCACAGACTGATAGAGGGTAGGTCTGACTTCTTCCAATAAAGTAAGCAATAGCTGACAACTATTTTGACAAAAAGTAGTATATTTTGCTATGTTCTTTGAGGTTCTTAGCAATAATGAAAGTCTTCCTAGGATGAACTATTGCTTATCATATTAAAAAAATAATAGTTTATTAATTTTAATTTTCCACTTAGGCTGGATATAAGAAAGAAGTTCTTTACTGTGAGGGTGGTGAGACACTGGAACCGGTTGCCCAGAGAGGTTGTGGATGCCCCCTTAATCACTGGAAGTGGATAAGGCCAGGCTAGATGAGTCATTGAGCAAATGGAGGTCTCCCTGTCCATGGCAGGGGGGTTGAAACTAGATGATCTTTAGGGTCCCTTCCAACCCAGATCATTCCATGATTCTATGACTAATGAAATGAAATTTCCCCTCTCCGATTATTTGCATCTCTGATATTCCATAGTCAACTGAAAACCAGCAGAAATTATGTATTTCAGCCTCCTTACATGAAGCAGATTAGCAGAAACTTTCTGAACAGAAAAGAGGGTTGGAACTAGATGGTCTTTAAGGTCCCTTCCAACCCAAACTATTCTATGATTCTAATTGCTGCTGAAGGCTGTAGATTTGAGCTTACCTAGTGGCACACATATGGAGTGTATAATAAATAGCAACAGGAGTTCACTGGGGTTACACTGTTAAAATAATTTGTGATTAAATGATGATTATTATCAGTAACCTGAAATCTATTAGGTTTTCAAATATAGAAGCCCAATCTAACAAACAATGATGTACTAATAAATGGAAGTGTTTCCACATCAGTTCCTCTCTTCAACATACATATTTGCACTTACTGAGAGATGTTCATGAAATTTCTCTAATGTGAAAGGTTTGTGGTGGGGTCAGAAAAATTTGTTCATTACATCTTAGACTTAATGCACCATTCTGACACATCCAGGTTTTATTATTTGCTGTCAAAACCATTTTTCTCTGATTTTTTCAGATATAGTTGTTTGCTGAATCAAATGGCCTAAGTCAGTTTTGAAAATGTCTCTTTGCTTTGTAGCTCTGTAATATTTGTAATCTTTTTTGAAATATATTTCTTCAAATTGTGCAGAAAAGATAGTGCTTTTAAAGTATAATTCAAAGAACAGAATATTTTGGGGAAAATTCAATTTGCCAGTCATCCTACAATTCATTTTATTTTTCTCAAGTGCTTCCAAATTTGTCAGCCACTCGAGAGTAATGTGGTCCCAAATTTGGAATATTCTGGTGGTTGGACATATGTACAGCACCAGTGGGAGTCTTGCTGCAGCTCTCAGCCTAAGAGTTTGTTCTCTCTGGGCTCTGTTATTTTCCTTTCCTTTAAGATAATGTGAGATGATGATAATGATATGGAATAAGTTTTTGGAAGAGCAAAAGATTTATTTTTACCTGATAGAAACTTAGCAATCAGAGCTATGCAAGTGGCAGCAAAATGAGAGTAACTGTGACAATTACTGTAATACAATGTCCCTCTTCACCAAATTCTTGTGTGCCTAAGGAGACTCATTTCAATAAGGAATAACATAGTCCATGCATTCAAAAGACAAATCCATGGATTAGGAGGATTTTCCAAATCTCATGATATAAAAAGTTAGAGGAAGAATTCCACTGGAACAGATGTCAGAGGACAAATTCACAAAATGTTTTAGTTGGATCATTCCAATGAGCATTTCTCATTAGCTGCTGGTGAAAACTGGGCACTTTATTTTCTAGTGGATTATATGGGGGCAGGAAACTGAGATTTGATGCTGTACATTAAAACACATCCATAAGTTTTTAAATTTATGATCTTAACAATTCCAAATAGTTCTCTTCTCCAAGTAAACCACAATTTTGATCTTTATGGGTCCAGAAAAGTGTTTGCTTTTTTGAGGTTGTCTTCCATATCACAAGTGATTTCAGAAAAGATCTTTTTCATTAGAAGTAGTAGGTCCTTTGCTTTGAATATCCAGATGTACACTGAGCAACAGAGATGACTGTGTACTAACGTTTGCCTTCCTTATTAGTTGAAGCTTGATGGAATTCCAGAGTGCCAAAATAAAAACGGAGAATTAATTTGCATAGAAGTTGTAAATTTAATTAGCCAGTACTATCAATTAGGCACACTCAGTAGAACTCAAGTATGAATTTTGCTTTTGTAGATCTGCTGAAGAGTTGGAGAAAATACAAAATTAATATTCAATTAAAAATTAAATTGATCAAAATTTCAGGGTTTTTTTAAACTAATAGAACCAGCACTGTTAGTTCATTGGAACACTCGAAGTGGTAATGAGCAGTTTTGGACAAGTAGTTTGTGATCCTGTAGTTCTCTCTGTTAATTGCTGTTAAGTGTAAGCCAATTTCATCCAAGGGTGGGAAATTTTTGACTATTATGGGTACAATGCTAGCAAACAATCTGTTTATCATTTATGAAGTACTCTCTGAGCTATTTATCAATTAATCTAAGAAATTAGAGATGAAATATTTATTCTGTATCTTCTGGCCCCCCCCCCCCCCCCTTTTAGTACAGCACTGCTCCCTGTAGTTTAATTTTGATGAGCCTTCTGCCATTTCCCATTGAAAAATAAGAAATAATTTCAAATTTAAATATTTTAAAAGCCCACACTTTTCCTTTAAATTGTAAAATATGGGATGGAATTTTAGCAGTTAGAAAAGTGAACTTGCTAAAGTGATTTCATTTTCCACAGCTTATTATGGCCCAAAGTTAAAAACAAGATGACATATACATGACTGTAATCTTTAGCAAAGTTATTTTGTTTGGGATTTTTAATTATAAGGGTAAAACTTGTTGATAAGTGTGATTACTTTGTCTTCTTTCAGTGCAATGAAATGAAATTGAAATGGACTGTCTTTTCTAATTTGTCCCTGCTTTAGATAGTCTCATTTCTCAGAAGTAATGAGTACCCTTTCCTGTGTTGTTATTATTTCTTTTTATCTCTCATTGTTTTTTTTGTTTGGTTGGGAAGAAGAGCAGAGAGAAAAATGTGCACCTTTTCTCCTCTCTTACCACATTTTCTTATGGTTCTGTTTCTTCTTGCATTACTTATTCACTTTTAGTCCTATCTGTGTGGGGCCTGAGTCAAAGGTCTCAGATTCTGGGCTCCAGACACCAAACTAGGAAGGAACTTTAAGTGATGTTTCAGAGGATGTAACTAAGAAGAGAATAAGAAATTATGTTTTCTCACTAGATGTAAGCTACTAATTAAGCCAATATCAGATGTCTAGTTAAGCAGAAGGGCAATTTTAAAGGGTAGCACCACTCTGTGTAATTCTATCAAGCATGATCCAAAAGCCCTCTGAAAGTAATTTTCTTTATCACTAAGCCACTAGAATATTTATGTTTCATTAACATCACCTTTGTTAATTAGCTCTTTTTTTTTTTTTTTGGTAGATCCAATTTGCATCATTAGAATAGTACCAGCCTAAAGAGAGGGATGATTCTGAAATACAAGTCTGTAAAAAAACCTCTAAATCTGATTAAAGGGTAAATCTTCCCCCCAGCTGCCTTTCAATATAGTTAAGGAAAAAAGCCTGCTGCTTTTTTTAAATAGGGGCACATCTCTACTGTGTTTTCAGTGTGAGTAAGAGATGTTGAACCATTCATGCATCATCAAGAAAATGGATAAATTAGAGTTACAGGGAATTCTGCTGGCTGCTACTGGCAGAAAACAATAATTTGTATAATAAGGTTATATTTATGTTGAGTGGCCACAGGGTAGAGCAGAATTTATAGTATTTATGGAATTATTTCTTGAAAGTATTAGTTGGTGTCCAAGTATAAACTAATATTTAGAGAATTGCAGAGAATGAGATATAATATTGTTCTGTAGGAAACTGTATTTTGTGCTACATTTACCATCCCAGTATGAGACATCTCAAAGACCTGTAGCTGTGGGACAAGCATAGCTCACATTTTGTCAATTATCCAATTTCAAACCAAAATACCACCTCATAACAGATGATTGTCTTATTAGAAGATAAATATTAGAGTGATTCTAGCAAGGAAAAAAAAGTTGAGAAAAATATTTTGTGGCAAAAAACAGTGATAATGTGATGCATTAGTGTTTTAAGTAGCGTTGAGCTTAGATTCCAGATAACAAAGGATTATGCAGTACAGCTATCAAAATGAAATAGCAAATGAATAAATAAATAAAAATCTATAGTATGATTAAGTGATTGGCAGGTTGATGAGACACTGGCCCAGGTTGCCCAGAGAAGTTTTGGCTGCCCCATCCCTAGAGGGGCTCAAGGTTAGGTTGGGTGAGGCTTTAAGCAGTCTGGTCTAGTGTCCCTGTCCAGGGCTGTGGAGTTAGACCTAGATTATGTTTCAGGTCCCTTCCAACTCTAATCATTCTATGATTCTAGAGACAAAAACTGGGCTGACAGTAATATTCTGTGTATGTGTTCATTCCCTTTTGCTTGGAACAAGACTTTGAGTGTAACCCAGCAAGCCTGGGTTAATAATAATCTGGGAATATGCTAGGGTTTTTTCTACTGTTTTAAAATTAGTCTTGAAAGATGCTGTTTTCACTCTTCCCTAGATCAAGGATTTTGAAAGATTTATAAAATAGAGATGTGATCAACATAGGGCTACCTGCTGCTTCTTCAGTAGGGCTGGCATTTGTATTTGTTCCAGGATTTAATGTATTGAGTGAGAAACGTGGATGTCAGTATCTAAAGAAACTTCACTGCATCAAAGGCACCTAATCAAAACTAAGCAAGTTGTTAAAATACAGGGCATGAGTCTAGGCTCGAGCCAAATGCATAAATGAAGAAGCAATGAAATGGGCAGAAGAACATAAAGTTAGGGGATCCTTAGAACATTAGAGAGGCAGTAAAAGAATTGGCATCCAGTGTGCCTGAAGTACACAGAGAAAAAAAAAAACAGCTTGCAATGGGGAGCATAACAGTTCTCATCACGATGAGTGACAGTCATCACCAAGGTACAGAAAAGATCCTTTCTGTTATAATTCTGGTTTTTAGTTTAATTTTCATGATGCAATGGCTGTAGCTTTGTAGGTGGACTCAGCACCAGGTCCTGAACCTGCCAATTTGCCACCCTCCAAGGGTTCTCCTTTTACACAGCTCCCAGAGGAATGAAGCTGTCTCAAAGAGCATTCCTACCTTCCACAAACTGAAAATGCTATGGGGATTCTTGATGTTCTTTATGATCTATTCATATGGTCAAGAGGCACTGGATGACACAGTTTTGAAGGACAGAATTATTGAATTTTGAACTGGTGAGAAAGGAGGTAGAAACCAGCCATAGATGTTTTTTTATTACAGTGGTGGTGGAAAAGTTAAAAATAGTTGGACTAACTATTCTGGACAAAATTTGTTTATGTTTTTTTCTTTTTTATGGTGGAGCTACTTAGAAAGTAACAAATTCTGGTGGATGAGGGTGGAGGGGACATCCCAGGGTGGTGGAAACTTGAAGTTGCACAGTGGAAGAAGAGCAGGATGTCAAAAGAGAAGGCAGATGTTCAGAGCTAACAAGAGGTGACACCAAGGGAAGTGAGTGGGAGCTGCATTGGCAAGAGAGAGAGTCTGTGAGATCTGAGGCACAATTTCCCTTGGTGACATTGAAAACACTCTGTTGGTGTTTGGAAGTGATTCTCTGTATTGATTCTGTGCTCAGTATGGAAATGATTATCATGTTTGTGCACCAGCTACTGAACATGCTAAGCTGTTTTATCAGCATCTTTTAGTTTTAATATTTTGAATGATAGCCTTTTGCCACTGAAGTCCTCATGCAGAGAAAGGGATTCTAATCCCCCCATGGACTTGATTAGATTTTATTAACACATTCCCTCTCTGACTGCCTGGCTCCATGAAATCCAAATTAACCCCAGGCTCTGTGTTCTGTTTTACTTCTTGTCAGGCTCAGGGAAACAAGCCCAAGATGATACCTTTGTCTTTTTTAATTTATTATTTTCTTCTTTTTCCTCCTTTATAGGTCTTATTATTTTAGATAAGGGTTGAACTGCATCTTCTCTTCTGAAATACATTGGTTGTTCATCACAAACAGATAAAAATACATATTTCTTATCAGTCACTGAGGAATTAGGAGTACCCACCAGTTTGAGAAGAGCCTGTGGATATCCACACGGGTTTGTTTCCTACAGAAAAGGTACCAAGTTACCCTTATTTTGCACAATAAAACCAATAGGGCTGTAAGGAGCATCTGCAGCATTAGTCAGCCAATTTTGCAGCCTTTTCTATTCACAAGGAGGAAAAAAAAAGAATAAGAAAAAAAATCCAACTTCTAAATTCTCTAAATGAGGTCTATCTCCCTTTCTTTAAAAGAAAATAGGAAGCTTGTTGCCTGGTAGAGCTCAGCTGGGGCCTGTTACCTGAGAGTGATTAGGAGAACATGCTTTCTGCCCACTCTTTTCTCAGTCAGGGAGCACTTCTCTTTGGAAAAAAAAAAAAAAAAAAGAAGAAGAAAAAGAAAAAAGATGGGACAAAGCTATTGTTGCTGACCAGCATTTTTCAATCAGGTCATCTTCTCCCTTTTTAAAAAGCTGAAGAAGAATATTGCAGCTGCTACAGGTTGTTCTTCTTGAAGGGCTTTTTGAATGTCATTTCATTAAAGAAAAGAAAAAAAAAAGCAAGCAGGTTTTATATAGGGAGATAGTCATTCTTGTAAGAGATGGGAGATGATGAAAATACATCAGCTTTTTATTTTTCAACTGTAATTGTGATTTTACCAGGTCTCTTAACTTGGAATTTTTGGTGTTCTATACTTCATTTTTTTCCCCATTTTTCAGTTGCTTTTCCTGATCTTTATCAGTAGCCACCTTTTGTATTTGCTGTCTCCATCTCTGAAGAATGAGAATAAATAGCTTCATCTGAACTTAAATTAAATATGGGACTGAATGGTTGATGTAGCTAATAAATATTTGCTTATCAATGTACGTGGGTTTTGTCCATGTAACTGAGGAAAACAAAGATGAAGTGACTGCCAGGAGTGTGAGCAACATCAATATCTTAAATATGGTTTTAATAAATTTCTGGATTTGAATAATGTTTTGGGTATAAATAGCTGGTATGCTTATAGTCTTTGTGGTCCAGTAATCCATTGTATGAGTCCATTGGCCTGCCTGGCACAGCAATACTTGGACTGTTGTGTCTCCTCTCTTAATCTTTCAATACATGGAAGAGTCTGGAGTTTAGTGTAACCTTCTATGCACGATTTTTGCCTCCTTTGGTTAATTTACTTTGTGCATGCTGGTTCTGGGATCGCAGCTCTCTGACACTGAGCACTAATGTGTTGGTGTCACTGGAATGGCATTTTTTTATGTCAACTGATTTATACAGAAAGTTGATAGCATGTCCCCTGAATTTTTTTGGAAAGATTTCCAGGAGCAACTATAAATTTTTCATGTGTGGAAGATAAATTCTGCAGAAGTCAACCATCCTGTAACAAATGGATCCATCTGAAAACGTGAACTTACAATTGCTGTCTTTTGAAGTGTATGATTTAATGCAGAGTTGGAGGCTACACAACCATGTGGATGCGTGTGTGTGTGTGGCATATCTCAGGCTGCTGATGGAAAGAAGCAACAGCTTGCTCTGAAATCTTTTAAGTCTTATCCTCTGGTTCTGTGGCAAGGCTGGAGGTGGGAATGTACTGAAGAGACCTGCATGGGAGCATTCTAATTTTATCAGCACCAATCTTCTATATTAGAGATTAATTCTGCTGATGAAAAAGTCAAGGGATTTACATCTCTTATTTTCAGAGCCTGAGTGCAGCTCTGAAGAGA
>VZTY01003682.1:8775-20519 GCA_013400935.1 Turnix velox
GGCAACTTGTTTCAGTGTCTCACCACCCTCACCATAAAGAATTTCTCTCTTATATCCAGCCTGAATTTCCCCTCTTCCAAATTACATTAATTATTTCTATTCTTTCCATCACATACCCTATTAAAAAGTCCTACACCTTCACTAAGATGAGGAGGAATGGTCTGAAACTGAAAGAAGGGAGATTCAGATGAGATATCAGGTAGAAATTCCTTACTGTGAAAGTGGTGAGACACTGAAACAAGTTGCTCAGAGAAGTTGTGGATACTCCACCCCTGGAGGTGTTCCAGGCTAGGCAGGATGGGGCTTTGAGCAACCTGGTCTAGCAGGAGGTGTCCTTCCCCATCACAGGGGGTTGGAACTGGCTGGATCTTTTAGATGCCTTCCAACTCAAACTATTCTATGATTTTAACTAGGGTGCAGGTCTACCAATGATACCTCCCCTCTTACCTTTGGATCACCCCGAAAGATGACCTGGCCCATGAAATCCGTGTAGAAGACAGCTTCGGCGATGATGGAAAACCAAGTCAAGAGGTGACAGACGCACAGTCGCAGCAGCTCCTTTGGCATCTTCAGCATGGACAACCACAAGAGTCTGACTGTGGTTTCAGTCTCCCCCTCCTCACTTTCCGTGTCTCCACTGGAATTGGTTGTCCCACTCTGGTTCCTGTGCCTGCACCTCTGTCGCTGCCGCTTCTGCATGTCGTAGATGTCGTTCATGCTGCGGGAGGACTTGATGAGGACGATGGCGTTGGCGCGGCGGAAGCGATAGCGGTGAGAGCCGATCTTGCCGTAGTAGGAGAAGGTGTAAGATGGCTGCCGGTAGAACATGTGCCTCCGCCTTCGCATGGAGTTGGAGGTGCTGGACTGCTTCATCCCGATGCGAGCGTGGCCGTTGAGGAACTCTTTGGGCAGGGAGCCGTTGACATTTGGGATTTTGTCTTCATTTAAGTGATTATCCAGCAGCATTTCTTCCTCTTTCTCGTTGTCCCTGAGGAATGCGGAGAGGTGGTTGAGTTTGGACTTCATGATCTCTTGGCTGGTGTTGTGGGGAGTGTTGGGATAGGAAGTGTCCTGGAAAATGGAGGGTTCAATGTCATGAAGGAAAAGCAGCTCTGATTCAATTTCCAACGTGGCGTCAGGCATGTGAAGCACCGAGTCACTCTTGCTTCTTACAATGTTCACCTCCAGGAACTCCATGTTGAGATCGTGCTCAGACTGAACCTCATCGTGGAACATGGAGGTTCCATAGGGCTCTTCCTCACTAATGACATTCAGTCTATTGAGAGGGGGGAGACTCCCACTGAATTTGACACTGGAAAGTGTGTCTCCTTCGTCGTCAATCCTGTCCTGCTGAGGGTTGTATTGCTCTTCTTCGATGCTAAAAAGGTGGAGAGCAACGGAGACAGAGAAAATAATGGCTGCAAAGAAGAAAAGGACTTGCTCTTGTGATTTAAAAATATCACCCAAGAAGGTCTGGGTCCAGTCCAGGCCTCCTAACATATAACCGATCGCTCCTCCAAGACCTGTGGAAAAGAAAAAAGGAGCTGTAAGCTCAGGAAAAATCAACTCAGTCATGTCTTGGTCATCAGGAAGACTTGACAGCTGGCAAAAATACAAGAACTCAGGAACATTACAGTGAGCTGAACTAGGGAGATGCTCATATGCCTGCACTCAACACTGGTGAGGCTCCACCTTGAGTGCTCTGTCCAGTTTTGGGCCTCTCAACACAAAAAAAAAGACACTGAGGTGCTGGAGTGGGTCCAGAGAAGGGCAACCAAGTTGGTGAGGGGTCTGGTGAGGAGCAGCTGAGGAAGGGGTGTTCAGACTGGAGTCAAGGAGACCAAGGGGAGACCTTACTGCTCTCTGCAAGTACCTGAAAGGAGGTTGCAGAGAAGTGGAGGTTGGTCTCATCTCCCAAGGAACAGGCAACAGGACAAGAGGAAATGGCCTCAAGTTGTGCCAGGGAAAGGACAGACTGGATATCGTGAAAAAATTGGACACAGAAGGAGTTATCAAACATTGGAAGAGGCTGCCCAGGGAAGTGGTTGAAGAACCCTCTAAGTGAGGCAGACATAGAACTTGAGATATGGTTTAGTGATGGTTGTTGGCAGAATTAGGTTGATGGTCAGACTTCACAATCTAAAAGGTCCCTTCTAACCAAGCTGATTTTATATCAACAAATTCCATACCAGCTGAAAATGCATGGATGTTGAGAGCCATGTCTTGTTCTTCACTGTCCACCACATCCAACAAGTAGGCTCGAATGGGCCCTTCTGTTGCATCAGCACAGAAGTCCAACACCACGACACCAAGCACGGTGAGAACAATACCAATGGGCTGCTTGTTTGGGACATCACCAATAGCCAGACCTGAGGAAAAAGAGAAGAGGAATTTGAACATATTCAGTGAGGGAGAAAAATCCTAAGAGCAACCTTAACTCCTTAAGGTGGGCAATGTGCTCACTGGAAACACTCCTTTACCTATTAAAAGGGCAATTTCAGCTCTTTTGCACAGATCCATGGAAGGTCTGGGACAAAGATTAGGTTTTCACATCTGTAAGACTGTCTTTTATTTTTCAAAGTGTTATTTTCAAACTACCTCTTAAACCTTTGAGAGCTTTGGATAGTATTTTGTATTCCTTGCATGCAATTCCCTTCAAAGGCAAGAGAAAACAGCCTCAGGTTGCACCAGGGGAGGGTTAGACTGGATATCAGGAAAAATTTGGACAGTGAAAAGGTTATGAAGCATTGGAAAAGGCTGCCCAGGGAAGAGGTTGAGGAACCATCCCTGGAGGTATTCAAGAGATGAACAGACATAATGCTTAGAGATATGGTGTAGGGATGGTTCTTGTCAGAGTTAGGTTGCTGGTTGGACTCAATAATCTGAAAGGTCCCTTCCAGTCAAAGGAATTTATGATTCTATGAAATGCTGAAGGCTGTGGTGAGGGAGGAGAGCATCCAAAACCAAACTGATATAGCCCAAACAGGTGACAACAACGATGATGATAGTGGCAGTGACAATGATAGTCACAGCACTCCTGACAGGAGTCCCTAAAAACTGATGGCTGCAGCACAACAGGATAAAGTGAAATTTAACCTCCTCACCTCTCCCTCTTTGCTCTTCGTAGGCATCTATATTTTCTAGATCACTTTTATAAGCAGAATTTTTAAGGATGGAGCAACATGAAAATGTTTTGCATTGTTAAAAGCAGCAGTCAGCATGACATGAAATGCTTTTTTGTCTACAAAGGTGGCATTAATGTGTAGCTGAAAAGTTGTCACAGGATGACCCACTGAGAAAAGGATGAATTACTGGAATCAACCAGGGTTAAACACTACACGTGCCAGAGACTGATAAAACCATCAGCCTAACTGATAAAATATGGAATTGATTTCGGAAAGAGATGAACTGTGGTGGCTAAGCCACCAAAATCACATCAATCTCAAGTGCTGCGATTTGGTTCTTATTTATATTAAGTCCTCTGAATGCTAAATAAGTTTATATGTGTTTATGTTTCTACACTTGGCTGAGTCTTACACTGCAAAACACCAGCAGTGCCAGTGCTTTTGCTTTACTGGGAACCTGAATAGCATGTGTAGCAGAAGAATGAGGGTTAAGTAAGATCTAGACATGGCTGTACCCCCAGGACACAGCTGTATGGGATTAAACCCCCTTTTTTAGTATGCCCTTGAGTTTTGTGTATCCATTTTGATGATCCTGTCAATGGAGGCCAGGTTCAGGACGAGAAGAAGCAGCCTCAAGTTGCACCAGGGGAGGGTTAGACTGGATATTAGGAGAAATTCTGACAGAGAAAGAGTTATCAAGCATTGGAAGAGGCTGCCCAGGGAAGTGGTTGAGGCACCATTCCCAGAGATATTTAAGGGATGGGCAGACACAGAGCTTAAAAGATATGGCTTAGTGATGAGTTGGGGTTGTTCAGCCTGGAGAAGAGAAAGCTCAGGGGGGACCTCATAGTAGCTTCTCAATACCTGAAAGGNATCTATGATTCTATAAAATCAATTCTATAATCAATATTTATTACTTTTAATTAAAGAAACCATAAGCTAAATGTCATTCATCTGAGCAGTTGCAAACCATCATATGGCACCCCAATTTGGCTCTAAAAAACAAACAGGCAAAGCCAAGGTAATGTTCCAATTGTTTCCCTTGGTTAGTAAAAGCTTTTCACAATAGGGCTGCGTCTAATCCCACAAAGAAAAGGAGAGCCAAGAGGGTATTATTAGGTGCTAAGTTCCTTTCATTTGCATCGGTCCAACCGTGATGTAAACACTTCCCCAAAGGTACTGGCTGTCACCTCTCCTAAGCTAAATTTACAAAGAGATTGTAGATCGAGGTCGATAGTAAACTATGTTCAAGAGGAAACTATTTTTACCAGCTTTGATGGGGCCTGAGGAAAAATTATTTTCCCACATAGCTTTTTTTTTTTTTGATAAACAAATATTTAACCGTGCTCTGGACTTTTTCAATACAGGCTCTAAGAAAAGCCCCGAGAAAAAGTGAAAAGATAATTTTTTTTTTTTTCTTTTTGGAAATAATGCTGGAAACAGGATGTGTTGCCAGATATGCATTAAAGGGAGAACGGAACACAACAGGAAACGTTTCCCTGTGAACAGGTTGCTACAGTTTTCCCATGTCAAGGAACGAGCACGTTGGGCTTGGTGACTGCAAACATTCTGCTGGCAACCATTTTATGAATAAGCACCTTTCACCAGTTCAAGCTACAATTGCACAATGCTCTCCCCAGTACTCTGATTTTTAAGTGAAAAACATAGGTCAGATGAAGTGTAGCAGAGATTTCCAGAGGTTTCAATGCTTAACACTTGTTAAACCAACTGAGTTAAACCATGAAAGGGCATAGTTAGAAGGTTGAGAGAGGTTCTCGTCCCTCTCTACTCTACCCTGGTAAGACCACATCTGGAGTATTGTGTTCATTTCTGGGGCCCTCAGTTCAAGAAGGACAGGGAATTGCTTAAGAGAGTCCAGTTCAGAGCCACAAAGATGATGAAGAGGATTGTAGATCTCCCTTCTGAGGAAAGGCTGAGGGAGCTGGGTCTCTTTAGCTTGGAGGAGACTGAAGGGTGATCTCATTCATGTTTATAAATATGTAAAAGGTGAGTGTCAGGAGGATGGCGTCAGGCTCTTCTCAGTGACCTCCAATGACAGGACCCAGGGCAATGTGTGCAAGCTGGAACACAGGAGGTTCCACAGGAATGTAAGACAAAACTTTATCACAGTGAGGGTGGCAGAACACTTGAACAGGCTGCCCAAAGAGGTTGGGGAGTCTCCTTCTCTGAAGATATTCCAAACCTGCTTGGACGCATTCCTGTGTGACCTGATCTAGGTGTTCCTGCTCCAGCTGGAGGATTGGACTAGATGCTCTCTTGAGGTCCCTTCCAATCCCTGACACTCTGTGATTATCTTTACTTCCTACTTAGAAGACTTAGAGATATGGTAGCAGGGGATGTGTCATGCAGGTGATTTCCTTGTTACTTACCTATCACAGAGCCATTAAGGAAAAGGGCAACTCCAAAGAGGGCCCCGATGCAGAGAGCAAGAATAAAAGGCCGCCGGCGGCCCCAGCTGAGGGTGCAGCGGTCACTGGCCGAACCGATGAGCGGGGTGAAGATCAAGCCCAGGATGGGGCTAAGGAACCAAGTGAGGCTGTAGTATTGTTCAGGAAGACCTAAAACAAAGGGAAAGTGGCTTTAATTTTATGTTGTGTGCAAGTAAAACATCACTGAAATTTTGTGACACTTCCAATCAATGATTTGTCCACAGCAAATCACCACCCAAATGAACATTTCATTGAAGATTTCTCAGCAGTGGTTAAAAACAAGGTGAAGGAAATAACAGCATTTATCTTTCAAATACCTGAGTAATAACAAGGTTAAGAGTAGATATAGCATCATAGAATCATAAAGTTGGAAGAGACATTCAAAGGCCATCTAGACCAGGACTCCTGCAGTGAGTAGGGTCATCCTGCACTAGATCAGGTTGCTCAGAGCTTCATCCAGCCTGGACTTCAAAGTCTCCAGGGATGGGGCCTTCACCACCTCTTTGGGCAACCTGTTCCAGTGTGTCTCATTACCCTCGTGGTGAAGAACTTCTTCCTAAAGTCTAATTTAGACCTGCCATGCTCTAGCTTAAAACCATTGCCCCTCATCCTATTGTTCCATGTCGTGGCAAACAGTACTTAACCTACTGAAATAAAAATTAAAAAATAACAGTGGAATCATTAGTATAGATGAGTTACTACTGTTCAAAAAAATCACACTTTTTCTGAATATTTAATTTTTTTTATGGAGTGTTGGCGAGGATGGCCTCTGTGAAGTAGCAGCAGAGATCTGCTGTGTAGAAGCCCAGTAACTTTGTCACATCCTTCTGTTTCCAAGTATCCAAAGATCTTTGGGATACTTGGAAAGATGTCTGAAAGTTATGAACACACATTCCCTTCACAGTTAAGCTTTTAAGATTTAAAAGGAGGTGAACCTTACAGTGGTACTGTCATCTTAAGGCCATCTCTGTAAAAAGCACTGAAGATTTAATGAGCAGAGAATGTACAGAATTTGTCAGTCATCTGAAATGTCTCATTTTAAGTAGAAAAATGTTTATTTATGAAACTGAACAACAGATAAAAAAAGAGAAAGCAATTATTCATTAATCTTTATAGAGAGGGACTAAAGAGCTTTGCTTCTCTCTGACATCCTTGTGTTTTATTTGGAACTAAGCAGACTACTCATAGGATCAAATGGAAAACAAATGGATTCATTATGCAATATTTTGCTAGAAGAAAAACCTTGTTACAAGTAAAAATTTCAGGAGAAGGAAAGCAAGCTCTCAAAGCCTTGCTTTCCACTACTCCAGCATGGAGAGCAATGGCCTGCAGATGGCAGACTGGCCCACAAGAGCAGCTACACTCGTGTCCCATTGAGATTTGTCTGAGTTTATCAGTACAGGTCAGGTAACGGCTTTGACATTTTTCTTAGCGAAGAATGAAAAACAAAACAATCAATTTCTTGGAGTCCCACTGATGACAAGGTTGAAAAACTCAGTGTTTTACCCCAAGGAAGGAAAACCATTCATTATTCAATATCACATACCCAGAGTGTGAGTAGCATTTGACCTTTGCTGGAGAGATCAACCTGTACCTTGTGCTTCTCTTGCTGAGACATCCATTGCCAAGCAGGATTACAACAAGCTCTACCCAGAATAGCCTACTCTGCAAATTTGGAAGTCTAATCTCTTGCTGTTTGAAGTGTCATCAAATCTTACTAAGAATGCTGACGACTTCCATGAGATAAATGGTATTTTCATGAAACTGGTGCACTCTGGATAGAATCATAGAATATACTAAGTTGGAAGGGACCTTCAAAAGCCATCTAGTCCAAACCCCCTGCAGTCAGTAGGAACATCTTGCACTAGATCAGGTTGCTCAGAGCCTCATCAAGCATGGCGTTGAATGTCTCCAGCAAAGGAGCCTCCATCACTTCTCTGGGCAACCTGCTCCAGTGTCTCACTACCCTCACTGTGAAAAACTTTTTCCTAATGTCTAATCTAACCTGTCCTGCTCTAGTTGTCCCTTGTCCTATCACTCCATGCCCTGGCAAGCAGTTCCTCCCCAGCTTTCCTCTAGGATTGTGTTTGCTCACATCATGGTTCAAACCACTGCCTCTTAGATAGCTTTTCCAACTGTCTTAGATATACTTAGTGGGGGTGCATATTAAGTTCAAAACTCTTGTTTGAGAAACCATGGTTGTTAGCATCATTCCTCTAGACCCCAATGCTCATTTGCACCATCCAGTTTCTCTTAATTAGCCCTATGCTCATCACAGATGAAAATCAGCAAGCCAGTAATTCAAAGTGCAGAGAAAACCTCCATCACTCTGTGGTTTTAACATCCCTTTTAAACTGTACTGAGTTCATCAGGCTCACCAAGCAATGAGGTTCAGGCACTGCGTGTTTAACTGGCACCTCACCCCCTCCAGGATGATAACCCTGGCATCTAGATGTGCCTTCTTCAGGAGAAATTAATGATGGGGAAAAAAAACCTTTAAGTTCAAGGGAAGCAAATCTAAACGGTAAGCGTGTTATGATTAATTTAAAATCACAGAATTCTAGTTGGAAGAGACCTTCCAAGGTCATCTACTCCAACACCCCTGCAGTGAACAGGGACATCTTGCACTAGATCAATTTACAGTAAATGATTTTTCAGCAGGACATGAAGAAACAGCCATATGTGAGGAGTCCCCCTTTTTTTTTTGCTCCACAGAGCCACCTGTCGAGCAGTAGAAGGTGGGATGGTGTGATACCAACTCAGAGCAGCTAGCCAAAGTTAGAAGCTGTGGCTTAACCCAGTTTCACTCATCTTTGCTGTGGCCATCACCAACAGATGAAGTAATTTGACATATATGGTGTCACAAGGGCCACATGTTGAGAACAGCAGTTTCTTTTCTGAGTGATGTTGTGACTTGTGAATGATGAGCTGGGATGGCTCAGTTGGGCTCATCCATCAGTCAACACTTGAGAGATGTGGGGAAAGTTTCGCAGTAAATCATCCAGTTGCCTTAAATAAACACAGTGCATGAAGGCCAGCAAGAGCTCCATTACCAGGGTTACAATTATCATCCCATCTCACATGAATAAACAACCTTAAATAGATAGAAGTAAAATATATAGAATTATGAGATTCTATTTCAATATTCAAATATCCATGGAGACAACCAACTAATTTAAACTAGAGCAGGCAGGATTAGATTAGACATTAGGAAGAAGTTTTCTACCATGAGGGTTTTGAGATAGGGAACATGTTGCCCAGAGAGGTGATGGAGGCCCCATCACTGGAGACATTCAAGGCCAGGCTTGATGAAGCTCTGAGCAACCTGATACAGTACAGGATGTCCCTGCTCACTGCAGGGAATTTGGACTAGATGATCATAGAATCATAAAATGGTTTGGGTTGGAAGGGACCATAAAGTTCATCCAGTTCCTTCCCCCCTGCCATAGGCAGGGAGACCTCCCACTAGACTAGGTGGCTCTTTGAAGATCACTTCTACCTCCATGATTCTATGATTTTAATAGAGGCTATAAGCAGAAAGCAACAAGGAAAGGCTAATAGAGCAGAGACAAGCAGTAGAACTATGTATCTAGGGACACAGAGTTCCATCAGTCCTTGTGGCCACCACTTTATTTTCAATCAATCTATAAGGGCCCTTCCCTGTGGTGTAGACAAATTTTAACCAAAAAATGTTATGGAAACACTTAATCTATTCAACATGATGACTTCTGCAGAGAAGTAAAACCTATTTACAAATATGTTTGCCTTCAGCTGTAAAAACTGCATATTTTAAAATGGAAAGATAGGGTTTTTTAATGCTTCACAGCCACAGTTAATCAAATGCCTTAAGTTTATGAAAAAACACAGTGATTTTGACTGCCAGCATGACTTTGACTTCAGTACTTTCAAGGTCAGCTTTGGATGTAATGACTTGCAATCAGATTAAGTCCTGCATTCTGCTTTGATTTTACAGGCCAGTAAAAAAAAAAAAGGGAAGAAAAAAACAGGGAAATAAAGGGGTTTTTACCCAATCTATGTTACAGGCCAACAATTAGGGAGCCTTATCTCTCCATGCGTGAGTCAGAGACTCTCAAATCCTTTCTTGAGAAGGCTTTATACTCAAGGATTTAAAAGGGTGATCTTCCTAACATCAAAGTATTAGAAATAAAAGCCTAAATCCAAATATTTACAGTGAAAATGGCTTACTTCAAAAAAAGACATGAAGCTCAATAATTTCAAACCAGAACTAGGGATGTAGCTTTTATGGAAGGCTAAAAAGGACACTTAAAAACCCAAGGATGTTGTATTTGGAGATGCTTCTTTAGACAAACCACTCGTATTTTTAAAAATTTTCTATTAAACTACTCTTCAGCGGCCAAAATATCTATCTTTAGAAAAAGAGGTCATGATAAAAATCTATAGAAGAATTAATAGCCCCATGCCAAGAAAAATGGAGAATTTCTAAGAAACCTTCAGTGCTCCTCCAAGTAAACAGGAAAGGGATAACCTTCAAGTGAAACACAAGTGATTCCCACAGATTGTACAACGGTAGGAACCAACAACACCAGCAGAGCCTGTTACTAGGAGAAGCCATGCTGGAGGACTCCTTCCATAATGTCATTGCCAGGGCTCTTATAAATTGCATTCCAAGCATAAGCTGGCAGTTTATAAAATCATCACATGTGTTTTATATACAGTCATGCAGAATTCAAAATAGTTATAATTTATGAAGTGAATTGCATGACTTTTCTTTATCATGAGGATGTAAACAGTGACATTGTCACATCAGAATTTAGTTGGTTACTCATGTGGAAAACTATGGAGTGGGGTTAGATTTCCAGTGGGAAGCCTGATAGAAGTTAAAATAAAACCCAGGAAAAATTCATGTTTCCTGGTGGTGGGAGAATTCCCTCCTGAACCTGTCTGAAGGACAGCAGACTCCTCAACCAGCCATGGCTGGTAAAGTTAGTTTAAAAATTCTTCACAATGAGGGTGGTGAGACAATGGAACAGGTTGCCCAGATTGGTGGCGGGGACCCCATCCCTGGAGACATTCAAGGTCAGGCTTGATGAGGCCCTGAGCAACCTAATCTAGTGGAACATGTCCCTGCTGACTGCAGGGGAGGTGGACCAGATGGCCTTTGAAAGCCCATTCCAACTCAACACGTTCTTTAATTCTGTTATCGCTACCAAAAGCTTCCCTTTGTTTTTGCTGGCTACATCTTAAAAATGTGTTACTGATAAACCATAATCTACCAAGTGACCCAAAACTCTTGTCAGACAACAATTCTGGTTCCTGGAAGAGCCTTCACTCTCCACAGAGGTTCAGGTGGCACCTCTGATATCTGCACTGTTGCTGCAAATTCAGGCTTTTGTAAAGATCATGGCCATGTTCTACCATGGGACTTCCAAGAAAGAGTTTTCTGATACCCTGAGCACTACCTCCAGTGTCCTGTAAGAATCACAGAATGGTTTGGGTTGGAAGGGATCTCAAAAGATCATCTGGCTCCATCTCCCCTGCCATGGACAAGGACACCTCTCACTAGAATAGATTGCTCAAAGCCCCATCTGACCTGGCCTTGAACACCTCCAGAGATGAGGAAACCTGAAGTAAGACTTCAAGAAACACTTTATAGATTTTCTCCACAGAATTCATGCCTCAACCTGGCAGAATTTGCAGGTACTTCATAATTTCAATAGCAGGATTTCTTTAGTACCAGACATTTGATATAAGTGAGAAAGTTCCAGACAGGCAAGGACACCTCCAACCCCAAAATACTTTTTTCCCTTAAAAGAGACTGTTCTGGTTTAATTATCTTGAATGTCTGCATATGTGATATGCATATTTAGGTTGGCGTGAATGATTTGGCAGTAGAAGCAAAATAAATAAAGACTGAAATTGAAATACTTAAGAG
The DNA here is from genome assembly GCA_013400935.1 of Turnix velox. Taxonomy (NCBI): domain Eukaryota; kingdom Metazoa; phylum Chordata; class Aves; order Charadriiformes; family Turnicidae; genus Turnix; species Turnix velox. The sequence continues at coordinate 20,265 of VZTY01003682.1, forward strand.
ATAGTGTGTGGATATAAATATATATATGTCTTCCAAAAGTTTGCTGTCTCACAAGAAGAATGAGCTCCAGTAATAAAACTTGATGGAAATTATGTTTTCAAAGGGCACAAGCCAGTCAGGGAAGGTTAGTACACAGTGTAATAATTCCTTTCTCTGTATATAGTAGTTTATCAATACCAGAAGGGGGCCTACAGAAAGGCTGGGGTAGGGCTTCTAATAGGGTACAAGATGCCAGGACTAGGAGTACTGGATGCA
>VZTY01003684.1:0-11890 GCA_013400935.1 Turnix velox
CAGAACTGGACACAGTTCTTCAGCTGGGGCCTCACCAGAGACCTTAATAGCTTTTCCTTCCACCAATCTGCCAGGTCACTTTTAGATGTACTTCATATTTTAACATCTGCAGTCCCCGGTGGCAAATAATTACCAGCAGGAACTGCTTATTACTTTATTCTTTCTATTTTTTTTCCCCTTGACCCTGCTATCTGCTAGTTTCAACTGATAATAATAGGTTTTTGTATTGGAAGGGACAGAGAACAATCATTACCAAATGCTCCTGATTTTATAAGCCTTCATATCCCCTCAATCATTTCTTTCTGAGCCTGAGGCACCCTGGTTTATTTAATTAATCCTCAAGCAGAAGTCATTTAACATTTTTGATCATTCTTATTTTCCTTCTCTCCTTACCTTTCTCATTTCTTTTCATCATTCAAATAGGAAAATTACCACTTCACAAGTTTCAGGAAAAGTTGGACTGCAGACCAATACAATTCTTTTTTTCTTTATTCCTTTCCCAATGACTCCTGATGTTTGACCTATCATTTTTAGACTGAAATGATTTTCTCCTTTCAGTGGTTAGATTAAACAATATCTGACATTAGTGTGGAGCACATAAGAACCTGTGACTAAATTAAAGCTAGTGGAGGCAGAAGATTACACAGAATTCAGTCAGTTTAGCTCATTACCACATCTTGTCCACAGCATCTCAGAAATTATTTTATTATCACTTCTAATAGAGCCTGAGGATGAGTGACATGCCATGGACACTCAACCAAACAGTGTATCTCTTGTATCATGATCATTTCAAGTAGCTTTCTTGCTTCCACAGCATGCAGTTCCATGTTATTGAGAAGAATTCTTTAGGACTAGGAGTAAAGTCTTTCCTGGGTTTGTCCATTCTGATGCTCCAACCTTCTGGGGGCTGGGAGAAGTCTTGTGCAAACTGTTTGTTACATCTATTGGGGTTAGAGGTGGAAAATACACAAATGAGACACATGCACAGCCTTATCTGGGCTCTTATCCAAGAAAATGCAGAATTTATCTCTCCTCAGACTGTTGAGTATCTTTTCCATGTAAAAGTCACCACAAATAACTCACAGCCTGCAGTCAATAGAGGCTTGTGGAACCTGTTTTTCAATTTTTGGATGATGTTGGGTGTCTCCTTTTTCATCTTTCATAGCATCTGGACATCTAAACCAGGTAGCAGTTAGGTTCTGTCAGATGTTTCCAAGAAGTTCACATCATGGTGAATTCCAAGGAGAGGAATTTAGCCAAGAAACTCCCAGACAGAGAAGACATCACAGAATCATAGAATTCATTGTCATAGGGTGTTCCATCCCATCTATCCTCTGCTTACTATAAAAGCTGGGGAATCAAAAGGTCAGTTTTCTTTCTTCAGGGAGGANGGGAGGATCCTGTCTGTTCTTTTAGATTGATCCCAATCCAAATATTCTCACTTCAGATCCAGAATTCACCTCTTGTCCATCCCTGCCTCCAGTCTGGGACATTCTCTGCTGCTGATCTGGGAGCTTGATAGAATTTTGTATATACAGTAAATTTTTTTTCTAATTCATTTTATTATTACTTGTAATTGTCTATTAATACACTCATTTAAATAGTTTCCTTCTTATTCTATACTCTTAAAGGTCCTTATCATAGGATGTATGGATGCAAATTGGGAGAGGAGAGATTTAGGATGGAGATAAGAAAGGAATTCTTTACTGTGTGGGTTGTGGGACACAGGAAGAGGTTGCCCAGAGAGGTTGTGGATGCCCCCTCAATCCCTGGAGGTGTTTAAGGCCAGGCTGGATGAGGCATTGAGCAACCTACTGGGAGATGTCCCTGCCCTTTGCAGGGGGTTTGGAACTAGATGATCATGAAGGTCCCTTCCAACCCAAACCATCCTATAATCCCAGGATTCTTCCATGTTTCATTTACTCAAGATTCACCATGGATTTTGAGGGAGAGTGGTAAGGTTGAGGAGATGTAACACTTACTGGAGGGTGCAACTCAACCATAAAAATCCTTTTGACACTTTGAAGTACCTGTACTACAGAGCAAATTTTAATCTGACACATGATTTAAAGAAAATTCAGTCACTCCCAAGTAAAACTAATATAAAGTGATGGGAAAATGCTGTAGATGTTTAGAGATAAACCTGTAACAAAAAAGCAACCAGGTGCTCAAATGAAAATGGGAATATTTCTTACTGTTGCTGGTGGAAGACATGGTCTAACCTCAGCTTAGTGAGTGAGAGAAGGAAAGAGTTCTTCTTGAAACAACCACAATCAAGAGCAACAATCTGTTATTGTGTGCAACATTTCCACACACTCAGGTACATTCTATTCTTCACTCAGAGCTCAAGAAAGGAAAGGAAAAGCATCAGAAAGGAAAGGATTTCTTTCCATGACACTGAAAAAAGAGTCATGGAATGAAAGGAGAAAGTATCTGAAGTGATCACTGCAGCCTCCCAGAGCAGCAGACATTGGCAGAAGCACTTTGATGTGAATTTATCTCACTGGAATATTTCTCAGTCACTGTTTACTTTTCAGCAGAAAAGAAACAGCAGTGAAACTGGCGTTTAATAGACGAGTGAATCCCCAGACAGCCTACATCATTGCTTTAGATATGAAACCATCATTCCCAAATCACTCTCCTCAGCACACAGGCAGCAGGGAAAGGTTTTTTCAAAAGGCTGTCAGAGGGCCAGCATCAAGCTGCAATTCATCTGCTGGCTGAGTTGGCTGGGTTAACCTGCAACCACATTGCTTCTTACCACTAAAAGATGGAGAAGAACACAACTTACAGTGAGATGCTCTGCAACAGAGCACCACCCTCTTCATCAATTTATGTACTAAGAAAAAGTCAGGCTGATTATCTCAGCTGAAAAATGCACGTTGATGCTGACTGTGGATGTTAAGAGATAAACCCCTAACAAAAAAGCAACCAGTTGCTCAAATGAAAAGGGGAATATTTCTGACTGTGGCTTAGTGAGTGATTGAAGGGAAGAGTTCTTCTTTGAACAACCACGGTCAAGTACAACAATCTGCCACTGTGAACAACATTTCCACAAACTCAGGTTCACTCCAGCCTTCATTCAGAGCTCAACTACAGCACCAGGTAGCATCAGAAAGGAAAGGATTGCCTCCGATGACACTGAAAAAAGAGTCATGGAATGAAAGGAAAAAGTATCTGAAGTGATCACTGCAGCCTCCCAGAGCAGCTTCTTACCAGTAAAAGGTGGATAAGAACACAACCTGCGTTGAGATGTTCTGCAACAGTAATGGACAACCAATAAATCTTTGCATAAACAGGGGAAAAGGGACCTGAGGGTCCTGGTGCACAGCAGGGTGACCATGAGCCAGCAACGTTCCCTTGTGGCCAAAATGGCAAATGGCATCCTGAGGTGAATTAGAAGGGATTTAGTCAGTAGGTGGAGAGAGGTTCTCCACCCTCTCTGCTCTGCTCTGGTGAGACCACAGCTGGAATGTTGTGTCCAGTTGTGGAGCCCTCAGTTGAAGGACATTGAACTGCTGGAGAGAGTCCAGCAGAGACACAGAGATGATGAAGGGATTGGAGCATCTCCCTTCTGAGAAAAGGCTGAGGGAGCTGGGGCTGAGGGAGCTTGGAGAAGAGGAGACTGAGGGGTGACTTTTTCATGTTTATAAATATGGAAAGGGTGAGTGTCAGGAAAATGGAGCCAGTGACACTTCTCAGTGACACCTAATGATAGGACAAGGGGCAATGGGTGCAGCTGGAACACAGGAGGTTCCACAGAAATAGGAGAAAAAACTTACTGAGGGTGAGAGAAGAGTGTCCCAGGCTGCCCAGAGAGGGTAAGGGGTCTCCTTCTCTGGAGACATTCAAACCCCACCTGGACACCTTCCTGTGTGACCTGATCTGGATGTTCCTTCTCCAGCATGGGGATGGGACTAGATGTTCCCTGAAGTTCTCTTCCAATCTCTGACATTCTGTGATCAGTGCCTGACTAATGGGCATCAAAACGAAGTTGTCTGCCCAGGTTGTATTGCACATGGCAAATTTAGGAATGAACTTCAATTCTTTTCATGTAAAATGAGTATCTTAACCTGAAAACGACCCTATCTATCAAATAATGTAATAAGGAAAAGTCAGGCTGATTATCTCAGCTGAGAAATTCTATAATCCTTGTGTTGAAGTGAAAATAGTTTCCATTGACAAAATACATAGATGCTGCTTTAAAAAGCCTGCACAATGTTTAACTATCACAGTAATTTATAATTCACTTCTAAAAGTGATTTGTGGCTTTCTGAAAACTTGGGGACTGAGTCTGTCATCAAAAAAAAATAGGGATTATGAAATGTAGTGAGAGGAAAGAAAAATAAAGAAGTGCTGAAAGTCCTTCTCGTGTTTAAAAAAACCAAACCCACAAAACATTAAGTGCTCTGTGAGAGAGAGGAGAATTCATATTTAACAAAAGGAAAAAAAAAAACTTAAAAAGAGCAATTTCTTAGCTATAATTTATTTGAGACTTAGAGAAAGCACTGTGGGCTATCAGCTGCTAATAGGTCATGAAATACAGAAGCATAGAATAGTTTGGGTTGGAAGAGACCTTAAAGATCATCTAGTTCCTTAAATATTTCCACAGGTAAAATTTTCAATTTTATTACTAATATTTTTCATTTATTAAACTAACCCTCCCAAAGAAAAAGGAAAAAAAATCAAAACACAAAAGCAATCTCAAGGTTTCATCTGTTAAAAATCTATATTTAGCATTAGATGGGGGGTTGGAACTCGATGATCTTTAAGGTCCCTTCCAACCCAAACTATTCTATGATTATAGCCCTGAAAAAATTGAAGTCACAGGACCAGTAAAGCCAACAGCAAAACTTAAAATCACTTGTTTGATGGGAGTCTTTCACTGAGGGCTTCAGTGAACTCCCCCTCAAAAGCAAACACCATATTCCTGTGGGTTGTTAACTTTCATTTGCAATTCCAGCCCTTGTAAACCTTTCACGAGCCTGCATCAGTTTGTTTTATTATCCACTTGTACACTAACAAGTGGCACTGGGCCGAGTATCGAGCTCACAGTGCTCCAGGCACTGCTCTGACTTCAGCAACAAATTATTTCTAGAAAAGACCCTTAGCTTTGGGATTCTACGTCAAGCTCCAGACCTAAGACCACACTTTACCAGGGCTATTCAACATCTTTGCTGGGGATGTGGACAGTGGGATTGAGTGCACCCTCAGCACGTTTGCAGAAGTAGATGACAGCAGAGGGAGGGGATGCCATCCTGAAGGACCTTTATAGTCTGGAGAGGAGGGCCCATGCCAACATCATGAAGTTCAATAAGACCAAGAGCAAGGTCTTGCACCTGGGCTGGGGCAACCCCAAGCACAGTTACAGGCTGGGTGGAGAGTAGCTTGAGTGCAGCCCTGAAGAGAAGGATTTTAGGGATGTCAGTCAATGACAAACTCAACATGAGCTAGCAGAGTGTGCTTGCAGCCCAAAAGCCAACCCAATGTTGGGCTGCATCAAGAGAATTCTGGCCAGCAGGTCAAAGGAGGTGATTTTGCCCCTCTACTACTCTCTGGTGAGACCCCAACTGGAGTTACTGTGTCCAGTTCTGGNGCTGGGGCAGGGTTTTTGAATAGGGTCCAGGATGGCAGGACTAGGAAGAATGGATGCAAATTGGAAGAGGGGAGATTTAGGCTGGAGATAAGAGAGAACTTCTGAACTGTGAGGGTGGTGAGACACTGGAAGAGGTTGCCCAGAGAGGTTGTGGATGCCCCCTCAATCTCTGGAGGTGTTTAAGGCCAGGCTGGATGAGGCATTGAACAACCCAGTCTTCTGGGATATGTCCCTGGCTATGGCAAGGTATAGGAACTAGATGATCATTAAGATCTCTTCCAACCCAAAGCATTCTATGATTCTAAAGGCCAAGCTCTTAAGAAGACACTAATCTTGCATCTAGCCCAAATGCCCAAATAAAAAGTGCTTAAAAATTCAGCCAGATGGTTTGGTTGAAATTAGAGCAAGTGTCCTTAAATTAATGGAAAGTTATTTTAACTGAAGCTACATCAGTATTTTGGGAGGGGTTTTTTTGTTTTTTTTTAATACCATGTATTATTTTGACCTGTCTCAGGACTGTTACATCAAATTTTTTGTCTCTTACTTTATCATAATTCTTACAATACTTTCAGAGTTAACTAATGTTGAGTTTCTGAGACAAAAGGCTTCTTTTCATAAGTTTAATACTGACAGTGCCAGTATATAATCTTTATCAGAGTCAGGGTCAGGCCTGAGCTAGATGAAAATCCAGACTTAGAGCACTATTTCCAGTATTTTCATCCTTCTGATTTTCTAAATATAGTGCAAAATATAGTGAAAAGCTCTCTATCATGTTGCAAACCGGGACTCTTTGTAACCATGGCCCTAAAACAGGGGCAGCACTCAGGCTTGAATTGACTGGGATTGTGCTAGATTAAAGTGGAACACAGCAAAACCCAGTAGCATTTATATTTCCAGTCACCAGATTAAATATTCTTTCCAGCCTTCCATGAATATTTTATTATCTAACATTTGTGAGTTGCATTTTTATTATCCAGAGAAACCTGTGTCCATTGAACAGGTGTAGCTGTTATTTATAGAAGGTTTATGCTTCATTTTTTAAGGGGAAATTTATGTTTCAGAGCTTTTACTGCATAATTCTCTCCCTCCTTTTGAAAAGGGAGATTGTACTTTTAAAGCTTCTGTTAAATTTTTAATAAGTTTTTATTTCCACACATAAAAAAAAACCCCAAAACAAAACAATTTCCTTGGGAATTGGTGTCATTTAAGACATAATCACAGACAGCAAAGGCAGTGTGTTTTTTCAGCCCAGCAGTTTTTCAGATGCTTAACAAAAGAGCAAAATAAGAGTTTCAATAAAACTCAGCAAGGCAAGGAACTGTAAATAACGTTGGTAAAAAAAAAAAAAAGGCTTGAAATGTCAATATGTTTTGTTATGAGTTTTTCCAATTCAGCCCTTCTGTGGGAAGTGAAATATAATGAGCAGCAAGACAGTGCCAAGGCTTTGAGGAGCCTGTTGAAAATGTGATTTACCCTTTTGAGCTTGTCCCACCTCTTCTATGAAAGGGCACATAGGAATCTCTCTAAACCCTGTGTATGGCTACATACACACACTTAGAAATAGGGTTGTTGGTGCTTTCCAAGTTTGTAAATTCATATTTAATGAGTATCCAGTCCTTTTGGGATTAATCCATGCAAGGGGGAAGCAGCCTATGTCTGCTCACACTCTTTGAATGGCAGCAGGAGGAGAAGGCTGGCTTTGAGCCACCTCTTTTGGGATGGCTCTTTTCCAGCTCCCCAGGACTCATGCATTTGAAAATAAAGCAAGCACACACCATTTGTTCCAATTCTCCTCTGGGCCTCTTGAGACAATGACTTTCTTGGTCGTTTTCCACTTCAAAGTGCCCAGAAGAATGAAACAGAACTTCCAAACCTGGCAGAGTAATGTTTTTTTTTTGTAGGGTGTTGGGTTTTTTTCAAGAATTATTTGATACTAAGGGTGCTTGTTTTGTGCCCCAGAGCTAGGCATGTAATGCAAGAGTTTATTTAGCTTATTAGCCTTAGAGTTAATTAAGTTGTGCTTTTATAAAGCTAGCTCAGAGTCATGAATCATAGAATCATAGAATAGTTTGGGCTAGAAGGGACCTTAAAGATCATCGAGTTCTATGCTCATGAAATTTAAAATTTAAGGGGAAAAAACCTCCCTTTCCTATCCTGTAAAGCATAGTTTGCACCGTAGAGACACCTCATTGCAAGTTCAGGAAAGAAGATAAAGCCTGAACTTCTGAATTTCTTGTCCAATACTCCTTTAGGAGAATGGCTGTTGCCAGATTTGGTCTTGAGAAAACCACAAAAATAAACCAAACAAAAAAAAACAAAAAAAAAACAAAAAAAAAACAAAAAAAAAACAAAAAAAAAACAAAAAAAAAACAAAAAAAAAACAAAAAAAAAACAAAAAAAAAACAAAAAAAAAACAAAAAAAAAACAAAAAAAAAAACAAAAAATCAGTGTTAACTAAATAATACTGTGATAAAAAGCTTCTAAGTCACCTTGTGATACCCATGAGGTATCAAAGTGCACAACACAGTAACTGGTTGGATTTTTAAAAATATACTCAGTGGAATTATTCTATGGTGTCACTGTTTGTCTTGGGCTTCATCTCACTATACCCAACTGTAGGAATGAGGTGATGGCTTTCATTTGCAGATTCCCCAAACCACAGTCTCATCACAAAAACCAAAACCTCTTCTCAGAACACTTCCAGCCAACAAAAGGGGGATTCAAAAAATAAAAAAAAAATCAAAGCAACTACTAAAAGAAATACTTTGGATGAGCAAATATGGGCCTACAGTGTCAGGCACAGGGAACACTCCAAGAGCTGAGTTATATGGATATGGTACCCTATATCTGTGAGGGAAGAATCCCAGCTAAATCTTTGATAGCTAAAGCTCTGAAAAAGTGGAATTAAAAACCAAGATTAAGATAATAAGGAAGCTTATCAGCTTTAATGTACTTTGAGATGTAAAGATGAGGAGGGACACTTGAAATGTAGGGACTATTAGAAGATTCCATAACTCTTCATGAGATTGGTACAATTTTGGAGGAAAAGCAGTAAAATCTATGTCAGTATACTAGAGAAACTGAGATCTGAAGGATGCTTTCAATAAAATGAAGAAATTTGCCTTCTCTGCATCTTATTTTGTACAGATCAGCCAAGCAATGAAACACAGGAATAAATACATCAAATATGGACTTCAGGAATTGGCACAATTGATCAAGAGAGACATAATTGACCTTAAATAATTTTTCAGCTCTGCTGAGCTTCTGCTGTTTCTACTAGGTCATGATTCTAATGCAGGGCTGTTGAGTCACACAGGTAAAAGGTGTCCTCTGGGAATCATAGAATGGTTTGGGTTGGAAGGGACCTTAAAGATCATCTAGTTCCAACCCCCCTGCCATGGGCAGGGACACCTCCCACTACACCAGNCCCAACTCCTTCAGCCTGTCCTCAGAAGGGAGGTGCTCCATCCCTCTGATAATCTTGTTGGCTTCATATCAGAAGAGCTTTGAGCCCAAGAAGTCATCTCCAGAACAAGTTTTACTGGGCACAACTATCTTACAGAGTGCTCAAAGTGTGGTAAGACAGGAACCATCCCCGTTTGGGAGACTCTGTGTGTCTCACGCTTTGGAAACTGTATTGAAAATCTCCCTGAAATGAAAGAGATTATACAGCAGCAAAGATTTATGCAAGTAGATCCACAAAAACAAAGAAAAAAAAAGAAAAAAGAAAAGAGAAGAAAAGAAAAGCAGTTTTATCTAAATAATAATAGGAATGAAAACTTCTAAGTCTCCTTATGATACCCATGCAGTATCAAAGTGCACAACACAGTAACTGGTTGGGTTTTTTTTTTAGATGTTCTCATTGGGATTGTTCTGTCATGTCACTGTGTATCTCTAGGTAGAGAGCAAGCAACAAAGGTAAAGTGGGAACATGCCAAGGTTTTCTGCAAATAACACTCTGTTTTTGTTGGCAGAATCGAATCGTATTTGTTTGACATTTAATTAAAACTCAGGGCCACGCAACTCAAAAGCCTAATGATGTCACAGCACTTAATTTGTTGGAAAATATACTTCTGGCAGCACTTTAGTTAGGCAGTTTAGGAAAAGGAGGGAGAATAAAAGGTCAGCAGGAGCTTTTTTTTTTTGAGATGCTTCTGACTCCTTGCCTTATCAATAAAAATAGCCACTCAGCTCTCTCAAATGGAATGTGTGAAAAGCCACGGGCATGAAAATGCAATTACTCTCCTGTAAATTGGTAGCACATTAGTATGCTGGGAAGGAGAAGGAAAGTACAGCTTGGGCTTGGATAGCCAGGAGATTGATAGCCACCAGGAAAAAAAAAAAGGTTTCTTTAATTAATTTTTTCTTCTGAAAATTAGCCAGCCCATTAAAAGTTCTTTAATACTTGCATGGGGTGAGAGTGTTGATTGGAACTTAGGAAAAGCTGCTGAAGCACAAGGCAGCAGGCAGGAAGAAAGGCAAACTAATTAATTTAGGGTTTTTAATAACTTTCTTACTAACAAATAATAATTTTCTTTGACTTTTTTTCTCCCCTGTGAGAATTTAGAGGCGTAAATGCAGGCTAATAATCATTCCTCTCCTTTTTGGTGGAGCATTTTAGTATGTTATGTCACTGCCTAATAAGTGAGCAAAGGAATCAAAATATGGATGCTCTAGAATAGAAAAGTGAGAATATTAGGAGTAATAATAGTATTTTCAGGTTAAAAAGACATTAAACAAAACATGGTTTGTTAGATGGCTTGTTGCATTGTAGTTGCATGAGATGGGAAGGAACAGGGACCATGATCTCAACAATCACTAAGCCAGACAGTTGATAATTTCCTCACAAGAGAAATTTTGGGCTCACATACATCAAGAAAATAACTTCTTGAGGGTGAAAGTGAGAGAACAGTGGCACAGGCTGCCCAGAGAGGGTGTGGGGTCTACTTTTCTGGAGACATTCAAACTTGGATGCCTTCCTGATAGAATCATAGAATAGTTTGGGTTGGAAGGGACATTAAAGATCATCGAGTTCCACCCTCCCTGCCATAGGCAGGGACACCTCCCACTAGATCAGGCTGCTCAGTACCTTGTCCAGCCTGGTCTTGAACACCTCCAGGGATGGAGGGGGCATCCACAACCTCTCTGGGCAACCTGTTCCAGTGTTTCACCACCCTTACTGTAAAGAATTTCTTTCTTATGTCAAGTCTAAATCTACCCCCTTCCAATTTACATCCATTGTTTCTAGTCCTCCAGGTATTCCTGCTCCGGCAGGGGGATGGGACTAGATGATCTCTCCAGGTCCCTTCCAAACCCTGACATTATGTGAATCTTGGTTGAGTGTTCAGCACTAGAATGAGAAAATACAAGGATAAATATATCAACTTTCTGTTAATGCAAATAGTTCTCTGGTATATACTTCTCCCTTATGAGAGGAGGGAGGCTGAAGGAGTTGAGGTTGTTCAGCCTGAAGAAGACAAGGTTATGGGGGGACCACAGAGGAGCTTCTCAATACCTGAAGAGGGCTACAGAAAGGCTGGGGTAGGACTTCTGAATAGGGTCCAGGATGGCAGGACTAGGAGGAATGGATGCAAATTGGAAGAGAGGAAGTTTAGGCTGGAGAGAAGAAAGAAGTTCTTTGCTGTGAGGGTGGTGAGACACTGGAATAGGTTGTCCAGAAAGGTTTTGGATGCTCCCTCAGTCCCTGGAGGTACTTAAGGCCAGGCATTGAGCAACCTGGTCTTCTGGGATATGTCCCTAGCTATGGCAAGGTACAGGAACTAGATGATCTTGAAGGTCTCTTCCAACCCAAACCATTCTATGATTCTATTTATTCATCTAGTGTGTCCCTCTCCTTTGAAGCATGAATAAAGAGAAGGACTTTTTGCTTTTGTTTGCCCTGCAGATCTGTTGTGCCAACAGGATCTGTCATGCACCTTGCATCACCTCTATGTACAGGGCACCCACTGTTGCAGAAAGCTTATTAGCAGGAAGGGCAACAGAGACATGTTCTGCAGAATATCAACCAAGCTTTAAATCATATGCAGGGAGTGAGGAACACCAGAAACAATAGTTTTATCCATGCTGTAAACTTTCTTTTCAGTATATAATGTCTACTAGAGATGATACAGGATACACCACAGCACCTATGTCTGCCATCTTAGATGCGAGAGGTGATTTTAAAGAGATGTGACCAACAGCACATGGCAGATGAGAGCCAGGATCTTACCAGAGATGGAAGATGAGCCAGGATCTAAGGCTGCCCCATCCCAGGACACAGAATCATAGAATCAT
>VZTY01003688.1:4753-19870 GCA_013400935.1 Turnix velox
TGAGGTTGGCTTGGGCCCACCTCTCAAGCCTGTCAAGGTCCCTCTGGATGCCATCCCTTCCTTCGGGTGAATCAACTGCACCACACAGCTTGGTGTCATCTGCAAACTTGCTGAGGGTGCACTCAATCCCATTATCCATATGGGCCTCTAAAGCTGCCAAATTGGCTTTCAGCTGCTGCTTAAAGAAGAAAAGTTCTACCAAACACCTTTAAGATAGGGAATAGATGAAGTGTAAGTCTTAGTTAATACATCTATAGTTTAGAAAGCATCTTCATGACTATAGTCTCGCCCATTTCAAACCTCTTATCCAATCTGGAGCACTCACTTCAGAATATCACAGCTATGCAGCAGTGAAGGCCTGTCTGGGTCTAGCTAAATTTTAGTGTACACTTGTATTTATGGAAACTCATCCCCTCACCTAATGATTGGGCACCCTAATGAGAATCTGAGGTAAAAGACCAGAGGAGAGATGAATTTTCAGACACAAACACCATTTCAGTTGTACATAATTTGGGTTTAATCATATCTGAGACTGAGATGGGTGGAACAGAACAGACTCTTCCACTAACTGTGGCCATAATGTAGTATAAAATGGACAACTACTCCCAAACAAGAGTGTTAAGCCTAAACTTTCAATGGACACCACGCTGGAGGGAAAAATGACAAAATAATATCTTACTACAGGAGAAAAGGGGGTTTTAACCTATTTTTTCCCACTATTTATAAACTAAGAGCTTTTTGAAACTTAATTGTCTGTGAACTCACAGCTGGCATCCTCAAAGTTGAACATTTTCAGAGAATAAAAATGACAAACCAATGGGTAGAAGTTCTTAATTTTTCTATGCTATAGATCCATATCTATTTATAGTTTGCTCCTCTACTCAGCTCTGGTGAGGCCCCACCTGGAGTTACTGTGTCCAGTGCTGGAGCCCTCAGCATAAGAAGGACATTGAGCTGTTGGAGTGGGTCTAGAGGAGGCCACCAAGATGATGAGAGGGTTGGAGCACCTCCCTCATAAGGACAGGCTGAAGGAGTTGGGGTTGTTCAGCCCGGAGAAGAGAAGGCTCTGGAGGGACCTGAGAGTGATCTCTCAATACCTGAAAGGGGCTACAGAAAGGCTGGGGGAGGACTTTTGAATAGGGTACAGGATGGCAGGACTAGAAGTAATGGATGCAAATTGGAAGAGGAGAGATAAAGGCTGGATATAAAAAAGGAATTCTTTACTGTGAGGGTGGTGAGACCCTGAAACAGGTTGCCCAGAGAGGTTGTGTGGAGGGGCAAGCTGGATGAGGCACTGAGCAGATGAGGCAGATGTGTCCCTGCCCATGGCAAGGGGGTTGGAACTAGATGATCTCTAAGGTCTCTTCCAATCCAAACTCTTCTATTATCCTATATTTGCTCACTCTAAACTGTATTCAGTAACAGCATCCAGGCCATTACCTTGTAAAGTTCATTTTTCCATAATGCCTCTAAGAAAACTTCTCACTTAATTAATTCTCTCAGTGACCTCCTGGCCAGCCTCATACGTCCTTATTTATTTTTCATGTGAACAAACATTTACAGATTTGATTACAAGGTGGAAAACATCACTCATTAAACACCAATTGCTTACATCTCTGTGCTTCCCACAATAACACTTGCAGCTGAATTCCTAATTTATGTTTAATTTAAGGCTAGAGAGGGAAAAAGCTAAAGTATAAATGAAGGCAGGATCAAATCCTTCTCCAAAGGACAATATCAAACAGAGAGGAGGCACCTTCAGCTTCCACAAAGCTGCCCATTCAGTGAAACCAAACTGAACTCTGCTGAATCCTGCACTTTCCAACAGGATTTAAGTCATCTCTGTAATTTATAAGTGAGTGTCCTTCTGAATGGAAGTTCTTTGTTAATTTATGGTTTACTTTTTTAATAAGAAAAATTAGGATAATCAAAATAAGTCAAAATAAAAAAATAATTTAAACATTACATCTCCTTTCCACTTTTAGCCTCTGATTTTTTTTTGTGTAGACCCACATGCATCCTAACTTATATTAAATTACAGCTTTAGTTGTATTGCTCAAAAGTCTAAACTCTCCCCAGCAAATCACAATTCACACATCAGGAAAAAAAAAAATACAAGCATTTGCATCAGCTGCTGAAAAGCAGCACAGCACAGCTCTGTGAGGCTTTAAATAAAGATGACACTTAGCTTAAATTTCCTCTTAGAGACATATAAATCAGGAGGGACTTACTTAGAGCCATGGAGATCCTCCAGTGAGAGGTAAATGAGACCTGCTGAATTAAATTATTGAAGTAGTTTATGAAAACCAGGCTGAAATTATCTGGGGACCAGACTGTGACCATTCCATTGTGATGATGCTGGAGGGCAACACGCCATAGACCTCAGAGTTGGATTTTAATATAAATGCAGTATTATTAGAGAGCTGGTTTTTAACAATACTGCTTATTTATCAGTGAACAAATGCTGCTAATAATAATACTATAACCAGATATTCCCAAAAGCAGTCACTGACAAGTTAATTCAGCCACTGAAAGAAGGTGGTGATGCTATTCTAGATTTCTTTTTGATATGTACAAAAAGGAATAAAAGGACTGGTTACAGAAATAAATTTGGAGTATGCAATTATACACCAATTCTGAATTGAAGTATTCACCCACATTGGCAGAACCCTTAGAAAATGCAGGTTGGCATTTTCTGTCAGAGCTCTTGGCTTGGAAAGGGCAACTTCTGCACAGTGAGGGAACCAGCCTGGAAGCCACTAATCAGGAGGTTGAATGATTTGCCTGGGGAAGGAGAGCAGAGCTTTTCAGTTGGAGATGCCAACACTTACAGGGATCCATATCTCAAGAAGAAAAAAAGGGGAAGGCAGTGTGTCCAGTGAGGAGACCAAGAGCTAAAGAAAGCACCAAAGAGAAGCCCCAACTTAGAGCTGGGGAAGGGGTGAGGAGGAGATTGGAGGAGGCACCTCCAAAGCTCAGCCAAAGGAGCTGCTTCAGTGTTCACTCAAGTGACAAAAGATCTGATGGCTACATAGGCAAGTTTATTTTGGAAAATATTTGTGTACATGTGTGCATGGGTATCGTCTCACTTAGGTGGGAATGAAAAGTATCCGAAGTTGAAAAATTTCAAACTACTGTAATGGATTCTGTTGGAAATAATTAAGACACCCATGGCTTTAGAGCTACCAAACAACCTTGTTTTTTTCCCTGAGAGACCCTGTTGAGTTTGAATTCTGTGGGCTGTTTGGCCTGCAGATGTCTGATATCCTGATTTTGAGTGGTGACAATATTGGGAGAACCTGTACATCAGGTTAAGGTGAAAGGAAAGCTTTAAAAATGCTGTTTAAGAAACTTGGAATATGCAAAACAGCTGGAAAGATGTGTGGAGAGAACTACCAGAAGGAGGTAGGAAGCAGATTTCATCTGCTTCTCCCAAGAGCAAATCCCTCACCACCCCAGCTGCAGGATGGTCCCTCATCTTGTGCATCTTGTGCCTCCACCATCCTCTGGTCCTGTTTCCTGAGAGAGGAGCCTCCAACAAGGATGCTGGAGGATGAAGGATCCTGTGCCAGCTGTGAAGATGGCCAGAATATTATGGCTATACCAAATCTGAGTGGACTGTTAGTTCACCAGTGTTTATTCTGGCCACAGTCTCATGGGGCAGATAATCACCACTTGTTGGTGACCACCATCTTCACAACAAAGGTGGTAGCCAGTGTGTCCTTTACATCAGTTAGTTGATTGCAGCCTTCTTAATCATAAAGTCTCTGCTTCGGTGTTCACTCAAGTGACAAAAGATTTGTTGGCTACACAGAATCATAGAATGGTTTGGGTTGGAAGGGACCTTCAAGATCACCCAGTTCCAACCCCCCTGCCATGGGCAGGGACACCCTCCACTACACCAGGTTGCTCAGTGCCTCATCCAGCCTGGACTTAAAACACTTCCAGAGAGGGGGCATCCACAACCTCTCTGGGCAACTTGTTTCAGCATCTCACCACCCACACCATGAAGAGAAACCGTCCAGGAAGAGCTGCTACACACAAGGATGGAACAAATTCCAGTATGTAACTCACACAAATATGTGCTTCTATGAGCATCAAAGTCAATGATGATAATCACATTGGGATATGATCATGGCTGGGACGTATCTCTAGAAACCAAATGCTCAAAAATGAGGAACTAAGTAATTTCCATCCAGAAGAGCGGCATAAGAAATTTGAAGCTGCATAACAAGTCTAAATAAATTAAGAGTCACAGATGATATCTCACAATCAGGAATCATAAACGTCATATCTATATTTAAAGAGGAAAAAAAAACCAAAAACACAGCAACAAAAAGCTTTCTTTGGAGCTCAGCAGCCACACAGCTTGAGAACAATTTGTAAGGCAAGAATAATCAAAGCCAGTGAAGCTAAGAGAATTCGGGGGAAAAAACAGAATTTGGGTTTAATACAGTTAAAGCACATTAATCTGATGTCCTTCCTAGGGAAATAAAACTCACTTCCTTGAGAAAGGAAATTAAATCGATCTCAGCTGTCTGATTTTGGTAAAGCTCTAACATTTTATCACTCGGTATTTATAAGTCAAATTGAAGAAGATGGAGGATTAGTTAAAAAAAAGAAAAAAAACCAACCTAAATTGGTCCAAAACTGCTAGAGGTAGGACAGAAACAGCAACATTAAATGGGCAGTGTCAGGCTGGAGGGAAGTTATTAGCATCACTGCTGAGGGACTGCTCTTGGAGCCAGTCATGGTTAATATTTCACCAATTACACTGGAACACAAATAGCTCTGGTCCTGTTAACATTTTACTGGAGACATGAAGCTGAATGACATCTCTATACAGAGAGAAGTGGGACAGTGTGGAGCAAGAACCACGGGATCCCTGGAGCAGAGCATCAGGGAGAAGATGCA
Organism: Turnix velox; assembly: GCA_013400935.1. Taxonomy (NCBI): domain Eukaryota; kingdom Metazoa; phylum Chordata; class Aves; order Charadriiformes; family Turnicidae; genus Turnix; species Turnix velox. The sequence continues at coordinate 9,668 of VZTY01003688.1, forward strand.
ATTCAGTAGTACAGTGCACAGATTGTGTATTTGGACACTAAAAAAAGAATAGTTTCTGCCTTGTGAAGTTTACAGGGGAGTATCACAAAGTGAAACAACACTATGTGATGTGGCTGCAAAATAAAAAGCAGAAGGAAACACAATCAGTATTATGTCAGAATCCCATAGAATCATAGAATAGTTTGGGTTGGAGGGGACCTCAAAGATCATCGAGTTCCAACCCCCCTGCCATAGGCAGGGACACCTCCCACTACATCAGGCTGCTCAGTGCCTTGTCCAGCCTGGTCTTGAACACCTCCAGAGAGGGGACATCCACAACCTCTCTGGGCAACCTGTTCCAGTGCTTCACCACCCTCACTGTAAAGAATTTCTTTCTTATGTCAAGTCTAAATCTACCCCTTTCCCTACTAGATAGGATGCAACTATCATTGTTTTATAAAGCCCTGTTCAGATCCTCTCTGGTGCCTCAGGTAGAAATCTGGCTATTTAGTTTCCCAAATTCCAACAGGAACAAAATCAAGAGAGAAACCTCAGGGTGACTGTGAGAATGAAGCTCCTGCCCTTCAAGGGGAGGCTAAAAGGGCCTGCTATATCTGGCAACTAGAAGCTGGGATGGATGGCTGTCTTACCATTAAAGAATAGAGATGTTTTCTCCCTGTAAAGTATCTGCAGGGCAAGAAAATACCAAAGAGCAGAGCTTTTAGTACTAACAGGAACTTTAGCAAAGGAGAGAGAAAGAGGAAAAAAAAAAATAGCCATCCACTCAGCCTGGGAATGGCAAGGCTTTTGAAGGAGAGGATGGGCCATCAAAATAATGGAGATCATCTGCATTAGCCAAGGTAGAGTTTAATAAATGTTTTCCACTGGCAAATTCAGTTGCCTGCAATTTCTGTGTCTGTAACAGAGAAATAAGCCCTGTGAAAACACCATGAATGTTCAGAGTGGTTCCTGCTGCACTTTTCCTCTCCCGCCGGCCAGCTCACACTCATTCTCTTGCAAACCTGCTATTAGAGGAGTGAAACAACCAGACAATTAACTTAATGAAACCTCCAATTAAATGCAAATTTAATTCCAGACCACTGAAGGAGCAATCTAGGCCTAGAAGAAGGTAACATACTGGGTTTGGTCTGAAGCAGTTATCTGGGGTTAGGTAGTTCTGAGTCAATGCAGAAAATATAAACTGACTTCAGCAATGATTAATGTAATGCTATTAAGACAAAGTCATGGGGTTTACAGCTTGTTAAAAAAAAGATAATTTAAGGGGAAATGCAACCAATTAAAATAAACACAATACACTTGTTCTTAGTAACTGCCTCTAGAAAATGTTTGGGTTTTTTTTCCCAGTCAATGCCATTTGCAACACTGAGAGAAGACACCTTCAGTTTAGCATCCAAGCAAGGCTAGTGGGGGAAGCCAAGTGGAAGCACCACAAATGTGGCTTATTTTGGTTTCCATGTGAGCCATTAGGAGTTTCAATCAATTGAATCGAATGGAAATCAGAAAAAGACTATTATTTAAATGGAATTCACCTCCTACTCAATTAGGAAAGGTTTCTTTTCATGCTTATATACATCAGGTACCCTTACAAGGATCAAATAGAATCACAGAATGGTTTGGGTTGGAAGGGATCTTGAAGATCATCCAGTTCCAGCCACCCTGCCATGGGCAGGGACACCTCCCACTAGATCAGGTTACCCAGTGAAATATATAACAGTATATTTACATCAACATATATTTATAAAATAATATGTAACAATAAAACCCAGCAACATGGTAAAACTGACAAGTAGCGTTCTGCCTTAAGCAAAGTCTAACTATTTAGTGAGTGCCGATTATAAAATATAATTAAAATTAACAAAAAATAAGTGATTTTTTCCACAAAACTTGAGGTAGGGTTAGCACTGTAATCAATGCTGCAATTTACACTAAGGAAACACAAAACAGGGACCTCTGATAATACTTTAAATCGAAGTACATTATCTGAGGTTATTCTGGTCTCATCTGGTTCTGCTGTAATTCATTCCAGAGAAGCTACTCCTTTCCCTTAGATGCTTACAATTCAATTCTGAGAGCATTTTACATTCATGTGACTGAGATGTGCTCTAAAATATTCTATTTTTTCCCATCTGCAGCAGGCAAAAGCTTTTTTAAGAAACAAAAGGCACCTTATTTGGCAATTTAAGAAATGCTCCAATAGAGCTGCAAATGCTGTTGGATGTGTTTCAGGGAAGCATGTGGAGACTAATTGTTCTTTTCATTATTAATGCCATTGATAAACACTGGTTCAAGCCAAAAAATTATCTCCCCATTTTTAGAGTCAAACTTCATCTGTTAGCCAGTCTGCAAATTAGAGCAAAACCCAGCTAAAATATGCAAACTTCTGTTATACAAAATGACTGACCACTCTAGAGGGAGGCAAGACATTTTTAGGGCTTCACACAGGACTTGGATCTAAGGTCTCACCTTCACTTATGAGAAAAAAAGGGAAATATGAGTAAATTAATGCTCTTTTCTAAAAAAAACTCCGAGTGTTTCAAAAGTTAATTGGAATTTGCCTTTATTTAATGAAATTAGGAGAGCTAGAGCAGAGACTATAGGGATACCATTGAGTTAAAATCACACACTAGTTAGAAAAACACTAGAGCTGGAAGAGAGGTTGTAAAACTGGTGTTTGCATCTGGTGTCCCACAACATGCCCTGGATTTATGGTCATTAATGGGAAGGGAAGAGCTGCCATCAACTCCAGCCAGCCAGAGCAGCTGGATCACACCTCCCAGAACACACCAAGCACCCACGACCAGCTTGGGCACAAAGGATGTACTGGGAATTACAGGGGAAAAAGAAGAAATAAGCCATGCAGAGCCTGGATCCATACCCAAACTTGTCACAGTCTGAAGTGCAGCTGTTAGACAGGGGATGCTGAGAGGAGAATTACCCTCTGATGCTGTTCTGCACAGCCAGACACAGAAATGAAGCCATTCATGCAATGGCATTAGGAACTGAAAGGAAAAACCCATTCTTGGTTTTAAACAGAGCATCATCACAAAAATCAATGCTTGTCAGGCACCAATTGTTCTTCTGATTTGATTACAAATGAATTTTCATTCCTCTGTGTCAAAATCAGGTGTAAGAACCAGCACTGCAAGGACTCTGCACACTCTAACAACCAGTGGGATCTCTTAGAAAGGATTATTTGGGGTTTTTTTTTTAAAGCTTTAGCATATAGAATAAAGAAAAAACAGGATAAAGATAATATTTCACTTCAAAACACATTTAGTGGTACCTGAAAGACTTAAGAAATCCTCTCTGTTGCTTTCCCTTGTCACAAGCTCCCTGGTATTATGGAGTGCTACATTATTATGATGGACTGAAAACAAGGCAAAGAAGTTTAAAAATATTTATTCTTCCTCTAGGTGGGATTAATTTCTGAGGTTAGCATGCAGATATGACCCAAATACAACTTGCATGTGCTGAAAATGCTGCTGTTTGCACACACACCTCCTGAGAGGATACTTATTATGCAAAAATGAAGACAGGAGAATGCTGATGAAAATCTGCAAGTCATTTATCAAACACTGACCTGAAATGAATATTAAGAAAAAACCTCTTTTATATGCAAATGTTTAATCCAATCAAGTTTAATCATCACTTTTCTTCCTCAGGACAGATGAGTTGTGTGCGGACTGCACACTGTGTGATACAATCTTTCCTATCTCATTCTCAATAAAAATAAAAAAAGAATAAAAAATACCCACCCCAATTGTTTTGTCAATGGTTGCTCTGGGAACACATAGAATAGTAAATGAATCTATTCTTATTATTTTACTCACCTGTGAGACTAGCCACAAAGCCTGTTTTGTCTGCCCACCTGCTGATCACTTGAGTAATATCCGCTTTACAGGGAGCAAGAACTTCCACTCTCCAAACAAGGCAAACTCAAAGTGTAATTGATTTCTCTGATGGATTTTCTAATTAATATCTATTGCTGCTCTGGCTGCTAAAGTACTTACTGGTGTTTGTCTTCCAACAAATACAAATCTGTTTATTTACTTATCCATCTTTCCCACCAGCCACTAGCTGGGGAAAAGCAACGTGGAAGAAGAAAAAACATCAATGCTTTTTTGACATTTGGAAATGAGAGGCTCCAAACCAGCAGCATCATCTCCCTGTGTCTGCCCAGAGGAGCAAAACCCCTGTCCCCAGCCAGCATTAACAAGATCTGAGCCTTATTAAAAAGCAACTTCATTACATTCAGTAAATCAAACTGCAACTGAACCACATGCTGAACCAAAGCAGAATTTAAAGCACGGGCTTGCTGTGCTGTAGCTTTGTCAAAAACAGGCATTGCCTTAGCAGTAATTAATTATCCATTGTACAGATTTACCTCACAACCTTATAACTTAGAATTTCCATTTAATGCCAGGATTTAACTTCGCAGTGAGGAGAACATGTAGAAGGCAGACACAAAATTGGCATGCATGCTTTGATCCAGGTCTGGATCCCTGCTTACAAAGAAGTAATCCCTTAATAACTGGATTAATAGCAGCAAAAAATCATATCGTGGAGCTGTCAAAAGAATAATTTACATACACAATTGTATGTTCCAGATGGCCACTTGAGAGTCCACTGAATTTAAATTAAGCAACAGATTCGACTTCTTTTAAGGAATTTTTTTAATTTGCACATTCATTAAGGGCCATGTGTCCAACTCAGCAACACCCAAACATTCCCACCAGGGAAGCCTGGTCTTCCTTGCTTTGCCTGAAAGGGTGGACCAAGGAACACATGTCTTCTCATGCATGAAAACCCCAAACTACATCTACTAGACAGAACACTGCACAACAGCATTAACAAATTATTTTCATCAGTTAAAAAATATATCACAGAATCACTCAGAATATCAGGGATTGGAAGGGACCTGGAGAGATCATCTAGCCCAATCCCCCTGCTGGAGCAGGAACACCCAGACCAGGTCCCACAGGTTGGTTTTGAATGTCTCCAGAGGAGAAGACTCCACACTCTCTCTGGGCAGTCTGTGCCACTGTTCTGCCTCCCTCACCATGAAAAAGTTTTCCCTCTCATTTCTGTGGAACCTCCTGTGACCCAGCTGGCACCCATTGCCCCTTGTCCTATCACTGGATATAAGGCATTATCAAAGTAACACATGGACAGGTCTTCATTACTTTCCAAAGGCTTAGAAGAAATTGCTAAACTTCATTATTTTTCACCATCATTCTTCCAACACAGACTTTTCAGAACAAGCCTGAAAATATCCTTATACCTGGTAGTTAATTAGAAAAATCATGAAGGATGTAATGGCACTAACTCAGAACTAAATCTAATTTTATTTAGTAAAACAATTTAAAACTGAAAGTCATAAATTAAAACTAACTTATAAAAGTATAAAGAATACCTAAATTTAGCAGATGTTGGAATAAATTGTTGAATGCAGACCAACCAACAGAGCTGACATATTCTTAGATGCAGCATTTCTAATTGTCAAAATAGACATTAATTCCAATTTTCAAACTCCTGAAGAATAGCCTGGATAAAATCTTTTTGACTATTCAAAAGACATCTAAGTTTTTAACCAAAAAAAAAAGGCATGAGATGTTTTGCTGCATGATTTTCTAGAAAAACATCACCACTTTTGCCAATTAAAAAGGATTTTATTTTCCATTAACAATTCTGAAAATTAATTTTAAAAAAATTTAAAAATTATTTGAAAAAATATTTTAAAAAATTCTCACAGAAACATTAAGACTGAACACTGCAATTACATATGAAGTCATTTAGGAAAAGCAAAACTTCACAGTAAGGTTAAGAGATGGAGGGAATTTCAATGAGGCGGCACCAAACATGGAGCTGAAATGAATTACTGGAAGGACTTCACTGTTTTTCATCCACCAGGCCAGCAGGTTGGCCTTAGGGAAGTTTCTTCCCATCTAACCCACCTGAACTCACAAAACCCACAAACCAACCACAAAATAAAGCTGAATTAACCAACAGAGGGCAGCTGACTCTCAGCTATGTGGATATTTTACTCCTGCTGCAACCCACAGCAAAACCCCCTTGCTGTTAATGAAATCCAAACCTAGCAGGTATTTTAACCTGTGATCTATAAAACCAGGAAAGGGGACACCAAAACCTCCTTAGAAATTTCACAGCTCTATTAGTAGAACCAGCACGTATTTTCAAATAGTAAATATTTGAAAAAGAAGGAGATAAACCTATGGGAAGTTCAAATCAGAGGAGTGCTGTGACCTGGACAACTGAAAAATTCAGTTTAAATCTTTCACATTCTCAAGGTAGCCATTTCTGCTACCACTACAAAAATTGCAAGCTATATTTATTCCTCCACAGTAAGTCATATGAGAAAAATCTAGCTTTTTAATAATGTATGTGGGTTCTAAACCTTAATTAAGAAAAAAAAAACAGTAATCTAACAATAAAATTTAAAAAAAAATCCAATAAACAAACTGAAAGAAAATAAACTCTGTTGTCTTCTGACAACAGCATGTGGTTCAAAACTAGAAGTAAATTCACTCTCCATTAAAATGTAAATAACCCTTCCAAGACACCTTTATAAATTACTAAAGTTTAGCTAACATCTGTTTACTGTGAAACCACAAATGAGTCTCACTCCTTTTAAAATTAATCTTACAAGCACATCAGGCTGTAATTGATGCTAGGTGAATTTTAGTAAATACACAAATCTTTAACCATCTTTGGCTCTGAGTTTGAACCCCAAAGTTTAGCTGGAACATCTGAGAGACCATCCCATATTACATCTGTCAGTGAACATGAGAGCTCACAAAATGCTCCTTTCACAGAGAGATGCAAGTTTCCTGCTTAAGATACAATATGGGAAAGAGCTGACTCAAAAATAATATAAATTATAGAGGGATTAAAAGCCCTCATAACTTTTAATTAAGCAATAAATCACAACAGACTACACAGGGCTGCTGATTTATGCACTCCTCATGTAAGAAGCAGTAAATAAAATCAGACAGAACAGAAAATACATCTTACAGGAGAAGAATCTACCCTTTGGTGTTTCATTCATACTCAAAAATCCACTCATCTTTCCCTTCTCTTCTGGTGGCCATTGCCTGCAAAACACTTATTTATACTATTAAGACAAATCACAATCTATTGGCAATGAGGAAAGATTAGCTGAATTCATGCAAACTCATATTTGCAACTCCTTCCTTAACATCACTGCTTAAACAGGGATTTGGGAGACAGGGAGAGCCAAGAGTAGAGTGGGAAGAGCTTTAATTACTCTTTCTTTCCCCAAACTCACCATTCTAGCCTGAATTTCAACTTTTGGAATGCAACCCTTGAGAACAACAGCCCTCCCTGACACAGGGGCTGTATCTGACAGCAGCTCAAAGGGTTGTAATTGGACCTTGAAATACAGAATCTCCATGGGTTCACATTCCAGCTAGAAATCTGGGTAATGCTGATGATCCTGATGCTGTCACCTAAGAAAGATGCACAATTCATGTATTCACCATGCAGTTCAAATGCACAACATTTAGCTGATGGCAAGTCCCAGCACAAGCCTTCCAGCCACGTGAGGAGAGATCAAGAGAAACACAGAAGGTCATCCACACTTTCAGTCTGCTGTCTTGGAGAAGGAAACCAATTAAACAACATAAAAAATAGAAGAAAATCCATCCCTGAAGCCATCAATCAGCTACAGCACACAAGACAAAGCAAACCCAACAGTTGAGATGGGTATAATTCCTGCAGAACGACCACAAGAAATGTCTGCAGCTGAAAAAATATTAACACTTGTTAAGAATTAATCAATGATAACTGCTGTAGATGGAACAACACAGCAATATTAAATATTCAAAAAAGGCAAGAGGAGGGTTATTTTAAGGACCATAATGCAAGAGGTGTCAGAGCACTCTTGGTAACTACTTCTTGGTAGCTCTGACAGCTGAAGTACCACAGCATCCATCTTCGTGTCCATTCTCTCTGATTGAACAGCAGCTTCACTTCCAATTATTTTCTCTTTTTCAAAAAGGAAAGTCAGAAAGGAGGAATTTTCTGCTCTGAATGCTCAGGATACCTTCACAGCATGTGGGCAAGTCAGACCATCTTTAACAACCTCTATTCTCTCAACATAAAGCAAATCACCTGAATGAGGTCAACTTGAAATTGAGGACACAGAGAATATGTTATATATTTATGAGAAAGTTGAGTTCCTCTACAGGAAAGTGATGTCAACTGGAAAAAATTTAAAAAGTGACCAACATCTTAATAACCAATCTGGAGTTGCACACCTAGTAGAGTCAGCCCAGAAAAGCTCAGTAGTGAGGTCTGGGTGAGATATTTGATTGAACAAAGATGCATGAGATACCCTGCAGACCAAACTGATTTATTTACTGTAATTTTCCCAACATCAGAGCTGGGGGAAGCCTGCCATCACATCCCATCTTAAAGCTGCTCTAAGAATAGTTTCATGTTGCTTTCAGGCAGCCAGAGATGCTACATTAGGTCAATGTAGTGGGGGTTGGAATTTAATGATCTTTAAGGTCCCTTGCAACCCAAACTATTCTATGATTCTATAATAATCAACCCTAATTTACCATCTCAACCCAAACCCATCCTTCCTTCAGGTTGGAAACTCTGCAGCAGTGAAATTCTTAGACTGGACAGAGCCAGGATGCCTTCTGCTCAATGCACTCCCAATCAACCTCTTGCCATTATCTTCTTAAATCCATATCTCAAAAAGTTTTTAAGTCATCACATGGCAGGTTCTATAAAAGATTGGAATGAATTTCACTCTTTGATTTAGAACTTAACTTGGAATGAATTTTCCACATTCAAGTCTTCTGTTACAGCAAGCATTGTTTTGCAGTCAATGAGGCAGTACTTTGGAAACTAATTTTGTATGGAAAAATAAAACTTATAAAAGACAGTAAAGGAAAATGTGTTAAAAGCTTCATTTAACTTACAAAATCAAGACAAGGGATACTCCTCGCTGACTGTTTCTGAAGGCATATGTGCTAAAATGCTTGATGCCAAATAACTGGTTTTCATATCTTCTGCCATATGAAAAGGTGATGACTTACCAGCTTTTTTTTTTTTTCTCTGAATAATCTTGGGTTTGCTCCAATTAGAACAGAAGCTTGGTCCTTATTTTAACTGTGACACTGTATTTCCCCTTCCTTAATGACTGTGAGCCTAAAGAACATTAGACCACAGAACTTTGCCGAAAGTAAAAGGAAAACTTCCTAAAAGGAAGAAGGAGGGGGGAAAGAAAACCCCCAAGATTAAATCTGCTGCCAAGGAACAACTGAGGCATCAATCCTTTGTGTTCTCGTGGTCTTAAGACAAAGACAAGCAAGAGTAAGTTCAGTCTCTGTGTTAGATGCTGTCACACTGATTTATGACACTTGGTGTGCGCTGGACCTCCAACATGACACATTGTCCATGAGAGATTCAGCACAAACCAAACCTCTTTCCTAGAAAAATATTGCCCAAACCAATTTAATTTCAGTTTCTTGTTAATATGTTTGTTTTCCACTGGGCTACCCAACTCTCTGCAGCTGATTCTCCATTTAATTCCATTTCCTCTGCAGAGAAATAAACAGGAGAAAGCACTTAGGGCATAACTCCTGGTTTTCACTGCATTTTGCATTATGCTGTCACATTAAACAATAAATATTTTCCTCAACAACAAATACAGGAACGCTGTATTTGAATCAGAAAGAAGCATGAGCAAATTTTCAGTTCCAGAAATGCAAATCATAGAATCAAAGAATACTTTGGGTTGGAAGGGACCTTAAAGATCTTCTAGTTCCAGCCCCCTTGCCATGGGTAGGGACACCTCCCACTACATCAGGTTGCTCAGTGCCTTGTCCAGTCTGGCCTTAAACACCTCCAGGGATTGAGGGGGCATCCACAACCTATCTGGGCAGCCTCTTCCAGTGTCTCACCACCCTCACTTTAAAGAATTTCTTTCTTATCTCCAGCCTAAATCTCCCCTCTTCCAATTTGTATCCATCACTCCTAGTCCTGCTATCCAGTACCCTATTAAAAAGTTCTACCCCAACATTTCTGTAGTCACCCTTCAGATACTGGTAAGCTCCTGAGTCTTCTCGTCTCCAGGGTGAACAACCCCAACTCCTTCAGTCTGTTCTCAGAAGGGAGTAGATCCAGCCCTCTCATCTTCATGGCCCTCCT